>ML790509.1:282443-322461 GCA_009831015.1 Picea engelmannii | reverse complement strand
ATTGTCATGTTCATCCTTTCTGACACACCATTTTCTTGTGGTGTTCTTGGAACTGTCTTCTCTCTACGAATCCCATGGTATGAACAATAATCATCAAACTCCTTGCTGCAATATTCACCTCCATTATCTGATCTGAGACACTTTAACTTTTTTCCTATCTCATTCTCAACCAAATCTTTCCATTTCTTAAAAGTGTAAAAAACATCAGATTTTTGTCGAATGCAATAAACCCAAGTTTTTCTAGTTGCATCATCAATAAAAGTAATATAATAATGAGATCCACCAAGAGATGATACCTGAGATGGTCCCCATACATCTGTATGGACAAGCTCTAACCTTTCATTCTTCTTTTCTTTTCCGACTCTGAGAAATCTGACTCTCTTTTGTTTTCCATAAACACAATACTCACAGAAGTCCAAATCAATTTGTTTAAGATCTGGCAACAAATTTATTTTGTGAAGTATCTTCATCCCCTTCTCACTCATGTGTCCAATCCTATGATGCCACAGTGTTGTATCCACTCCTGTAGAAGCTAAAGAGATAGAAGAGTCAGTATTACCAATACATAAATACAATGTACCTACCTTCTCTCCTTTCGCTATCACCAATGATCCTTTGATGACCTTCCATGTTTTATCTGTAAATATGGATATACAACCTTCACTTTCCAACTGCCCTATTGAAATTAGTTTTTTCCTTAAATTTGGAACATGTCTTACCTCTTTCAACAACCATTGGTTTTCATTGCGTTGCTTTATTTTTACCTTCCCCATTCCAACAATTTTGCATGGTGCATCATCACCCAAATGAACCTGTCCAAAATCACCTTGAACATAATCTAGAAAATGTTTCCTATGGGGTGTGGCATGAAATGAAGCGCCTGAATCTACTACCCAAGACTTAGAAATATTATCTATAGAAAGAATCAAAGCATCTTGTAACACATCACCTGTTACATTTGCTTCCTGATTTCTCTCCTGTTGTCCATCTCTTTGTTTCTTTGGAGCTCTGCAGTCTTTCTTTAGATGTCCTTCCCACAATTCCAACACTCTATCTTACCAAGTTTGGATTTGGATATGCACTTCTTAGAATTCCCATGGTTCCCAAAACCCTTTCCTCTATCCTTTTGTCTTCCCCCTGTTCTCCATGTTCAACGCATTTCCTGATGTCTCACCTGTGATTTTCCGTCCCATTTCCTCACTAAGGATAACACCAACAACATCATCAAATTTTAAAGTATTTCAACCAGAGACAGAGTTACTTACAGCCATGACCGAACCGTTCCATCTTTCTGGCAATGAGCACAAGATTAGAAGAGCCCTGACCTCATCATCAAAGTCCACTTTTATAGAACTTAGTTGATTAGTAACCATATTAAAATCATTTAAACGATCCGCAATAGAACCACCTTCTGACATCTTCATATTAAATAATCTCCTCATTAGAAATACCTTATTGGACGCCGAGGGTTTTTCATACAATTTGGCCAATGCATCCGTCAAAACCTTTGTTGTCTTTTCTTTGGAAATATTGAAAGCCACCGATGCTGCCAGGCTCAGCTGTATCGTTCCTAGAGCCTTTTTGTCAAGAATATCCCATTCTTCGTCCTTCATAGCCGCCGGCTTCTTTGCTATTCCGCCCAATGGTAGGAATAGATCCTTCTGATATAAATAGTCTTCCATCTACATCTTCCATAATTGGTAGTTTTGGTCATTAAATTTCTCGACCCTAAACTTTCCATCTTTCGACATTGCTCCCACTCGAACCAGGAACCCTCTTTTCCTTTGAGTTACCTTTCGTTCGGATACCAGTTGTTGGAAAAATAGGAACGTGGAGCAATAAAATAAAAAAAATGTGGAAACAAAACACAGAAGATACACAATACAATAGAGACACAGATTTACGTGGTTCACCCAGTGTGGGCTACGTCGACCAGAGAAATTTCCAGGTCCTTCCTTTATTATTATCTAGCATATGAAGGTATACAACCTACAACAAACCCGCTGTAACTTTCTCTAAAAGAGGGTTTCCTTCTAGGGAAAAAAACCCTAACATAATCTCTATCATTAGATCTACGACCTTATAATGAACAGTCTAGATTTACAATGAAATTACAATATACATTTACAAGGCAATTTTTCCTTCAGGGGATTCGCCCCCGAACCCCCATCAGGAGACACTGCCACCGAAGCCCCACTGGGGGCCTTCTTTCCCCCAGACCCCCTAGCCGGGGGGATAACCCCGCCGGACCTCGTAGAGGGGGTACCGCCCCTCTGCACTTCCCCGTGTGGAAGAGTGTACATACTTCTGGGGTTTAAATACTTCATGGGGTATAAACATAGTTGAAATTAAAAGACCTCTGAATCAGGAAGATAATCATGCTCCACAACCAACAATTTCCAATTGTGCAACACCTACCTCTGTCACATGCTTAATCACATATGTTCCTAACCAATGCATTCAAAAATTTCCTAGATGTTGCATAAACTTACTGTCGTATAGTAATACTAAGTCCCCCACTTGAAACTTTTTATGTTTAATATGTCTATCATGCCATGCCTTTTCTCTTGTCTTCTAAATTTGTTGATGGAATCCTGTGACAAATCAATCTTCCTCAAGCTGTAACAGATGCGGCAATCTATGCTCTACTACGCTAATGTTAGACAAGTCAGTAATCACTGTGATGCACAGACTCGGTACAATGAATTCCATCAGAATTACTGCTTCTTTACCATTTACCAACCTGAAAAATTTCTTCCATGTCAACTTTTTTCTTGTAGTCTTGTATGCCCATAATATTGCAGGAACCCTTAAGTCCCAATCATCTCTTACTACATTGTAGATATTTTTCAGAGCATTCTCTAGAATTTTATTAAAATATTCTATTGTCCCATTGGCCTGAGGGTGATATGACATACTCCTCTGATGATGAATTTGAAATTCCTCAGTCAATGTTGCAATTGTCTTATTTAGGAAGTGTTTCCCCTAATCACTGAGTAAAGTGTGTGGGAATCCAAATCATGTGACAACATTCTCAAATAAACACCACACAACAATCTCCATGGTGTGGTGTATGGATGGTACTGCTTATGCCCATCTGGTCAAATACTCTATCACAATTATTATATACCTAACTCTTGATATTCTCACTTGTGGTTTGATCGGTCCAACAAAGTCTATTTCCCATTTATCAAATTCCTACAACGTAATCTGTGAGTATAAATACATATCATCCCTTCTAGATGGCTTTCCCACATTTTGACAAACATCCCATTGTTGACAGTATTCATTAGCATCCTTATGAAGTGTGGGCCACTAAATCCCTGCACACAAAATCTATTGTGTTGTCTCTTTTTCTGTGTAGTGTCCTCCTACAATACTTTTGTGTGCTTCTGATAACATAATTATCCTTTCATGCTCTAAAATACATTTTCTTAATATCCCATCCGCACCTAACTTGTATAAGTTCACTGCAATTAGCTGGTAGTCCATTGATTTAACCACTAATTGTTTCTTCTAAGCTACTGTCATGTCTGACAGACTTCACAATGTATGTGAAGTAGTCATCCACCATTTTAACTGCAAATAATTGTGCATCCAACAAGTTGTCATCTAGATTCCACGCATTGTCTCCTGATAGTATGCATGATAAGTGATATGGTCCTGCATTCAACTTCCCTGGTTTCACAACAACATCAAAATAATATTCTTAGAACAAAAAAAATCATCTACCTATTCTCCCCCCCCCAACACTGGTTTGTTCGCTAAGTATCTTAGTGTAGAATGGTCTGTATACATCTTAAAATGAGACTCCAACAAATAATGTCTAAAATTTTGCAACACATATACCATGGCCAATCCTTCTTGTTCTATGGAAATGTAATTATTTTTTGTTGTTGAGAAATTCCTACTTGCAAATGCAATTGGATGGTCTATGTCTCCTTCTCCTGTATGAGATAATACTACACCCAAATCTGTGGACGACACATCCACATGAACATGAAATTCCTTCTTCCAATTTGGAAATATAAAAATTGGTGTTGTCACTAATTTCTTCTTCAATGTATCTAAACCTTTCTGACAGTCCTCATTCCACTGGAACTTAACTTCTTTCTTCAACAACTTCTGCATAGGTGTTGTAATCTGCACATAACCCTTAATGAACTTCCTATAGTATCCTATATGACCCAGGGTTGATCTCAACTTCTTGACTATTGTGGGTGGTTGTAATTCCAAAATCACTACAATATTGGCAGGCTCCACTAGTAATCCTTTCTTACATACCACATGCCCCAACAAAATTCCAAAAGGAGCTCATTGAATCACACAATTTCCCAAAAACAAGGAGATTAGGTGCATTGAAGAAAAGAGCCATGAGTTAGTGGTTGGAAAAGAAATATGGGAGGGATGAGGAAAGGGATAAAATGAAGAATGAGAAAGAATAACGTCACAAGAGTGGAGGAAGGAGAGAATGATATATGGAAAATGACATTTTATTCAATATTTTTTTACTTTCCTGTCCATCAACAAAATTGTAATTTGCAAAGCTCACATATCAGAGTCGCAACAATAGCGAGTTGAAAAAATGGTCCTACAATGAGAGTTGCATCAACAACAAGAGTCACAACCTTGTTCTAGAATCAAATTTGAAGTCTTTGTCATCCTCTTGGTTCCTTCTCTTCATTCACTGATGCAATTCTTTCCTCCTGCCAAAATTTCTGCAAAAAAGAGATTAATACTATGGGTGGCTCTTACTGCACCACAAATTGTTTTTGGAAACTCAATAAATGTATCTAAATTACCTATATCATTTTCAAAAATAATGAACAAATACCATTCAAACCAATGCAAAAATGAAAATGAATTTCAAAGCAATTCAAGAAAGAAAATGTAAAAACAAGTTTCAAACCAATGCAACAATGAAAATGCAACAAATTTCAAACCAATGCGAGAATAAAAATGCTAGAATGAATTTCAAACAAATGCAACTAAAATACTAGAATGAATTTCAAACCAATAAAAGAATGGAAATTCACCTTTGGTAACTCCTTGACAATGGTGCCAAAAATGATGGGATTTTTAATTACCTTTCTAATTTTTCAGAAAGACAGCTAAAACAATTGTGCATTTAATTATCAATTAGGGGATCGTATGGAAATTGTGAGTTACCGTGCACTGTATGTGCACGATACACTCTACTTTTCCATTGGTTTGATATGTAGTCACAACATCAATGATTACATTTTGCTCAGAGTATAGACAATTCTCAAGCTTTGGCAAGGTTCTACAAACCGTGGAAAGTAAATCACACTTGCAGCAACTGAAATATCACACTTGCAGGAAGGAAAGTAAATCACTCTTGTTGGAAAGTAAACACATAGACATGAAAGTAAATGTCACACTTGCATAAAAGTAAATATGCTAACTATTCTGTTGGAAAGGAAATTCAAACTAGTTGTAGGTATCAAGAATAGGACTCAATTGTTTCTGAAAGAAACCCCAACTATGTGCATTAAAAATAATTTCATAATTGAAACTATAAATTACTCTTGCAGAAATTGAAATTCACGCCACATTTGCTGAAAATTAATCACACATGCTGCTATAGTGGGAAAACCCCCCTACGGACTACACTAGGGTTCTAAAGTGCAGGAAAATCTAAATGTCTAAAGTCTCCTACTCTTAGCCACTATCCTGACAACACCCCACATTCATATATAAAGTACAAAGTATAGGGATCCGGTAGTCTTACCTTCAACTCTGCATTCGATTGTTACAAGGGAAAAACTCTCTATGGCCAATGGTAAACCACAACAGACAGGTATGACTGAAGAAGTCAACTCAATTCCAACATATGCTATATAAACTAATGTGCAATATAAGAAAGAGGCCTACCTCGATCCAACGTTTGATGATGTTCCACCGTTGAGCACTTTGACCCAAATCTTTACACTTGCAAGAAGTTCTCAAGAAACAAGCAAAGAAAGTATACAGTGATAATATAAAAGGGGTTAGCACATCAGATAGCATAATCCATTAATAAACATTACAAACACGCCCATGGATAATAATCATATATTTTCAAGATATCCATAGGACGAGAAAGGAGTATTTCTATTAATAATTGATTAGCAGAAGTGACAATGATACAAACTTCTGTGTCGGCATGGTTCGAAAGCAAGAAATCAAGTTCCTTCCAACTGGGTCTCCACCACTTCAATCCTCCACCAAAGGCAAGCTTATATGAAAGAGGAAATGAGGTCCTCTCAACAATAGGGAAAGATATTGGGGGATGAACACTGTGTTCAGACTTGAGGGACAGAGGGATACAGACTCAATATGAAGTAATTTCTCCAGAGTAACTTTGCTCTCAAAGTTGAATGATTTATCCTCTTTTTCCATAGGTCTAAATTGTGCTCTTATAACCTTTAGGATGCAACTAAATGGTTGAGTTAGAATGTTTCCAGTATATGGAAGGCCAAGGATCAGAGATCTCCTATCGTGACATGGAAACCCAACCTCATTTTGTATTTTCTGGCATAAATCCTGATGTACGTGGGTTGTAGTGGATCAACAAGCGTATACGCATCTTGCATAGCATATAGGGAGCATATATGTGGAAAAATGTATATTTTTATCTCTGGATTCATCAAAAGGGGATGATAAGTTTGCATAGGGAAATGGAAAAAGGCCCTCTGTGCAAGATAGCAATGGTGAGGAAAATCTTGTGATAACACCAGTGTCGATCCCAATGTGTTTGGTCACTCCTTGACTGCAAATCTCCTCCCAAGGATGACCTGCATTCACCAAATGACAAACAAGAAACTGAAAACAAGCATTATATATATGGATTAATGGGTTAGATGTCATAAAAAAATGTAAATCAATCATACAGATTAAACACATCATATGGAGGGACGACAAAAGTACTTCTTTATATTAATCTCATAATGTCACTTACAAAACGAGATCAATGATTGCTCCTCAAACTCGGTCCTAAGCTCCTCTTCACCAAGATCTAACTGCTTCCACGTATCCTCCTTCTCTCACACTTCTCTCTAGAGAATAGGCATAGGCTTATGGATGAGGAAAAAGGTCAAGAATGGGAAATTCTGGCTCAAACTCACAATGTGGCTGCAAATTCTTGGGGCAAGGGGGGGTTAAGAAATGGGTAGAGTTTCATTGCTTTCATGCTTCTCTTTAGAATGGGACCCCAAAACCTTCTTTTATATGCCAAAAAGATAGTTATTCAGTTGGGTGACGGGCTATGGGCGGTCAATTGGTTAGGAAACTACCCAAAAGCCTGTATTCCCTTGAAACTTTTTATTTTTTGCAACTTTTGTGGGTATACGCGGGTTGTAATGGTGCAGCTAGCGTACTTCTGCGTGCAGTAATGGTGCAGCTAGCATATGTCTGCATGCAGTAATGGTGCAACTAGCGTACATACGTGGGTAGTAGCGGTGCAGGTCATGTAAATCTTCAAAAATTTGGTTTTTAAGAAGAGCCATTCAGTATTGGCTTGGCAAAAATAGTAAGTAAGATGGCCTGCTGCTAGGTATGCATGTTTGGTGCAAATTAAGGTTATAACAGATGCCCCCTAATGTTTGAGGTCAGAAGAGCATCTAATGGCTGAAATACATTACAAATATTTACCAACATACAAAGTGAGTGAGCCTGGGACCAGAGTTTGGGAGGTGCCATCTGCAAAATAAAAATTGTCTTACCGAGGTGGGCATACCCATGCTTGGGATGAAATAAATCATGGATGCCAATCAAATACACTGAAGATCCATGTCATATAACTATATAAATTATAGCTACGAACAATACACAATGGATCTACATCTCAAAATCAAAGAATATACATGAATAGTATCCATCTTCAAGAAGCTAACGACGCATGATGGTTGGAGATGAGGTCTTCAGATCTCAAGCAACAAATTCAAGATCTTCTAAACTTGGGTAGGAGTGTAATGTGAGTGTACATATTCACTACCTAGAGGTCTTCGACGACTTGTTAGGGAACATACAAGAGGATCTTGGTGATCAGATAGAGAACTTCATTGATTTCGAACAAAGAATTTGATTGGACTTTTGGGATGGTCGGGCATGAGGACAAGAGACAAACTGCAGAAGGGACAACTCAAGTTGGGTAAAAATTCCCTTGGACAATAGCATGATGAAATATGAGACTCGGGAAGCATGACATTGACATAAGTTCACGATGCAGGAGGCAATGCAAACTCTCCATATGTTTAGAAGAATAACCAAACGGAGGAGGACACAAATCTATGTTACGAGAACAACTTCCTAAGGTTGTATTAAATCCCAAAGCTTGACGAACAAACAAAAGGATGTGCTTTTTCTAGGGGCGACTCATTGTGCTACCATAAAAAGAAAATACTTTTCCCATCCTCTTTTGGGGGTATATTTGATTTTTTTTTATCTTTTTAAAAATTTTGAAAGCTTGAAAAAGAATAAAAGAATGCTATGTTACAAAGGAGGAACGAGTGTCGCAAACATACTAGTTCCAAGCATGAGGAACACACCGATGCTCAAATCAAGGAAACCTGTGTAGGAAAAGGACACTTGGGAAAATTCCTCCATGGGTCAAGGTGTCAAGACGCAGAGGCAAAGTGCTACAAGGCTTGCGTATAAGGCATGCTTCAAAGGTTCATTCGAGAGCCACGTGGAGCTGAAATTAGGCCAAAGACGCAGGAATTCAAATGCGATTAACAAGACACAATGATAATGTCCTTCAATGTAATTTTAAATGGACCCAGGGAAGGTAAGCTCGATGGTTTTTCCTTTTTAGAGAGTCTGAAAAAAAACAAAAGAAGACTCCAATGGGGTATATTTTTCGAAGATAGTCTAGTCGGTTCGAAAAAGAGATAAATTAGCACCAAAAATACATCTATTCAAAACCATTTTAACAAGTGTGACAAAGACAAGATCACTCGAAAATCTTTTCAATTTTAAGGAGTCTGAAAAGAGCTTAACTATGGACTCGATGCATTTTTCTAGATTTAGTCTCCTTAGCCTGAAAAAGGTGAAATTTACTAAAGGAGAACTCTCCTGGCGAGACGAATCTCCTGAGGTGTACCTTTTTTCTCCTTAATCTACAGGCCGGAAAAAGGGGTAAACTCATGCCAGTAGATGTTTTTTTGAACCAATTAACGAGTGTGAAATAACAAGGTCACTCGACGATCTTTTCAATTTTAAGGAGTCTGAAAAGAGCTTAACTATGGACTCTGTAATGGATGTTCTTCTGGACTGGTTTAATGAGTTTGAAGAAACAAACTCACTCGGCGATCTTTTCACTTTTAGGGAGTCTGAAAAGAGCTTAACTATGGACTCCGTGGGGGTTCCTTTTTCGTAAATTTAGTCCCTCGGGCGTGAAAAAGGGTTAAACGTATACCTGAGAATACTCTTCTAGCGAACCGAAGTTTCTAGAAGATACCTTTGCTCGTAAAATTGACCATCCAGACCGAAAAAGGGGTAAACTACCACCGGACAGACGTGCCTTCAAATTTTAGTTTGGCGAGCGTGAAGGGAAAAAAGATCGCTCGACAATCTTTTCATGTTTAGAGGGTCTGAAAAAAGACTTAAAAGAAGACCCGTTTTTCTTTTGGGAGTCCCTAGGGTAAGGCTAAGAGTGATAATATATTAGACATGTGAAGGCTCAAACTCGTAATCAAGACAAGACTAAAAGGACTCCCGAGCATATAGTCATTAGCGATGGCATGGACACCAAAATGAAACCAGGATCTACCTAGGGAATCCATGTGACTGTAAGCTCTACCACTAAATTACGACACTTATAGAGCAGCAATGATGGTTCCATGTCACAATTCGGTGGGGTCGATCCTATGGTAAATCAAAAAGAACAATGAGGTGCAACAAGTGGAGGTGGAATCCTAACTTAAATGCACAAAGTTGGAAAAAATGACTTTTCACCAAAGGACCATAAAAATGCCCCAACTCCCAAAACATTCTCCAAACCAAAAGTAAAGTTTATCGTAACATCCAATGAGAAACTCAAGAACCATGTTACATGATTTTCAAGCCAGAAAAAACGACAATGGGGGTCAAAAAAGGACAAAAAGGGCCAAAAAAGTCTATAAATAGAAACTGGCAGCTCATTATCACCATTGCAAATTGAGAATTGACCAAAAAGCCAAAAACACCCCTTTGTGAAAGAAGTTGATTCTGGGAGCTTCAGTGGATGAAAAAAACTTTCTCTTGAACCAAGTAAGTACAATCTAGTCCCTCTTGCATTCCCAATTTTCCTTTTGTCATTTCTTTTGTTTTTTATAGGGGAACACACCTTTAAAAAGGTCATCCCTGCGTGTACGCAGGCTCTCCAAGCACAGCTCGCGTATGCACGCGGGTAGTGAAAACTCTGCCTGTGTACAATCATGATTGTCCCCAATACAACCCTCGTACATCCTCCAACATATGAAATTTTTTAAAATGCATCATTTGACTCTCCTTTGAACTTGTCATTTTGTAGGATGTATTTCCATTGGAGAGAGAGAGAGCATGAGGACATTGATTCAATGGTCGAGGAAGACCCTGCTGATGTCGTCACATTAAAACAATGTGGGTTGTGGAAATGCTTTCGGTATCCACTCATGCGGGCACAACCTAGGCTGTTGAATTCCTTGGTGGGTTACTGGCACCCAAATGCATAATCTTTCATGCTCGAGGGACAGTCGTTGACTCCAACGACTGAAGATATTTATTTTCTGACAAGCCTCTCGAGGAGAGGGGAACCAGTCAACCTTCGTGATTTTCCCTCTAGGCCTCACAACATTTCCAAGTAGATTGAACAAAACTATGAGGTCGGAATAGATAAAGTGGGTTCCCAGGTACCGATCCACAAAATCACCAACCTATCACTGAAAGTGATAGTTTTACTCATTGGGTGGATCACTAGATCCACAACTTTACATCAATCCTCCCAAACACATATGCATTGCCCATTACAATGCTTAAATGCACGAGTGTTTGATTGGAGTACAACCATGTTGGAGTGCATGAAGAGACAAATCATAGAGTGTCTTGGGTGGAACAATAAGAACTTCGGGTTCAGGACTGTTCTTTGCTCTTTCTTCTTCGAGAGGGTACCCAGTCTTAGTCCTCGAGAGACTATACGGGGGTACATGGCCTCCTTCCAAGAACTGTGCAGGTGGGCAGCTTTGTTGCCACGACAGGGGGGAGGGAGGACCATCAAGGCCTTCGATGATACATTTTTTGACTGGTGGTCTCGACAGATTCCCGCTATAGAGGACTACCCCTATGCTGAGATCAACTTCTCTAGAGATCCTAACATGCCCGGAGCGGAGCGAGGAGAATTAGGTACGTTTTTCTTTAAAACTTTTTTAATTTTTTATTTCTTTTATATATATCATTTTTTATGTGTACTAGAGAACCTGACAACTATGTATCTGTTATGTACAAATGTGGGACCAATGAGTCCAACTGATTTTGCGCAAAGCAGACACCGTCCACGACTAGAGGCAGCAACAGCAGCCGTCGGACCATCAGCAGCAGCGGGCGTACCTCCAGCCGGAGAGGCTGAGAGATTTTTTAGATGAGTGGAGTGAAACCTGTCCACACTCACTCGTACTATGCCTATGGCCAAGATCAAGGATATCCCGCCATATATACAACCTCACGTTGTTGGGGTTCCATGGACCTAGGTCCAACTATTTTGGCATTTGGAAAATGTTGTAGTCCACTATGGCAGGGCCAACAAGCCTCGTTCTTAACTTAGGGTGGACCACTTACATGTTGAGGGCACTCTTTGTATATTTGTGAGGGCATAAGCCCTGCGTTATATACCAGACTCATTATTTTTTGAGGCGCTTGCGCCCACCTATGTACTTTGATACTTTCAATATATATATATATATATATATATATATATACATATTTTTATGTCTTATGGGTTACATTTATTTTCAAATGTATTTACATGTGTATGTGTGTGCTTTTATTTACATGTGTGCAATATGCCAATCTAATACTTGATTAGCTAGAGTATCTATCATTTGATTTAATCTCCTAGGAACATGGATATACGTAATGCAATCAAAACAACGTTCTAAGAGACATACCCTAAGGAATCATCGATGTAGAGTAGGATCGTAAACGTGATAGACCCCTTTTAACTGGGACACAACCAATTGTGCATCTAGGTAGACCCAGAGGTAAGAGATATTGTGCGACAAGGCGTCATGAATCAACTCTATTATTGCACTGTATTCGACGAAATTGTTTGTGGAATCCTCTATATAGATACCTCCAGAAGATAACAAATGGCCTTGAGGTGTGAAAATCACCCAACCTGCAGAAGCAAGACTCTGAGTGTGTCGGCTAGCACCGTCTGCAAATCCAATGAACACATCCTATTCACTTGACATCTGCCACAACGAAAAGATGACATAAAAAAAACACATCCATAAAACCAAAAAGACAAAAACTAAAAATGTATAAGAACTATACATATGTACAAGAAGTCACCCAAGGCGACACACCTATGAGTAATACTTCTTGAGGTAGATCCCATTTCTATGCTCTTCTAAAGATTTCCCTTCAAAGTCAACCAGACAATAAGCGCCCTTCTTTAAAACTTCCTTTATGATGAACGGTTCGAACCACATGGGTTTGAATTTGCCTGCCCCCAGGGGATCCTTATCTTGGTCATAGACCAGGACAAGGTCGCCTTCGGAGAAAATCCGAGGACGAACGGACCGATCATACTGACACTTGACTCTTTTCTTGTGAGCCTCATTAGCCAAGGCTGCATCACATTGTTTCTCATTGAAATTCTTGAGATATAATAAACATTTCTCAAGCGGTGAAGTGTCTGGCAATAACTGTACTGCCAAATTAAGAGATGGGATCTATCATTCTATAAGAAAGACTTCTTCCAACCCATAAACAAGTTGAAAAGGTGAGAAACTAGTGGAAGTATTTACAGACATTCGGTAGGCCCACAATGCTGAGTATAACATCAAATGCCAATTTGACTTGGCTGAATTGATAGTTCGTTGTAGAATAATCTTGAGTGATTTATTCATAGCTTCCACCTGACCATTTTCTTGTGGGTAATAAGGTGACGAGTGTTCTTGTCTCAACCCAAGCTTTGATGTTAATTCAAACAACATTTTGTTCTGAAAGTGACTACCATGGTCAGTGACAATCTCTTTCGAGACGTTGAACCTTGCTATTATCTGATTAAACAAGAAGAGAGTTGTTGTCTCTCCATCATCCTTGAACGCCAGCGTAGCTTCAACCCACTTGGTAAATTAGTCTACTACTACGATGATATAACGATGCCCAATAGCTGATAAGGGGTGGCATGTAGGGTATAATCAATCCCCCACTTGGTGAAGGGGGAAAATGTGATGATGGGAAACATGGGAGTAGGATGTGCCCTCATATTCCATGAGAAGATATGACAAGGGTGGCACTTCCTGATCGATTCAACGCAATATTTGATTAACGTCGACCAATAGTAACCGGCTCGTAGAATCTTTTGGGTTGTTGCCAACCCAAAAAAATGACCACCACATGCTCTAGTGTGGCAGTGGTTAAGTACGAGTTCTTCTTCTTCATGGGTGAGACATCGACGAAGGATGAAATCTATACCTCGATGATACAAAGTGTCTTTGAGAATAAGATAGGTTTTTTCCTGATGGCGTATACGTCAATGCTCGTCACGAGAAGTAGAAGCGGGACACTTCAAATTATGGAGATAGACTAGTATATCTCCATACATCCGAAGACGTGATAAAAAACATACGTCCTTTAATAGGAGACTCTTTGGGTATAACATCACCTGAATCAACCGAAAGTTTCGAGACGAGTTCTGCAAATACCAACAAATTTTTGGATTTCACCGAAACAAAATCCAAGTCAAATTCCTAGAGGATAACTATCCATTTGCTGATCTTTCAACCGATTATGAGTCGTGTCAACACATATTGGAACGGATTCAAAACAACAATGATAGTGGTCTTGTGAAACATAATATAGTGACGAAACCATTGGACAACATGAACTGCTGCCAACACAAGTTTCTCAACATGGGAGTAGTTGAGTTCTAGTCCAACCAGGCCTCAGCTCAGGTAATAAATCACGTGCTCTTCAAGAAAATCGTCTTCTTGAACCAAGACCATGCCGATGGTCGACTCTGCAATGACCAAATACAATAAGAAATATTTATTATAATTGGGTGGCCGAAGCAAAGGGGTAGACATAAGGGCGTGTTTCAACGCTTTGAAAGAGCGTTGAGTGGATTTGTCCCAATGGAAAGGAATGTCCTTCTTTAGTAAACGCATGAACCCTTCTGTGATCTCGACATATTTTGTGATGAAACGCCATAAAAATTTCACTTTTCCCTGTAAACTCTGAAGCTGGGGGACTATGCACGGGGGAGGCAACTGAAATTTCACCTCAACCTTTAAAGGATCGACCATGATCCCTGTTGTCAAAATTATGAAACCTAATAGACGACCCGACGTCATGCAAAAACTGCATTTGTTTGGATTCAAGTGAATCTGGTAGTATCGAAATCACTCAAAGATAAGTCAAAGGTGTGTGGGATGATCATCTCTCTTGTGAGATCGTGATGCTAAATGATCGAGATAAGCCTTGACTAGGTGTTTGAGATCGTGGAAAGAAAAAGACATGGTCCGCTGAAAAGTGGCTCCAACATTCTTCAGGCCAAAAGGCATCTTGCGATAAGAAAATGTACCCCATGGACAAATAAAAGTTGTTTTATGGTGGTCCTCGGGTTTGATTTGTATCTGATTGTATCCCGAGAAACCATCCATGAAAGAAAAAAACTTGTAGCCTACACATTCATCGACAATATGGTCAATAAATGGAGTGGGGAAATTATCCTTTAGACAGACCATATTCAAATCATGGAATTTCGTACATACGTAAATCATACCCTACTTTTTGTTGATTGGAACGATATTCTACACCCATTGAGTCAATTGGATGGGGTAGATGAAACTAGCTTTGAGTAGTTTCTCTACTTCAGTCTTAATAGTTTTTGCTTTACAAGGATTAACTGAACGAAGCTTCTCCCGGACCAGCTTGGCATCAGGGTAAGTCATGAGTTTATGTTCAATGATTCTTGGATCAATGCCCAACATTTCCTCATAAGATCAGGAAAAAACGTCGTGAAATTCTTTAAATAAATCTGTATAGATTTGAATCTCCTCAGGGGAACAGTTCACTGTGATGAAGACATTCTCCATGACGCTAGGGGTTCTGGAGATAAAAATAGGTATCATTTTAGCGATGGTTTCCATATTACCCTTGGCATAAACTACGTGCATAGCCAGAGGATTAATAAGACAAGACCTATCTCCAGTCATAGTCAACACAAATTCTCCTACCTCTATTCGTCCTAACTCTGGGAGGAAGTATGATATGTGATGGAGATCATCTTAGAGCCTGTTTGGACTAGTCAATGCCTCTAAAATATCCTCATCATAGGGCAAGACCAAGTCTAAGGAATCGATAGTGGCAAGGGAACCTTGAGCCCAGGCAGGCTCGAGACCTGGATCTTACTCTGGTGCAGGAGTCAGATCGGGGTCAGATGAATCTTGCTGGACTATAGAGTACACAAATTATGTCATGGACAATGGCATGGACATGCCATGGTGCCCTATCCCTTCCATCATGGCTGATGGGGAAGGAAGAATCCATGGATCATTAAAGTAAGTCATACGGAACGACGACACTGAAAATATTTCAGCCTTAGGCTGGTTGGGGACAACAGATATCATTTTGACATCACTGGAAGGAGGAGGGTAATCGAAAGTACCCATGAGAGTTGGGCACAAACCAACCCCCACCTTGACGACGCCAGGATGTGGGTTATCAATCATTGGGACCGTGGATGCTCCCGATGAAGGGTCAGTTCTAGAGAAAGACAATTGATCAATGGCCACTATTCAACCCTCATGTGGAAACAACAAGACCCAAAAAACTGTAGCAACCACTGCATGCATGGCATATGTCCAACTCCTTCCTAATAGGAGGTTGTAGTCGAGAGGTGCATCAACCACTTCAATTTCGATGCACAAGGTATTTCCTCCTAATTGCACAAGGAAAGAAGGAATGATTCCATGTGGTATGAAAGAATGACCATCGAAAGTCGTGAGAAGAGTAGGTGAAGGAGGCAAAACGGGTTGGCCAATGGCCTTCCAACACGCCAATGAAATCACGCATGTCGAGGCACCCTCATAAACCACCGTGCATAAAATATTATGGGTAGACAATTTTGTTGGGTTAGCCACTACTATCTGAAATGTGACGTGGTATGGGAGACAAGGTTTCAAGTCAGTTGTATCAAACGTGATAGTTCCCAGATTACATGTCTCGGTGGATCCTAAGGTGGCTAACAGAGCCTTTCCTTGTGAAGGGTAGCTCTGAAGGACCTCCAAAGCAGACATCATGCAAGGGGTTTGTGATAAATCCTCCACCACAGAGTAGTTATGGGTGGCCCTCGCATTTGGATTATGTGAAGTTTTCTTGAACGCCCCTTTCGAGATGCGTGTCATTGTTTCACCCATCGTTATCTCAATCTAGAGAGGAACAAACGGGTTTTCAGATTCTTTGTTCTTTTCTGCAGTACTTGGCATTCTGTAATCATGTTCCCTAGTAGCTATGTGGGATTCACCTTTCAACATATAGACGTTCGAAGTCGAGGGATTTCTAGGCGACGAAGGGGGTCCCTGACTGCCCCCATCCGTGTTCGCAGAGGCTTGAGTTAAATTTTTCCCATGAGTAAATGGGTTTGCTAACACTGCAGGGTGTTGTTGTGCCAATAACTTTTGGGACTCTGTGAGTTGAGGGCACAGGTGAGTCGGGTGGTCTTCCGTGCAGAGGTTGCATGGATACTTTGACTTCTTTCTCTCTGTGTTTCCCCCGCCAACGTTATTGGTGGGTTTCTTATCCCCCTTGCCCTTCTTTCACTAATTTTTCTTCCCTTCGTCCTGTTGGTTTTCCTTTGGGTTTATCAATTGCACGTTGTGTACATATGATGTCTGAGCAGAGGGAGCGGTCGAACTAGGATTTTGGCTAGCCACTATCTGCTATATTGACAATTGTTGCAATTGGTTTGACAATGGATCAGTGGGCTTTGCTTGTATTGAACCAACAATGCCATCGGCATGTGGTCCAAACTTATGTTTGGTCTTATCAATAATAGACCATGGCGCATATGGAAAAACTTCATAAAGAAAACCAGACTGAGAGTAAATCAACTCTAGCTATTGATCTCTCATTATCGCTTCTTCCTCTGAAAAGACCCCCGACGTTGCTACGTCCTTGGATAGCTGGGGTACTAAAGACTTAAGAAACCATTCCAACAGGAATGTTGGTGGAATTGGTACTTTCATCAAACTCTTTCAACACTGCCATTCTCGGATGTGATCAGAGATATGGTCAGCCTTTGTCTACTCAAAGTTGGCCAACAATTTTGTGTCGGCATCGTATCTCACAGGTAATTGAAAATGGTTTAAGAAAACCATTTCCAATTCGCCAAAAGAATAGTATCTTGAGTGGTCGAGCTCAATGTACCATTTCGCGACACTCCCAATAAGAGTGCGTTGAAACAGACACAACTAAACAGAGTCGTCCCTCAAAGAATTGGACGAGCACCATAGATGAAATGTGGTCACATGATCACCTGGGTATTCATTAGGCTTGTCTTCGAACTTTCGAATGTCCGAGGGAAACTTGTTCGGCATGGAAGACCAATGTGGTTCATGATAGATTTGGTCATTCAAGTATGGAAAATGAAAAGTTTCCAGAAACGATAGCTTAGGTTGTTGAGTATGTACAGGAGGATAGAAGCCTGGGTTTTGGCTGGCACCGAGTTGCTAGGAAAAGTTAGGCTGTTGGTCTGGGTTCTGGTAAAAACCATGGCCTAGGCCAGAATTCGGATGCTGCGCTTGTTGAGACGTCATCGAATGACTCCTATAGTAGGACGTTGAGGTCTGAGAAGGGATTTCTCCCGACGTAGTGTTCCAAAGGTCCTAGAAAGGGTTTCCCCTTGCCGATCCGACAGGCATAGGTCCTGAGCCTTGTCCAGGGTTCAATTAACCATGGAAGGGGTTGCCCTCGGTCGACATCCCTGATGAGGGAACTGATTCCTACCACAGATTACAAGGTCCTTGAGAAGTGTGTGCCCCCTTTCCAGGAATAGTACCCTGCACAGGATTTTGTGATCCAAAACCAAAGTTGCCTCTGACCAAGGTGGCAGTTGACGAGAATGTGTTGTTACCAAACACGTCGAACAAAGAGAACAACAAAGAAACCTGTTGGCATAGGGGTAGACCCAGGGTTCAACGCTACAACAATGCACTAACAAATCCCTAACTACCAGCCCTTTCGGCAACACCTGCGAAGCAGATGAAGTCTCACCCGAGGTAGAGGCAGGGGTGGTTGTAAGACTCAGGTGTCTGCAACCTTAGCTGGGACACAGATCTATTATTGTACTACTTAATAAATCACTTAGCACCGTCAGTTCCTCAATATGCAATCAATACCCACTTCATTGATAAAATAGAGCTTCACATCATCCACACTAATCTAATGTATTTAAGCACTTAGCATAAGTAAACAGATCAGATCGAGCAGATTAAGCACTAAGCATGGCCATATAGATCATATCTAACATTATTGCATATCATAAGAACAAAGCATAAGTAGATCTATCTAAACGTATCAAAGTACTCATCAAATAACATGTGAACACATCAAAACAAGGCACAAAGCAGCATAACACAGTATTTACGTGGTTCACACCCACCCCAGGGCTACATCCACCAACTCTTCTTCTTTATTATATTCAGTCAATCAGTTACAAGAATAGAGCCTCAAAACCCTACTTTGCATAGGACAGAGATCAGCGTAGCTCGCTAGATCCTTCTTCCTTGTGTTACAACACTAAGCCTTCCACAATCTGTTACAACCACTTGCACTTAGCTCTGCAAGTCTCTCATAGTAGGCACAAAGCACTTACAGACTCTACTTGCACTTAGCATACATTCAAATCACATAGATGCACCATGCTTATATCTAGCCTAAGCGTCTATTTATATATTACAAAATAGGCCTAAACATGGGTAAACCCATGGGCCGATGTCCCATTCCCATTACATATTCCCACATCCCAAAAAGGACCCAAAAAGGGGCCAAGATCCCATGATCTCTGCTTCATCTTCTACTCTTCCTTCGACAAGCTGTCGAAGTCCTAAAATAGGTCAACATGACCAAGAATCTCCCAAAACTTTGTCAAGGGCCAACAGGCCCCCAACACTCACCTGTGACTCGTCCCGAGTCACTCTGGTCTGATCAATTCTACTTCAAACGCCTTGAGTTTGGCTCAAGCTGCTTCAACTTGCTTCTTTTCTACAACCTCTTTCTCGGTGAACTCCTAGATCACTATGTCATTCACTGGCCCTTCTAGGCATTGTTCTGTTGTAGTGACAACATGTTCTAGATATGCTCCTCATCTTTCAACCTTTGTGAACAATTGGCATGTCTTATATTGCACAAGTTGGAGCTATTGAGTTACTTCCATAACATTGCTCTGGATTGTATCGATCTGCTGCTGGGCGGTCCATTTCTCTTGAGATCTATTCATTCTGTCTACAACTGACAAGGCCTTCAATTGCGCTTGTAGTGTGTCTGCATGATGCTTCACTTCCTGGAGTTGCGACTCCGGTGCTTGCAATTCCAGATTCTCGGTGAGCTTCTCATATGTTTGGGTGATGTGGTTAATCAGCTGCTTGCATTCCAGGGCAAGAGCTTTTAGTCTATCAATTGCGCTGCAGGCAGTTGCTTCCCTTAGGTTTCTTACGTCTTGCAGGGTCTCGGGCACTGCGCATAGCTCCAAATCTGCTATGTGTTGTTGTAGTTGTTGAATCACTTCTTCAAGTTGCACGACCTACTATGGGATTCTCTCTTTGGCCTTTACTTTGTCAACTATCACAGAGCGAAGTGATCTGTTGACCCTTTCCTTTACTTTGAGTTTCTCCGCGAGAAACTGTTCCTTTTCTTTCTGCAGCTGGACTTTTTCTTCATACCACTTTGCTTGGAGAGCAAGCATTTCTCGTTCTGTAGTACTACATTTCTCTAAAAGGTATCCCTGTACTTGTGCTAAAGCCTGGGTGGCTTGCACTGTTTCCTCCTATTCTCGTCGAAGGCGAGCTTCGACTGTGTCAGCAATTCGGTGGAGTTGAGTTGACTCATCTCCTAGTTCTGTTGTTTCCAATGGCAGAGGTGCAGTAGAAACTGTGCGGCTAGACAGTAGTGCCTGTTGCACCCCTTGAAGTTCAACCTTAATTCGATTACATATCTCCTCCTACTTAGCCTCTTTATTCTCTTCTATCTCCAACGAATCATCGTTCAGGGCTACTACGATGAAATCAAAGTCATCTGAGGTGAGGGTAGTCTACATTTTGGTCATATAGGTTTTTGATTTCTTCTGAGAAGAAGGATTTGGGGGGGAAACCTTCCTTTTCTTCGAGGGATCCTCCTCATCTCTAGGTGGTGTAACCTCGCCTTTCTTTTGTTCAACTTCTACGCCATCTATCTCTCTGCCATATCCTCCTTGCTCAAGTGAGATGGAAGTAGTATTTGTTGAGGTATTGCTTACGTCTTGGGCTTCTTCATTTTTCTTTGTCTTGTTGGGTCCAGGTGTATCATGCGTTTCTTCCGAGATGTTAATGTTAGACATCTCCATAGGATCTACTGGAATGAGGAGGTCCATCGACCAGTCTTTAGTAATCTCTTCTAAGTCCTCCTTTGTTAGCTTGTGTTAAGACTAAAGTTGTTGCTTGTGCTCATCAGCGTGCACTGTAATACAAATGATATGGTGGTCCGTGCTGAATTTCATTAAAGGTTGAAACCTGTGGAGAGTATTTGGCATGATGCATGGCTCAGACTGAATGGTTTTCTTCAGCTGGTTGTAACAGGTATGGAACACAACATTTGACTTCCATTACTTGTTCATGTCACTAGAATACCATAGTGTACTAAACTTCGCGGCCAAAGGTTCAAAGGGCTCGATGTCTGGGAAGGTCGCACCTTCTGGCATCTCCCATGCGATGAAAGTAATCAGGATTAGAAGACAACTAAAGTGGAATTCATATCCCTGATCTTGTGCTTCCCTGCAGTCCAATTCTAACTGTTCACGAGGTACTTCATCCAATTCATTTGTAGGCCCTCCATGCACTTTCTTGCGAGGTCGACTACAAAACCAATCACTTGGGTGGGTTGGTTCTTGCGAACTAACTTTCCTACAATCAACTTATAGGCAAGGTGCACTACGCTGCTCTGGATAGAGGCTACCTTGTAGCCTCACGTTCCCTTCTCGACATCTCCATAAGTGTCCTTGATCCTTTGTGCGAGAGCACGGTCCATGGATTTTCCAAGATAGAAATCCTGTGGGTCGGGTCCTTGCATGCTCAACCCTATGATATGATTCATCAATGTCGGATCCACTGTTATACGACAGTTTAACCACAAGTATCCTCGATGGTAATAGGAAAACTACAACTTGACGCATGCATTCACTTCTTGGTGCCTTTTGAAGTGAGTAATCTTCATGACATTGAGTAGTGTGGACTCTGTGAGGTTCCTAGTCCATGACTAGGGAACTATCTTCAAATTATTTCCCTTTGTTTTGGTCAGGTACTTATGTGGGGTGAGCATGTTGTAGACCTTCCTGTCGCCGAGGTTGAAGTCATTAAACTTCAATGCTGCAATATTTTATTGATCTGCGCGTATCCCCTTTGAGAGGTATGTAGTGACCAAAGAATACTCAAATTCTTTGGGCACACTGTCTCTATTGATTGCACCTCTCAGAGGTGGTAGATAGGCGGGTAAAATGCTCAGAATCAACTTAGCATTCACGAGATCATCTCTGTACTTGGTTTTCTTTTCATCGGTTGGCTGGGATGGTCCGGCTCAAGCAGTGGACATAGATGGTTGCATTCCTCTCATGGATGAATCCTGGATACCTTCAGATGTCGACATGACTTTCTCAGTCACCAAGTCGATCAAATCTTCTTCAACAACTTTCTCTGCGATGCTTAATTCTTCCAACATATGCACTCGGGGTGAACAATCATGAGTTCGGGGAAAAACTTAGACACAGTATTGAGATAGAGAGCAAGAGTGTGATTATCATTGTATAAACTCGAATTAGTTTGCGGGTTCGAATTCTCAATTGGAAAAAGTGTTCTCGGTGCGGTAGGATAAATAGGGAACTTGACAACGGTTCGCTTGCAACAGGTATGAGCCTCCATTAACTCTTGTTCGGTCCGTTATGTAACGGTCCAACGGTCTGATGACGAACCATAATTTCCTTTCTACTCTTTCGGAGCATCGATCAAATGGTTATAATGTCCCCAACGACTATATTGCTTCTTCATGGCAAAGTGACATGTGTCATTGTTATGATATCCCGACGAATCTCCCATTTTGCAATTTTTCCATCTGCAAAGTTCCCTCTGGAACCATCTGCAACTTTTCGATCCTAGATTTCTTCTTACTTAACTTTCTAGCCTTTTTTCCAGTGAGCTTCGTCTCAGTATTCCTTTTTCCATTATAATTCTTATCTTCTTTGGTCATAGTCACTTCGCGATGTTGATATTCTTCCCTAGGTTCCTAGATAATACTCCTTCTTTTTCTGGGGTAGGTACTTCAGTATTCTATGGATCCTCTAGTGTTCTCTCAGCTTCAACATTTGGGTTTCTAGTGTTAAATAACTTCAATTTGCTCTCCTGTTCTTCAATCAAGTGTGTGATCCTTCTGGTCATGAAATATTTTAACTCTTGTTTCTTCTGCTTCAAAACTTCTTCTTCTTCTTTTCACCTGGCTTGATCTCTATGAATCCAAGGTTTTTCTAGTAACATGGTAAATGGGGTGTTGTATTCAATAAATTTAATAATCTCAAAATATTCTTCTATCGAAGTTCCATTAGCGTTCATCGGTATGCGAGTGAGCTTTCCACATAGGTTTATCATCTTTCCTCTGAATATTCCTATTCATCCTAATGAAGGGATAATAGCAGGCTTCCCTATGGCTTCCCAAGTTCTTTCTGTCACGATATTCACTTGTGTTTCTTCATCCACAACACATTCAATGTCAAAGTCTCCTATTCTTACTTCAATGCATTCTTTTTCCTTGAAGATCTCTGATATTCTGACATGTCGATGGTCATTCAGGGTTTCTTTTATTTGCAACCATACTTTCTCTGATTCTTTCTGGGGTTTTTCCATTCCATGATCTTCCTTAGGTTTTTCTTGATTCAGGTTCATTTTTTCAACTTTAGCAATCATTCTAAGGAAATCCAACACTTCATGGTCCATAGATTTACAACAAAGACAACCAGGTCTTTTCCCAGGGAATTCCTTAGCAAGATGTCTCGGTCTTCTGCAACTATAACAGAGGGTTAATCCTATCTTTCATTTAAATGATCCCTAGCCTTTCTGGTACTGCACACTAGGATCATGGTAGCTAACCTGCAAAAAATTCTTTCTAGGATCCTGCATCCATTTGTTAGTCCAAACATTCTTTCTATGCATAGGTATAACATATCTTTCACTATTCTTATCATATCTAATCATATCAATCCTTCTTTCATCTATTAATGCCCTAGTTTTTAAGCTAGGACATAACCTATCAAACATACCTAGATCCATACTTTAGAAACAAAAATTTCCACTTATCTTACTTCTACAGAGCATAAAGCTTCTAGATCTAAAGCTTTTAACTATTCTTACCTTTATCAGAACACAGAGCTTGCAGATCTTACCTTTTTTAATCATAAATTCTCACTTTTGTCTTTCTTAGAGCACAAAGCTTTCATATCTCGCTTCTTTTCTTCAGATCCAAACTCCTTTCTTCAGATTGGGATTCTTTCTTTAGCACAGAGCTTTATAAATCGAGTAGGATACTGCGTACTAGGGCATAGATCTATGCATAGATATTTCACAATATCAGGTCGAATCTTTGCACAAAGCTTCTTCTTTCTCAGTTCCCAGCAATCACAGTTTCATGTCCAGACAATGGAATCATTTGTTGGCTCAGGGGCAGACCCAGAGTTCAACGCTACAACAACGTACCAACAAATCCCCAACTACCAGCCCTTTCGGCAACACCTGCGAAGCAGATGAAGTCTCACCCGAGGTAGAGGCAGGGGTGTTTTCAAGACTCCGGTGTCTGCAACCTTAGCTGGGACACAGATTTGTGATTGTACTACTTAATAAAGCACTTAGCACCATTAGTTCCTCAATATGCAATCAATACCCACTTCGCTGATAAAACAGAGCTTCACAACATCCACACTAATATAATGTATTTAAGAACTTAGCATAGGTAAATAGATCAGATCAGGAAGATTAAGCACTAAGAATGGCCATATATATAAGATCTAACATTCTCGCATATCATAAGCACAAAGCATAAGTAGATCTATCTAAACATATCAAAGTACTTAGCAAATAACATGTGAACACATCAAGACAAGGCACAAAGCAACATAACACAATATTTACATGGTTCAACCCCACCTTGTGGCTACGTCCACCAACTCTTCTTCTTTATTGTCTTCAGTCAATCGGTTACAATCACAGAGCCTCAAAACCCTACTCCGCATAGGAAAGAGATCTGTGCATCTCTCTAGATCCTTCTTCCTTATGTTACATCACTAAGCCTTCAACAGTCTTTTACAACCACTTGCACTTAGCTCTACAAGTCTCTCATAGTAGGCACAAAGAACTTTTATACTCTACTTGCACTTAGCATACATTCACATCACATAGATGCACCACACTTCTATCTAGCCTAAGCGTCTATTTATATATTACAAAATAGGCCTAAACATGGTTAAACCCATTGGTCGATGTCCCATTCCCGTTACATATTCCTACATCCCAAAAAGGACCCAAAAAGGGTTCAAGATCCCGTGATCTCGGCTTCGTCTTCTGCTCCTCCTTCGACAAGCTATAGAAGTCCCAAAATAGGTCAACATGACCAAGAATCTCCCAAAACTTTGTCAAGGGCCAACAAACCCACCAGTGTGGTACTAGAAGAAGGTCCTTGACTACCTTCTCCGGATAGGTTGTAGTTCATGGTCGGCTAGGAGGGTTGCTGAGGAGCGTCGTCGAGGAAGGGAGACGACAAAGGTATATGAGTGTTATCACTGAAATTTCATCCACAAATGGTTACAAGAATTCAGCATCGCCAAACAGTTATGAGGTCACCCATGGACCAAAATTACCACAAAATCATTTCCAAAGGGTCAAAAACTATACAACCAGTGACAAAATTAAAGTGCGCTATGACTACATAGGGCACGCACGCACATGCACGAAACATAAACATAGGAAAAACGCACATGCGTCCGATGCACAACTGTGGTCGCAAAAATATGCACACATGTGAGAATGACACATTTATGAGAGTAGTCGGCCTCCCACCCACTTCTGGTTCAGCTTTCAATTTGATTTGACACTCAAACCTAGAATGGATCTGACTGGGTGGCTGGTCAAAGACCTAAAAATGACCTAATTAGCCTCTTTACACACTACAAGTTGGTTGCACAATACCTCAAAGAGGTGTTATAAAAATGCCATGGGTGCACTTCATTTTTCAAGGAATTCAATAGCAAAGTTATGCTGCTACTATTCTATTGAGGAATCCTCTATTCTCACCAAGAGTATACTAGCACCATTGCATTAGGCAATCCATCTCACCCCTTGAGTGGATTAGCAAAGAATTCTTTCACCATTTTCATTCAAAGTTGTAAGAAGAGCTTATTTGTGGGGGTCCAAGAGCCCTCCCTTGGAGGAAGAAGGGACTCATAGTCCTCTTTCTTCTTGGTGTTTTCTTTCACTAATATCAACCTTGCCATTGGTGACATGGGTCTTATTGTTTCTTTTGTCCTTATGTCCCTATGCTCATTAGTTTAGTTGTTATTTTATTTCTTAGTTTAATTCTTAGTTGTTCTTTTATATTTCTTTCTCTAACCCTTTTCCTTACAATTGTCCTACTTAGCAAACCCAACTAAGCTTGCAAGCACCTCTATTTTGCTCACTAAGGTGACGAAAGAGGCGCAACAGATTGGCGACTCCACCAGGGAAAGGTATCAATTTCCTACCCCATTTGGGTTTTTCTAGCTCTTCTTTTGGTTTATTTAACTTGCAATTGCATTAATTGGCCTAAGTCGACCTGCAAAACATCCAATTCCAAGTTGAATTGGGAGAATTCCATCCGAAATTTTCTTTCGTGGCCGTGTGTCATCTGTGCACGTGTTTTTTGGCCCATAGACATGCATCGTGCGCACATGCGCCTAAGTCACAGTTCTGTTCTGCGCTCCTGCACCCATAAGCTCATTTCGGTCTGCGCATAGGCACTCAATGCGCCTCTGTGTCCACTGAGACTTGCGCACCTATGCAAAAAATACATATTGTAAGGTTTTTTGTGATTTGGGGAAGGCCCTTAGCCTTCTTAAAAGTGATTTCATGCATGTTTTTAAGCCGCACCACACCTAGTTCCCTCTTCATATAAAGGGATTAGTCAAAACACATAGGCACTTAGGGGGTTTAAAATCATTTTTTCCTCTTTTTGCTTTCATTTTTCCACATGGATGGCTTGCTTTGACTAAAGGTATAAATTGGAATCATTTGCAAACATATCTAACTTGCATTGGGACTAGAAGTTGAATAACAATAACTTAGTATGCTCTTCTCTCGTGCCTCCAAGCGACCTTGAGAATCAGAAAAAGATTGTGGGACAATTTCATCTCCCTTAAGAAGATTAAAACCTTTAAGAGAGGACAACATCCCTTCTTGGGACTCCTCTTAGTTTATTTTTCAAACACATCTTAAGATTGTAACAGGCCCATACATGCCCACATGCTACAAAGATAAGATAGTGTTGAAATTTACTTTCTTAGATTAAATCACTAGGGAAGTTTAAGGGTTTTGTAACGGGCCCATACATGCCCACATGATCACAATATAGGATAGTTTCAAATATTTTTCTTAGATTAAATCACAATAGGAAGTTAAAGGAATAGTAAAGGACCCACATGTCCACATGCTAGCTTCCTAGGGACTTTTGAATTACACAATGTTGTACCAAAGACACTTAGTTAATTAAGTAATCAACACTTGTAAGGACCAAGCGAAGTCCACATGCAGCAAGGTGGCACCTAATTCATTAAAACGTTGGCACACTTTCACTCATTCACACACAAAAGTCACTTATCACTCACATAGTTTCTTCTTGAAACGTGGAGGTCAAAGTAAGTTTCCTCCAACAGGATTTCGAAACACCCCACCCTTTTCTTGACGAAACTATCCACTCCCATTTAATTTCAACGAGGTTGGTTCACACCCCTAATCTCTCAAACAACTACATATAAAAATTTTCTAAAAACTCACTAAGTTTTCCTCCACAGGAGGTGCCAAAAGAAATTTTTTAGTCTAGGTAGGATTTCGGGGATAGGCATCCAAATAACTCCCCATTATCTGGTTCTCACATTGTCAAAACAATAGAAGTTGTCAAATAGGGAACTGAAAAATCCTCAAAGTCAAGTGTTCCTAACACCATAAGGCAGGGAGATACCCATGAAGGGTTGAAGTCCGAGGTCCGGTTGTTCTATGCGTCCCCCCTTGAGGCACCCACCTCTTTGACGGGATCCAGCCCGTGACCCATTTCTTAGGTCGAAAATCTAAATGCCGCACTTTGACCTAGGTACCTAGTGACCAAATTTTAGGACATCTACCCAGGCGACAATTGTGGGTTGCAATTGCACCTTGATCGGATTTTGTGTGGCTATTGGGAAATATCGCCATCTCTTTCGGGATATGCCCTCTTTACCCCTCATTATAACTGATTATTTCATCCTTCACTAGTTTCTCTTCCGGTGACTTCAGACCCCACTGTTGAGTACTATTGGAAGGTCCAGTGCTATTTGAGAGGAAGGACGTTACATCTTTTAGGACACAAGCATTTTTTTTCTTTGATTCCCCACGCAGACAAAACCCACTTATCCACATATATGCTTCTTTTTCAAAAACACTTTATGTATGATGCACTTCTGATTACATTTTGATCTAGATATATATATTGTGTAAAGTTCAAAATTCACAACAAAGGCTCTTATTTATTTTCTCTCATCACATTTTTCACACATCCACTCAGCTAGTCAGACATCATAAGGGACCCACAGAACCCCCGTCATTCCAGACGCTTACTAAACCTTCCTCTTATTTTAGGGGGAGTTCCTAGTCTTACCAACTCATCGGCACAGCCTTCACACACTCTTGTGAGTGCCATTGTCTTAGGATCAGCTTTGCTTGGTTCCACATTACTTGGTTCCACTTCCCAAGGTCCTCTGTCCACTCGCTCTCCTTTAAACGGAAGCGGGGGACCAACTTCCTCTCAAGGGGGAAGTACCAACCCACCTAGCCCCCCTCAAGGATCAGGTTCACAACACACTCACACCATGGCTGGAGCTAATCCTCCCCCCCCCACTGCAGATGCCATATTTGGCCTCTCTTAACATACCAGATATAAGAAAACTCACCAATGATCCTATATTGCATGACCCCACATGGCCTGCAATGCCTACGAAACTACCTTCAGACATCCCCAAGTTTGAAGGAAAGGCAGGTGATGACCCTACCAACCATGTCATGACTTTCCACCTATGGTTCTCTTCCAATAGAAATATGAATGATTCTATCAGACTATAATTATTTCAATGCACACTCACTGGCCCATCCGCCAAATGGTATGTAGACGAAAAATCAGGGTCCCATGCGACTTTAGAGTCCTTGGCCAAAGCATTTTTGACCTTCTTCCAATTACCAATCTGCCATGACAATGGTCTGGAACTACTTTCTAATTTTAAACAAACCTCAACCACACATATCGCTGACCACATTCATGAGTGGCGTAGACGACATAGTTTGTGCAAAGCTGAAACCACCAAACAACAATGTCTTGACTGGTTTCTCAGATCGCTTGTCTCTCTCCTCGGTAAAGATGTAGCTTCCACCTTCCCTCAATCTGAAGAGGAAGCCATCAGTAAGGCTCAACAATATGACCTCATCTATTCACAATCAGGGTACTTATACACAATACTTCCTAACCTCCCCAAACCCATGCCATTTGTTCAAGACAAACCCGGGATGTCTCGCTCAACAGACGGATTGATTGGTAATACCACACACCAAAGTCCTCAACCCCAACCACCACCAATGTATGGCACACCTCAATATCCGCCGACATATGGGGGAACCTCTTATTACCCCCCACCCCCTTATCAACAACCATACCCTATTGCTATTCCTCCACCCATCAGTGGGCCACTGCCGGCACCCCCAATACACCCACCTATCCAGACAAGTTTTGGTACCCCCTCTACCTCAACTTATACTTTAAGTACTAGTGAAAGCGCCACGCCTTCCTACATACCTTACGGATCAAAAATCCCACAGAATCCGTACTTTCCATTCCCTAGTCCTCCACAACCCATGGCACCCCCACACCCTCACGTTGGGGTAAATTTTATTCAACCCTCTCCCATTCAGCAATATCAAAATTTTGAACAACTGAATACGACAAATCCGACCCATCCATCGAATAATTCCAAAAAGGAAGGAAGAAACAGGAACAATAACAACCCAGGCCAAGGCGGGAATCAACCCCAACAAAACCAACCTACTGGGGGGAACCAGAACCAAGGGAATCAGAACCCCTAGGGGGGCAATAACAACAGGCGTCAAGGGAGAAATAATAATACTATCAAAACCAGCTTCCCTTGTTCCCTTTGCGGTGAGTTCGATCATTATACTCATCATTTCCCCCAAATCATTGATTTTAAACGGTTGAAAGACTCAGGCAGTCTACCACATCCTCCAACATCGCCTGCCCCTCAGTAGGCCCCACAACAATACGTGCAACAACCCCCCCAGCCGTACTACAAAATCCTATTCCACACCAAGGTGTGATAAACACCCAACAGGACACGCAACCTACACCACCTCAGTTAGGACAGTATCTCAACCCAAACAATCCCATAGACCATACTATCCTCCTCACCAGTGAGGAAGAAATCCTTCTGCAAACACGTAATCGTCAGTACCATGCACCCACTAAGTCTCCTCCCATTCCTCCAAAAACAATCCCCGCATCACCGGGACCCCCGTTGGTGATCCCTCGCCCTAACACAGAACCACCTCTTCACATCCCCCACATCCCATTGCACAGGAATGTCCACAACCCACAGGCTAGGGCAGCTCATAATTACAGTTTGGTTGATGAATTAGCACAATCCTTGGCTGCCATGTTAGTCTTAGAAGTCCTTTAGACTTGTCCCATTTAGCAGAAATCATTACTTTCCCCCTTGGGGCAGTCAACCCCGTAGATACTTGACTCATTACATTTGATCTCAACAACGGAGAACCTTGCCTTCCCGCTCTGATCGCTTTTCAAATCCCAGTAAAAATTCAGAACACTACAGTTCATCGGTGCATCATCAATGAAGGTGCATCCACATGCATTATGTCCAAATCTGTATGGCAGAAACTTGGTTCCCTGAAACTCATACCATCTTCCATTACCTTACGAGCTTATGACATATGACCATTGTCTCCTGAAGGGCTCTTCCAAAATGTCCCCGTAGAAATCAGGGGCAAGACTATTCTCATCGACATTGAAGTTATCGACGCCCCACTCGATTATAATATCATGTTCGTTCGTAGCTACATGTACGCTATGAAGGCATTTGCATCTTCCGTCTTTCGAACAATGATGTTCCCCCATAATGGGAAGATCATTACCATTGACCAAGTCTCACATTATGAGCCTAACCTGTTTGCCAACATCGATAACTTTCTTCCTCTCATCCACATGAGTCATGACGCATGCCCACTCATCGAAATGGGTCCCAGAATTTTCAAAGACCCATCATTGTTAGGAACTTACCATGGTGCACCACCACTCCTTCATCCTTCCAATCAAGTATGCGTCATATCATCCAACATAAATGACATAGAGGATACCCTTCCTCCTAGGGAGGCTCCTATCATATCTGACGTCCCACTAGTCGTAGAGATCCCCCCTCACAAGCCTCTTGCAAACTTGTCGACCTCACCAGTCCATGATTTTACCTCTCCCCAAGGCCAAGTCCCATTTTGGGAGACAGTTCCCCAAGCCATTACTCTAATTCCCTTCTTCTACCCTCCACCCGACGTACAAACTTTCCAAGTAGCCGCAATGCTTACCCTCCCTAATATGGTGTTAGATTGGCATATATCACATCAAGATACCTCTACACATAGTCATATCATATATAAACTAGACATCATAAAAAACATTAACAAAGCACATGTAAACATCACATAGATCTCAAAATGTATACTCATATATATATATAAATTGGTCCACAGTGCCATCATAATGTTTACATACAAATATACAAACGTCCACAGGCCAGCAAAGCACCTCGGTACAAAATGGGATCATCAGCCTATATACAAAAATACAAACATACTTAGAGTGACACTCAAGGTGCCTCTAGAGAACCACCTCCTACCCCTCCCTCAGGCGGTGGTCCCCCACCCACTACTAGTCCCTCTAGACCGGGAGGTAATCGTCCGGTCATAGCAGCACCTGCTACTACTTCTTGTCGCACCACAACCCGCCACGATGGAATAATTCCCACACACTTCTCCAGGATGCCCTCATCCTGGATACATGACCACATGCCCTCAGGTACACCCTGTAACACCACCTCCAAGTGGCGGAGAATATCCTCAAAATCTACTCCAGCATCCACCGGAGGAGCATGCGATGGCCTGGCACCTGGGTCATAAAAACGGTGTCTCCTTGTTGCTCTCTCGGCCTCAGCTGGTCTCGCCTCGACATCCTCACGCCGAAATCTCTCTCCTGCCTGCGGCCCTCCCAGTGGCGGTCACCCCGACTCCTGGCAAGCTGGTGCTCTCAGCATCTCAACCTTGCACCCACGAGGTCCCACATCTACACATACAAACAACCAAACGATAGTATCAACATCTATACAAAATACACATGTCATGCTATCTCAAAAAATCAATATATCAAACTCATAAACGTACCTCGATGATCAAACACCTCCCTTGGAGGCAACACCATGTCTGGATCACCCCGAAAGTCAACACCAACATATGGATACTGCAAAATCACCTGTGGCATCTGTCACCTTAGCCATGAAGAAGTGGTCTCCCTTGCCTCCACCGTGGTGAACCAAAATAGTCAACCACCACCTCAGTCGTGGCTCTCGCGCCCCAAAAGTGCCCAATAAAATCCTAGGGTGCAACATAGGCACCCTCTCCAAAAACCAAGCCACTAGGATGGACCTAAAGGCAAAGTCCCCTATATCAGTGGACTGACAACAGTCTAGCTGACCTACCATCCTGGCATGCAGCGTAAGCCCCCACACAAAGTGCTCACCGGCCATTACCCTCTCCATAACACTCAGTTGAACACCACTGATCCATTGAGTCGCGAGGGACCCATACACCCTCACAATCATCGCTACTATACAACGATGTGCTAGAGCATCCATCGCCTCGATGCTCATGACATAGCTCGACATAAAGTTTGCCCTGGAACAGTACCTCCGGCCCACTGTCACTAACGCCACGTCCATAGGTAACACCAACTCCTCCAGTAGGGGCATTCCCCAAAACGGGAGCCCAGTCAAAAAATATATATCCTCCACCGCAATGAAGGCAATCTTCTCTCCCCACACCACAAAACAATGCAGGTCCAGACTCCACATCCGGATAAGAAAATGCAGGAGATACTCCTCCACCCGTATCAACAGGCACTCAAAGAACTTCAGCAGCCCATAGGCTGCCAAAGTAGCACGAACCCCTGACTCCTCAATCGCCACGGCATCCCTCAACTGGGACCAATCCCGCTCTCGCCAACCGACCAACATCATGCCAAATAATCACTTGCAACCACATAAAACAGTCCTAGGTCAGCCATATTGACCATCAAAAACATTAAAAAAGATAAGTTTTACACCTATCAACCTTGCCCCCAAGGTGCGGTTGTTTAACCCACATGCACGCACATATGCACACCTGTTCACCCCGCAGGCGCGCACGTATGTGCGCCTGTTCACCCCACAGGCGTGCACTCAGACACACCTATCCATCGCACAAACACGCATACATGCATGCCTGCTCACCCTATAGGGGTGCCTCCATGTGCCCCTGTCACGAACACAAGTGCGCATCAAAGCGTGCCTGTCCACTACACAGGTGCGCACGCATGCGCGAGTGTGTAGCAAAATGGCGTGCACATCATGCATGCCTTTGTCCCGCCTAAAAGCGCCCCCATGCGCGACCATCTAGATAACAGGCGTGCACTCATGCGTGCATATTTTCGGATCGCCCACGCATTTGGGGGCCCACACCCCTAAAACCCTCTGTACGACCCTCCGTACAACCCCTGCCTAGAAATGGAAAACCTAATTCTATGCAGGATGATCCGAATACTAACCTGAAGCTTGCTAATCCTAAATCGACCGCCTCACTCTCCCGAAATCTCCAAATCTCCTATGAATACCTCTCGTCCAGTCACTCTAGCAGCAAGTACAAATGAGGTGGCAATGTGGGCCCTACAGCAATATATAGGCCTTTCCACCAAACTTCCAATCACCATTCCAGGAGCTCCGGGTGTCCGTTCTTCGATCCATCTTCAGCCACTGGATCAACATCCCATCATCTACATCAAGACAGTTCCCGGGCTGCTTTTCATCCTTAGCCCCAGGGCACCATTTTTTCATACCCCGTCTAGGTACGCATGCTCATGTTCAAAATTATCAAATAAAGGCTCGTATATTCTATTCTCTTTAGATATTGTTCACGTCGGGTATTTGGTTTTCATGTGTGCAGGTACTTGGTCATCATACATCAACACAACCCCTTTAGGTATATAATCACCATTGGCATGTAATCATTCCCTCTGAATCTCAATTGCATCTCTAGTCACACCCTCTAACATTTGCCTCTAGGATCTCCATCTCCGGCTCTGCAGTACCAACACCTCCATTTGCATCTTAGGTACTGTCACCTGGTAGCACTCTCCCCCACATGAGTTGTCTCATTCATAGCACCCTTTTTCACTTTGACACTCATGCTGTTTTTCAAACCCTTTTGGGATGGGAGTCCCGATAGTCTTACATCATGTCGCGAATCAGCCACATACTCCTTCTCCTCATTTTGCTAGCTTTCCCACCAGACTCCCAGGTTATCTCTTCAAGGTTCTCTTTTTGACTACACCTTCGCAGTATCATGAACTCTTCATTTCATCCACAATCAGTTTGCCCCTCTGCAAATTTCCCTTCATTTCACCTACCTCATACAGAAACCAACCCATGGGGCCCCCACCCTCCACCAGTTCTCCAAGAAAATTGCGCCCTAACTGGGCCAACCATATTACATCGGGGCACCCGTTTCTGTATTTGTACACTCATCCCAAATTATTATTTATTTATTTGGTACATTGTAAAAAACCTTTGTTTATATCATTTACATTACCTTTTTGTTGTCACCTTTGGCGACCTTCTTCCCTTTTTTGGCAAATGCAACCCATGTCACCCTTGGTTGGGACACTCCTTATCCTTTATCCTTGTTGACATCATCCATATACTCCAAGTATCCCACATGCCACTTACCTCTGCCCTCTGAGTTTGTTCGCTTTGTCCCGCCTCTGGCACAACTTATCCCACATCTTGTGGTCCCCCTGACACTCGACTTAGTTGAACGGTTGCAACCACTTATACTTCACATATACCCCCAACCAAGGGCAGTCTTGAGTCTTCATACATCTTGACTTCGACCATGTACCTCCCCCATTTCCTAACCTCACCTAGTATATTTCACGAAGCCCTTTGCTTCTGGGAGTCACGTCCCCTTTTTTTGTCGACATCAACACAATTTTCCATAAGGGCAACAGTATCTTGACTCTCATTACCTTTCCAATGAGAGATCTCGAACGGCACAGGGAGAACCACAATTTCTCATTGCTGTCATTGACCCCCGTAGTATTCGACTTCAACACTTTCTCATGTTACGGTGGGTCTTATTTTGTGACTCTTGCAGTTATTTCTTATATTTGCCGAAGACCTCTGAACTTGGTTGGGCTATCAATGCCTACAAAATCCGTGATATTCCTTACAAGTGTCACTGCCTACTATTCAGAGTATGTTCCTCCGCATAATTGTCTTCTTCCTTTATCACAACCACCCCCTAGGGCGCTGCAATTATCTACATCAACACATCATTACTTTTTTGAGTTACATGACACAAGCATGGGGCATGCCCGCCTCGTTTGTACACAGTTTATTTTTACACACCTTATGGAAGGTTGGGTTCTACAGGTTCCCTTCTCCCTCCAACGGGTAACTCTTGACAATCCCACTATCTCTCTCTCTTACAATGACACTCTTAGTAGAAGAAACATTGATGGATTTCGGCTATACGTATTCTCCTAACCTCATCCATCAGGGGGCATCTGTTATCATTGAAATTTCGTCCGCAAATGGTTACAAGAATTCAGCATCGCCAAACAGTTATGACGTCACCCATGGACCAAAATTACCACAAAAGAATTTCCAAAGGGTCAAAAACTATACAACCAGTGACAAAATTAAAGTGCGCTATGACTACACAGGGCGTGCGTGCACATGCGCGAAATAGAAATGCAGGAAAAGCGCACATGCGCCCGATGCACGACTGTGGTTGCAAAAATCCCTGCACATGTGAGAACGACGCATTTATGAGAGTGGTCGGCTTCCCCCCCACTTCTGGTTCAGCTTCCAAGTTGATTTGACACTCAAATATGGACTGGATTTGACTGGGTGACTGGTCAAAGACCTAAAAATGCCCTAATTAGCCTCTTTACACACTACAAGTTGGTTGCACAATACCTCAAAGAGGTGTTATAAAAACGCCATGGGTGCACTTCATTTTTCAAGGAATTCAATAGCAAAGTTATGATGCTACTATTCTCTTGAGGAATCCTCTATTCTCACCAAGAGTATACTAGCACCATTGCATTGGGCAATCCATCTCACCCCTTGAGTGGATTAGCAAAGAATTCTTTCACCATTTTCATTCAAAGTTGTAAGAAGAGCTTATTTGTGGGGGTCGAAGAGCCCTCCCTTGGAGGAAGAAGGGACTCATAGTCCTCTTTCTTCTTGGTGTTTTCTTTCACTAATATCAACCTTTCCATTGGTGACATGGGTCTTATTGTTTCTTTTGTCCTTATGTCCCTATGCTCATTAATTTAGTTGTTATTTTATTTCTTAGTTTAATTCTTAGTTGTTCTTTTATATTTATTTCTCTAACCCTTTTCCTTACAGCTATCCTTCTTAGAAAACTCAACTAATCTTGCAAGCACCTCTATTTTTCTCACTAAGGTGACGAAAGAGGCACAACAATGAGCCCCGCTGTAAGGGAAAGAATTATAAGGGGATGAGGTGCCCCCCATGGAACCTTATGGAGGAGTGTTTTAGATCCCTGCCCCCAGACTCAAAGTCTGTAAGGTGGAGTAGGAGAGGACCAGGTTCGTGTCAAAGTTGGGCATCCCATATGAAAATAGAGGGCCCATCACACTCTGCGTAAACGGTGCAATGATCGCTGCCATGGACAGAATCAGACCACTACCCGAGGTAGAGGTGATCGAGACCATAGTGGCCTAGACCTACAAAGGTGATTTAGTAGGTGGAACATCGTTGACTGTGTCAGCCGTAGAGGGAGTATGAGGACTCCCTGACGAAGTAGCAACATTTTCTTCCATTTTTTCTTGTAGGATTATCTGACGCTCATGATGCGTTACCCTTGGAGGGGCAATCTATATCAGAAGTGGGACTGATAAGTCAGTGATCGAAGAGTTATACAGACCGAGAGCTTCCACTCCAAGGTCAAAAATAGTTGGTCCCTCCGGAAACCAATGTTCTCCTCTCGGAGATGGTTCGAGTACATCTTCCTGTGGCCTAATTGCCTCAAATGATCCTTCTTGGTCAAGTCTTCTCCTTCGCGGTGGCGGTAACGGCTCCAAGTTAATAGGTAGCAAGACCAAAAGCCTTTGCGACCGGTGGAGCTCTTGATATTCCACTATGTGAGAGGATCAACGACACACTGAGGCTTTCTATCGTTGAATACTAAAACACGCACTAGAAAAAGTTCCTATGAGATGTTGCAAGAAAACCACTATTACTAGTTGGAAGAGTAGTTACAACAACCAACACTAGAGCAACTTACTGGTGCAAGTGAAATTCAAACACAGAAGAACCCTTCGGGTATACTCTACAAATCATGGCTTGATGTCTACCCTAGGTACCACATTATACCCCCGAAGTCACCTGTGTAAGTCCCTAAAATCAAAGGCAACTAGGTTTCCATCTTGTGAAAAACTTCCAGGCGGGTACAGTCGATAGTCAGGTGGACCACAATGAGTAGGGTATCAATCCTGAAACCTATCGAGGGTATCGAAAGAAAGTGTTCCAGAAGATGACTGAGGACCTCAAACGGATTCAAGACCCACGAAGCTCCATGGAAAATGCAATCAACGTAATCCCAAGATAAGTCCTCTATATGTGTTCCTCCACTATGATTGGTTAGGCTTTGGAGGGGTTATCTATGCTACCTTTCCGCATGTGACCTCATGTTTAGCCCCTATGTTAGAGGGGGTTCCCAGATAGTCTCCACGTTACTGGAATTTTTCACTCCCTAGCACAGACTCCTATGTTTGTTTTATAGCCTTGAAGAGTTTCCTCTCCAACCTAAATCAAGGCTCTAGCCTAATCTAGTTAATGGACCCTACAAAGAAAAAGTCTGATTAATTTTAATTAAGCATTAATTTTAAGTGGTTTATCTTAAGTCAAAGGAATGGAAATGAAACTGATGGTGTTTGTTAAGAGACGAAAGAGAAGAACAAATGTTGGAAACAAAATTACTTCTTTTTGAACAAACAAAGATTTGCAAATTGAACACTCTTTAACCAACTTTTCTAACTAACTTTTCTCTCTAAGATCTTTTAAAAGAAAAACTCAAAACTAAATTTCGCTCGACTGCGAGCTACTTAAAGTCCTAAGTATTCAGTATAGAACTTAATAAAGCACTCTTCTTCCTAAAAAAACAACTAATCTAACTACTTAACCAAACAAGAAACTGAATTTTTTATTTTTTATTTTTTATATGCTCCAAAATAAGAAACTTGAAAATGAATTCTTTTATTTTCTTCTAAAGCAAGTAAAAAGGGAAAAGTGAAGACAAGATGAGACCAAAAACCAACTTCTGGTCTACTGCAGCTCGCAGAGAGTTACTGACAATACTAAACAAGTTAATCAGAAAAAACTCACAAAACTTGTCTGAAACCTTAATAATAATAAAAAAAATCTTGATAAAGAAAAAGATAATTGCTATCAAACATATGCCAAAGACTGTACGAAACAGAGACCAGGGATAAATCAATAAAACCCCTGATAACAATGGCTTCATAGGGAAGAGGATGACTGCCTCTTCTTTAAAAATATTTTCTTGATATATGCACACAACTGATACTTCAACAGCCTGCATATGTACATAGGATGTCCAAATATAGGGTGTGTATGTACGCATGCAGACCCACTGCAGGCCACGTACACCTCAGTGAATTCTCTAAAAATAAAAAATTAACAGTCAAGCAAAGGCAGGGAGTACTAGTATGGAAGAACAAAATCCCTTAAAGACACAAAAACTTATTGAAACTCAAAAAAGAGTAAATAAACCAATTAAAAATACCCAAAAATAGAAAATCCCCTAAAAACCCTAGAGGCTCTGCAAGATACCAGATATATAAAATATGCAGAACAGAAATGAAATGCTAGAAATGACAGAATAACAGTAAAATATCTAGGATAATCTTCACAATACACAGAAATGATATACGAAATAGCAATAGAAATAGCACTTTGAATCAGATAGCAATGTTCACAGGCCTCTTCGAGGGGGCAACCTCCAGTCGAGCAACGCTCTATTACAATAATTTCCAAGCTCAGGTTTTTCATACCCTCGACCCTTATTTATACTAAATATGTCTATTAAGAGAAGCATCTAGAGGAAGATCCTTCTAGAAGCGGAAGCTTCTATTAGGTCTTCTTACATCCGCCTTATTCTATTTTATTGAAGGGTCTTATTAATATTGACCTTTATTACATCCGAATACATTGATCTACCTATGTGTGGGTTAGGAACTTAACATGTCCGCCCCCTTAAAAACATCCTTGTCCTCAAGGCTTGAGGTGTGGAAACTGCTGCAGAATGGTAGCGGGTTCCCAAGTGGCATCTGCTGGAGTCATATCTTTCCACTATACTAGCACTTCCTTGATGGTTCTCTGACACAGGTGACGTTCCCTCTGGTCCAAAACTACTTCTGGTTGTAGCCAAATGGATCCTTCTTCAGCTAAATCTGGAAGGCTGGTTTGAATTTGGCACCTGGTTCCAATCACCTTCTTCAAGCATGAAACATGAAAAACAGGATGTAACTTCGACTGACTGGGCAGAGCTAACTGATATGCGACTTGTCCCACATGCTTTAGAACTGTGTAAGGGCCATAAAATTTGGGTTCTATCTTCTGACACTGCTCGGCCTTGAGGGAAGTTTGCTTATATGGTTGCAGTCGCAGAAACACCTGATCCCCTTCGACAAATTGACGTTCCGAGCGACCTTGATCTGCTTGCTGCTTCATTCTATTCTGGACCATGAACAAATTCTCTTTAAGGGTACGAAGGATATCCTCTCGGACTGTAAGTGTTTGGTCGACCGCCTGAACCTTCGAGGTACCCGGTAAGTATGAGAGAACTGACGGTGGCTTCTGTCCGTACACTGCTTCAAAAGGAGTCATGCGAGTGGC
>ML790509.1:221209-244858 GCA_009831015.1 Picea engelmannii | reverse complement strand
TTTTCCTTAAAAGACTAGATGTTTGGATTGTAATGAAATAAATGCAATATCATATGTTTCCTATATGTTAGCCAAGAATAAAAAACTAAATCAGAATCTTATCTAGATTATAGGATATTGTAACCAAGTCTCGGAATAAAAAAGAGATTTGTTGATAGAGTTAGAGGTTCGAGTGGTGGAGAAAAAAATACTCTGTCTCTTATTGTAATGCTTGGGATCTGTTACATTTTACACTTAATGGAAAATGATATCTGATGGTTATACTATCTCTTCTTGTCTTTTATTCTTTCTTGTCTTACTTAAATGCATATGTATCTTTGCAAATCATTTGATATATCTTGTTATGTTTGAAATCCAGTAAATATTTTGTTGATTGCTTGCTCATTACAGGATTTGTGTTTAAGTACTTCATTCTTGTTTCTGAATGATATTTAAGATCAATAATTTTCTCTATGAGTTAACAAATTAGGAACTTGCCATTTTCTTTCTTCTCATGTTAAAATTCCTTATCTATCTCATCACATTGAATACCATTGACTAAGTAAGTGTGATTGGAACTTGCTTTTGTAATCAGAAATTGAAATTTCCTATTTCATTTACTACTTGACCTATAAACCAATCCAAAATCCAAAATAAACCTACAATTGTAAACCATTGCAATAAATGAGGTTCCCTATCTTTCCCTTAGCAGTCAAGGACAAGTTTAGGGACTAAAATATTTTGGCGCCATTGTCAGGGAATGGAGTAATGAAGATATCGATCATTGGAAAGAACGACATTGAGAAAGACTAGCTCTTGATGGTGAATAAGTGTTGGATACCAAAGTAGACTGCATATTTTTCACCTAGAGACTCCATTGCAAACGTTTTGGCTCATAAAAGAGATGTGAAAGGAACCAAATATGATCCTACCAAAGCCTCAATATCATGTTTATCTTCAATAAATAAATTGACTAGAGCCAACCCAAATCCTAAGCCAACTTCAACAGTTTCTAATCCTGAAAATTTATTGAAGAAATCAAAAGACACTCAAGGCCAATATTCATATTCTAAAGGTAAGTCTCCTTCTTATGAAGAAATGGTTTATGCTCCTAAAAAATCCATTATTATCCCTTAAAAGGAGCTTGTTCCCATTGTTGAAGAAAGGCTCATTATTTCAGAGAAAGTTGAAGAAAAAGTTAAACCTAAAAATATTTATTTGGAAGAATGGGTAGCTCTTCAATTACAAGAATAGATAATTAAAGAATGGAACCCCTTCTCTTATCTCATTAAATAAAAAAGTGATGCAGAATTAACCTTTTTGGGAGTACCTGTTAAAAATTTTCCTAAGTTTACTAAGGAGGAAAGAGATAAGATATTATCATCACCATTCCTCAGTCAAGCACTTCTAAAAGAGTCAAACCTAAAATTCAAGTTTTCAATAATATTTTGGCCATTGAAGGATTTTTACAGTGCCAAAAGACCCATTCTCAGCCTTCATGACTTCCTAAGGTTCATACTCCACCTTCACCTCACACTTCACAACCATCCTCTCCTCCTAAATCTCCTACTCCAGTTGTTCACACCATGGATGTCAATAGAATAGATGCTATCATAGCTTCTAGGTATGCACCCCTGGTGTTTCCCCAAGTTTTATATGCCTTCCCAGCTAGAGACTTTATGAAATATATGCCCAGGTTTAATGGAGAAGGAGAGGTCACAGCTGAAGAACATTTGGCATCTTTTTATATCTTTGCAGACAATTTCAATGTTGAACACACATATGTTTGGATGAGATTAGTTGTACAGAGTTTGGATGGGGAGGTAAGGAAATGGTTTAGAGGTATCCCTGCCAATTCTATTGTATATATTGATTCTTTAGATGAAACCTTTCTAAAACAGTGGGGAGACAAAAAGGACTACTTGTACTATATTACTGAATTTGGGGCTTTGAAAAGGAAGAATGGCGAATCTGTTTCATATTTTACCAAAAGATTTAACAAAATGTACTGTAAAATCCCTGATGAAATCAAACCTACAGAAACTTCTACAAAAATTACCTTTGTTAATTCCTTTGATGCATAAATTTATCTTTTGTTAAGAGAAAGAAGATATGCTACATTGAGTTTTATGCATGAGGTATCCATTGAAGTGGAATCAAATATTTTGGCAGCAAAAAGGTTAAATACAAGATCTGACAGAGATAAAAAGAAGAAAAAAGAAGATGTTCCATCAACCTCTCATGCAACAACATCTGACCTAAATATTGATGAGATGGCTAAGATGTTAAAAACTCTGACATCAGAGCTTGCCGGATTGAAACTAGAGACTAAGCAACCAAACAGACCTATTCAAGAAGGGGGAAATAGAAACCCTAATCAGTTAAGATCACCACAAAATGATCCTTAGGTTATGGAGAGGGAGAGAAGGAATCAAAATGATCAAAGGATATTACCACCATTTCAGAATAATGTAGTTGAAGAGACAAAGGAAAGTGATGACGTTGAAGAAAATTCAACAATCCTTTTAACTGATGTTGAACTTTCTTCTACTCATCTAAATCAATAGGAGTATGAAGACTCTCTGATATCAAGTCAGTTTGAAAATGGTGAAGAAGAAGAAATTTTTCAGAATGAGCCTCAAAAGAATTATGATCTAAGGCCTAGATTAGATGGACCAAAGGAAAATACACCAATTCAGAAAAAAAAAAATCCAAAGTCCTAGCCAAGAAGGGTCCAACTAAATACACAAGGAACAAATCAGATCAACCTCAACAACCCAACAAGGTTGCTACACTAGAGGTAAGGGAAACACAAAAACAACTTGGTCCTTTTAATTTGGAACATGAAATTAATAAGATACAAATTCATGTACCTTTTGTGGAACTAATGAAAAATGAGTCTTTTAAAAAATATATCTTGAAATTCTTGCAGCCTCCTGCTTCTATCATGTCTTCAGATAAAATAAATCCGGAGGATGAAAATCCTGACATCACTGTAGGACTTCATATTGAAGATAGATCTGACACTTCACCTCCATTTTACATATCTCTGAACATTCATGAGAAAATTCAGCACAACTGCCTTATGGACTATGGAGCCTCACACAATGTTATACCTAAGGTAGTCATGGATGAATTAGGTATTGAAATTACAAAACCCTACCAAGATATCTATTCCTTTTATTATAAAAAAGTTAAATGTCTAGGGATTATCAAAGATTTGGTTGTTACATAGTCCCAATGGCCTATGAAGAGTGTTGTCATGGATGTGGTAGTGGATGATATACCACTTAAATTTGGCATGTTTTTATCCAGATCTTGGACTAATAAGGTAGGAGGACCCTTACAGATGGACCTTACATATGCTACTATACCTATATTTGGAGGAGAACATCGAAGATTGTATAGGGAAGTCAGACAAGCCTATATTGTAAGTGATCATGAAAATCCAGGAAATCACCCCATTTATGGAGTTGAAGATGAAATTAGATCATCCATATTTCATATCAATTATGATGCTCTTGAACCATTAGCAATCAAATCCATGGATAACCAAGAAAAAGAGGTATAACATGCAGTTTGGAAGATGTTCTTTGATGGTTCTTGTTCAAAAGAAGGATTTGGTGTTGGGGTTGTATTCATTTCCCTTGCCAAGGAGGTCATACCTTTGTCATATAAATTAGAATTCGACACCACCAACAATATTGAAGAATATGAGGCCTTACTGTTGGGATTAAGAGTTGCAAAGGATATGGGAATTGATAAAATTGTTGTTTTTGGAGATTCATAATTGGTTATTCATCAAATAAAAAATATGTATCAAACAAAGCACCAAAGGTTGAAGAAGTACAGAAATGAGGTATGGGAATTTTTTGAACATTTATTTCTATCTTTTGATATAAATTTTGTTCATAGAATTATGAACCAACAAGCATATACTTTATCCCTAGAAGCTAGTAATTTCAAGACTCCTATGTTTTTGGATTTGAGATATGAAATTGAAGTAATTCATAGGCATTCCATACCATATAACATTAAATATTGGCAAGTTTTCAATGATGAACATGAATTTAAGAGGTTTTTAGAAACTGTTGGTGAATTTTCTGCAATCTCTATTGATCAGGAAAATGAGGATGATGATGCAGAAATTCAAATTGATGTCCCTTTTCAGCATAAAATTTCAAGGCATAAAATTGTAAAATTGAAGACAAATCACATTCCAAAGGGTCTGGTACCCCTTGAAAGGCTCTTTGACAACAATGATGTCTCCAATAAATATTTAATTCAAAGCTAAGAGAAGGATGTTGTTGACTGTAATATTGGGATTGATACCAATCTAAAGATTATAAAACTCTCCAAAGCATTGTTAGAGGAACAAAGGAGCATGTATGTAAATCTCATGAAGGAATTTGTTGATGTTTTTTCTTGGTCATATGAAGACCTCAAGATTTTTGACACTGAAATTATTCAACATAAGATTCCTTTCAAAGCAGGTTCTAAACCTTTTTGACAGAAAATGAGAAAGTTCAACCCTATGTTGTTGCCCATTATTGAAAAAGAGGTGAAGAGATTGCTTGATGCAAATATCATAGTACCTATCAGATACTCAGAGTGGGTGGCCAATATTGTGCCTGTCAAGAAAACTAATGGTGAAATAAGAATGTGATTCGATTTTAGAAATCTAAACAGGTGTTCTTTGAAGGACAACTATCCATTTCCCAAGATGGATCATATTCTACAGAAAGTAGTGGGTGCTCATATAAATATCCATTTTTGAAGAAGACTACCTTCACTACTCCTTGGGGCACTTTCATGTATGACAATATGCCCTTTGATTTGATGAATCCAGGGGCCACTTTTCGTAGGGCCATAAACATCATGTTTGTGGGAGAAAAATACAAATTCATGGTTATATATCTTGATGATATTACTATTTTCTAAAAATATGATGAAGAACACTTGCATCACCTCAAAACAACATTTAAAAGTGTTGAAGGTATGGCATATCTTTAAACCCAAAGAGATCTCACTTTTCCATTGATGAAGGAAAGCTCCTAGGTCATATTGTGTCTGTAGGAGGAATCAAGATAGATCCTAAAAGGGTAGAGGCTATTAAGAAGATTGGCATCACAAGAAACCAAAAGGATATACAGTCCTTCATAGGGAGAATAATTTTTTTAAGGAGGTTCATACCCAATTTTGTTGAGATCATCAAGCTCATTAACAATATGCTGAAAAAATATGCAGAAATTAAATGGAAGCCATAAGAAAAGTATTACTTTGAGAGGATAAAAAATCCCTAATTGAATCTCATGTCCTCATCAGTCCTAGTTATTCTAAAGAGTTTTTGATTTTATCATTTGCATATGAAGATACCATTTCTATTGTTTGGTTTCATAGGAATGACGAATAGTATGAGCATCCTATTTCTTTCTTCAGTAAGGATCTTAGAGATCCAGAACTAAAGTATGACATTGTTGAAAAGTAGGATTATGCCTTAGTTAAGGCATTGAAATCCTTCAGGGTTTATGTTTTTCACTCTAAAATAATAGCTTATGTTCCAAACAGTGTTGTGAAAGAAATTCTTGTTCAACCAGACAATGAAGGAAAGAGGGGGAAATGGATAACCAAACTTTTGGAATACAATTTGGTCATAAAACCTACCAAGTTGATCAAGGGACAGGGTCTTGCAAAGTTTCTTGTTGACTCAAATTATAAATTTCTTGGACTGCATCACATTTTTAGTCAATCAAATAAATCATAATTACAGGCTGAAGCAGCAAACTTACAGGTAAAAGACAAATTCATTTTTTTATCTTGGTATAAAGGCATTGTTTACTTTTTGAAAAATCTTCAAAATCCTCCTGATTTTGACAAGTGTAAGGTTAGATCTTTGAAACTCAAAATTGTGAAGTATTGCATAGTTAATCAAGAACTGTTTTGGAGAGGTCCTAATGGAGTTCTATTAAAATGTGTTGATGAGGAAGAAAGCGAGCAGATTCTAACTTATTTTCATAAAGGTTTATGTGGAGGACACCATCACTAAAAATATATAGCCTTCAAGATCCTAAGGGCAGGTTACTACTGACCTGTATTATTTTCTGATGTGTTTTCCTAGGTTAGAGCATGTGAACAGTGCCAGAAGTTTGCAGGAAAGCAACAACTTATATCCCTGCCCCTGAAACCTATAATTGCAAATGGACCTTTTCAGCAGTGGGGCTTGGATTTCATTGGTGAAATCCACCCACCCTCTTCTGGGAAGCATAAATGAGCACTCATAACTAATGATTGTTTTAAAAAATGGAACGAGGTTGTCCCTACAAGAAACGAAACAGACAAATTTATCATGAGCTTTCTAGAAGGAAATGAGGTTTGGATGTCCCAGGAAGCTAGTTACAGATAATTCTTAGGCAATCAAGTATGCTTCCATGGTTGAATTTTGCAGAAAATACAACATTAAGTTGTCACACTCCACCCCATATTACCCTCAGGGTAATGGATTAGCAGAGTCCTCAAACAAAAGTCTTTTCAGAATCATGAAGAAATTATTAACAGAGAATAAAAGGTCATGGGACTCCAAAATGAAGTTTTCTTTATGGGATGATAGGATCAACTCTTAGAAATAAATTGGAACCACTCCTTTTCAATTGGTCTATGGGATAGATGTCATCCTTCCAACTCAAATTGGTTTCCTAGTATTAAAATTTCTACAAGAAGAGTTGGAAGAACCAAATGAGATTCCAAGGAGAATTTTCCAGATCATTGAAGTTCAACAGAAAAGAGAAAATTTGGATGAGGAATCCGAAGCCTATCAGAGCAAGGTCAAGGAAACATTTGATAAAAAGACCAAAAAGGATAGTTTTAAAGTAGGATATCTTGTGATGAGGTGGGATGCTAGAAGAGAGGACCAATCCAAGCATGGTAAGTTTGACAATTTATGGTTTGGTGCTTTCAAAATATCGAAGGTGTTGAATAACAATACTTTCCTCTTGTATAATTTGGATGATACTAAAATCGTTAGTGGCCTAGTAAATGGGCGATTTTTGAAACACTATTTATGTTAGCAGCCAGAATGTTTCAGTTTGTACATAGTTTTCATTTTTGATTTGGTTTGTTTAAGTACATCAAATAAAGACTCCACTTTAAATCTGAGAATTTCAGGTCTCCACAGTGAGTCAAGAAGTCGATAACTTGAAGACTTAATGCTAAACCGAACAGAGTAAACAAGGAAAAAGTGAAAACTATATCTACAGAGAACACAGTAGGGGACAATCCATTTAAAAGAGTAAGTTTAAAAAACGAGGATCGAATCCTTTCCTTGACGGAGAAACCTCGCGAAAGAAGATATTGGTCTTGACAGAGAACTTTAGCATATCGTTTTTATACAAGACTACTCGGCATTGAATTCTTTTAGGGGTCATTATAATATGGTTTAATCACTAGTTTTACAACGATAGGTATGCCGTGAGAAACTCCCAAATAAATATCAGGTTACACAACAAAGAAAATGACTGAGGGTATTTGTTTGTTGACAGAACCCTAACACATTCAAGACTATCCCTGAATCAATAACTGAAAATCACATGTGTAGAAGACTTCACAAGATAATGGATTATATAGAAGTGAGTGGCTACCTCACGAAAGAGATAAATCCACACACCATCACCACTGTATAACTTATATATCTATCCATGACCGGAGGGAAATATTCTAGAGTTAAAGAATAACGAAGGGAAGAATCTTCACCAGAAATCGTAAAGAATAATAGTTGCAAAGACATCATCATTATGACTAAAACCTCCCAAAATTACCACCAGGCTACAGATAGACTAAGCATGTATTTTGTCATGGACTTATCAGGCGGTCATGTAGCCTTTTCTTTATTTCATCGGGTAAAGATCTTCAGGTCGTCGGCCTTCCTCGTCGAAGAAAAACATAGAGTTAGCATTGAAGTATCACGCATAAGACTCACAATAGTCTTGGAAAACCCTTAACTGCGCAGAGTAATAGTGGGAAGTACGAAGATTGTATCTGACCATGTGACGAGATGGAGGTGGCACAATTATATTGGACACGAGGTCTAGTGACAACCTCGGGATTACCTTTTGCAGGTCTCCATTAATGGACTGGACAAAGGTTTTCAACTCAAATATGACAAAACCATTTCGAATTCATATCGAGTTATTACGAGAGAGGACAACTCATTTAAGGCACGATACATATGATTGTCAAGTCTAGTTTTATTGTTCAGTTAAGGGGTGACTAACAGTTCGTTATCGATAAACATTCTCTAAAGACAAACTATGTTAATAATATTCGAAAGTTTAATCAAAACCAATGTTCACAAGGCCTATTGTTCGGCCAATTAAATTAACGTACAATCACCGTTATGTTAAGGCCTGTAACTTTTTCATTAAGGCTACATGCTTTAAACTCACATTCGTTTAGATCCTATATGACATGAACAATGTCACCCTTGCCCTTCTGTATAGGATTACTGTGCAGTATGAAGTAACTCAGAGTTAGAATATTTTGTGATGACAATTCGTTGTTTTGATAACTGGAAAATATAAACCTTGCAGAAGTTAACAATGACAATAATTACCTACTTATATTAACTATAAGTCTTATGAAATAAGTTGTTCAAAGAGAAAGAAGATTTAATGTTCCTAAGAAAAAAAATTAAATTGGTAAATTTGGGGTTCATTACATATGGTATCAAAGAAAAGGTTACATCACTTGGACCTTAAACAGGGCCAAAATGTTTTCTTAGTACATACTTTTTGTTCAATGAAAAAACTAATAAAACATTTACTGTTACAAACAAAAAAACATTATTTCTGTTGTGATAATGGCAGCCCAGAATGAAGAGGAGGTCAGGCTTGGGGAGAATCCTGAGCAAGGACCTGCTAGAGAACTTGGACAAAACAGTGAAGGAAGTTCTGCCACCCAGGTTCTGGAAACCATGAGAAATCTTATTGTGGAACTGCAAGTTTTCAAGGCAGACAATGAGAAATTGAAAAAGGCGCAACAAGAACAGTAGGAAATAAATGAAGAACTATTGTGAAGCATAGTAAAAAGGAAGATCCCAAAAGACAATAACCAGGAAGAAGAGGTCAGTAAAAGGGCCTCCAAGAATTCTGGTCCTGAAGCGGAAAAAGGGGACAGTTCTTCCGAAGGCACACCATCAACAGAGAATAAAGAAACCACAGGAAGAAAGAGGAAACAGGTGGACCATATGGAGGGAGATTTTAAGAAAATCAAACCGTCCACCTTTGACGGGGAATCCAGGATAGGGGAGCAGGGTGAAGCATGGTTATTAGACATTAAAAAGTATTTCCAGATCTACAACTATTCCAACAACATGAAGGTCAGAATGGCCATCTATAACCTAAAAGGAAAAGCAAGTATATGGTGGCAGGACCTGAAGTTGGCCAAGGGCCTAAAGGAAAAACTGATGGAGTGGTCAGATTTCAAGAAATCCTTTAAGAAACGGTATTTATATGAAATTTACTATGAAAGAAAAATCAAGGAGTTCTATGAGCTATGACTCGGTCAGATGGCCATGGATGACCTGATAAACAAATTCCTGGAATTATTAAGGTTTGTGCCTTATATCTGGGAGGACAAAGTAAAAATATAGCGTTTCCTAAGGTGTTTACCACAGTCCTACAAGGACAGAATTGAGTTCAAAAACCCCAAGACCTTAAGTGAAGTCTTCAGGAAGGCCCAAATGTGTTACGACCAATATAAAAAGTGGTCGGAATTTCCCAAATCTTGGAAAGACAAGAAACAAGACAGAATGAACCAACGGAAGAAGGGATATCAACTAACCCCTTTCCTGAATGTAGCAAAGACATTTCTAAGGAAATATTTTCACTCCAATAACCAGAACACCCAAGGAGGAGGTAAACCAGTTAATCTGGGAACCAAGAAGTTTGGGGACAACCCTAGAGAACTGTTAAAATGTTGGGAATGTGGAGAGTGTCACTTAAGGAGGAATTGTCCTTGTTTAAATTCTATAGTCGGGACTATGGTTCACAACCTACAAGAAGCCTCTACAGTGGGAGATGTGGGCAGAAGCTTACACATGATCAATGCAGTCATAGATGGCTGACAAGATGATCACCAGTCCACTGTAGTGGAAGTTGAAGGTAAAGTTAACAATCATTGTGTTTTTGTTTTAATTGATCCAGGAGCTAATTTGAGTTATATTGCTCCTGGTGTGGTGGATTTAAATGAACTTAAGAAGTTAAGGCATGCAAAATCTTGGCTAGTCCAACTAGAAACAGGAACAAAAAGAAAAGTAACTGATTTTATTTCTGACTGTGAGTTAAGTTTAGGCGGTCAAAACACAAAGATAAATCTGAATATTCTACCTTTAGGGTCTTATGATATAATTATCGGAATGGACTGGGTAGAGAGTCATGAAGCAGTTTTGGATTGTTATGAAAAAACACTCACTTACAAAAATGAAAATGACACTGTTAGGACAGTACAAGGCATATGAAAACCACTCTCAATTAGGCAGATTTCAGCAATGCAATTTAAGAAGTGCATGAGAAAAGGTTGTCATATTTATGCTATACAAGTGACAAATCTGTTGGAAAAAGAAGATAAACCTAGCCTAGAAGATTTTGTCGTCTTGCATGATTTTAGAGATGTGTTTGTTGACGAAATACATGAACTTCCGCCAAGAAGAGAGATAGACTTTTCTATCAATCTGTTGTCTGGTTCAGCCCCCATATCTAAGGCACCCTACAAGATGAGTTTACCCGAATTAACAAAATTGAAGATTCAACTACAAGAACTGTTGGACAAGGAATATATCAGACCGAGTGTCTCACCATGGGGAGCACCAGCCCTGTTTGTTAAAAAGAAAGATAGAACTCTAAGATTATGCATCGATTACAGATAGTTAAACAAAATGATTGTTAAGAACAAATATCCCCTACCTATAATCAATGATTTGTTTGATCAAGTGGGTGGGGCAAAGTTTTTTTCTAAATTAGATTTAAGATATGGTTATCACCGGGTTAGAATAAAAGATGAAGACATAAGTAAAACAACATTCAGAATGAGATATGGACATTGCGAATTTGTTGTTATACCATTTGGTCTCACTAACGCAGCAACAACATTTATGTGTTTAAAGAACAACATTTTCAGTCAGTACTTAGATAAGTTTGTTTTGGTGTTTATCAATGATATCCTAGTGTATTCTAAAACAAAATAAGAACACGAAGAACATCAAAGGATAATATTACAAACTTTAAGAAAACACAAATTGTATGCTAAATTCGACAAATGTGACTTTTATCAAAAGAAAATACAGTACCTAGGACATGTAATATCTGAAGAAGGTATTGCAGTCGACCCAAAGAAAATAAGAGTCATCATGGAATGGCCTATCCCTAAGGACATAGAGGACATCCAATCATTCATGGGAATCACTGGGTACTACCGTAGATTTATAGAGGGATTCTCTAAGATTGCATACCCTATCACATCCCTACAGAAGAAGGGTACCAAGTTCAATTGGTCACAGAAATGTTAGGACAATTTTAATAAGTTAAAGGAATTGTTAACAACCACACCAATTCTAAGGGTAGCACACCCGGATAAAGACTTCACAGTATCTGTGGATGTGAGTAAAGAAGGTTTGGGAGGTGTCCTAACTCAATAAGGGCACGCTATTTTTTACAAGTCCCAAAAAATAAAAGAGCACGAACGAAACTATGTCACTCACGACTTGGAGTTAGAAGCTTTCATCCATGCATTAAAGATGTGGCGACACTATATAATGGGCAAAAAATTTATGTTGTTGACCGATAACAGTGGTGTGAAATTTTTGTTTAGTCAACCAGACCTTAATGCAAGGCAAGCAAGATGGTTGGCCTTCTTGAGCGAATTTGATTTCGAGGTAAGACACATAAAAGGTAAGGAAAACAAAGTAGCATATGCTTTAAGTAGAAGAATTCATGGGTTGTTTGAGATAAACATTAGCAGGGAAGAAAGTGACATTGAGAAAAGGATAAAGGCTGCAAGTAATAATGATGGAAAATACATTAAAATAGTGGAAAATTTACAAAATAACACAGAAAAATTAGGCAAGACAAAGCTGAGTTTAGACAGAAATAGTCTACTAAGATTCAAAAACAGATTTTATATACCAAATTCTATTGAATTAAAGTTAACAATTTTGGACGAAGTACACAAGAAACCATATTCTCTCCATCCGGGATACCAGAAAACGGTAACAACACTAAGGAAGCTATTTTATTGGCCTAATATGAAAGGTGAGATAGCTGAATACTTGTCTAAGTGCCAATATTGTCAATAGGTGAAGGTTGAACACCATCACCCAACCGACCTGTTACAGCCTCTACCTGTAGCGGAATGGAAATGGGAGACTATATCACTGGATTTTATCATAGGTTTGCCTAGAACTCAAAAATAGAATGATTCAATTGTGGTAGTAATTGATAAGCTTAGCAAGTCTGCATACTTTATTCCTGTAAAATGTACTTATAAAGCTATTAACATCGTTGAAATATTCATGAAGGAAACTTTTAGATTGCATGGTTTTCCTAAAATGATGATTTCAGATAGAGACGTAAAATTTACATCTACATTTTGGAAAGAATTGTTTGCAGGGTTAAATACTAACCTAAATTTCAGCACCAGTTACCATCCACAAATGGATGGGTAGACTAAACGAATGAACCAAATCGTAGAAGATATGTTATGAATGTACGTAAGGACGAAACCAAGTAGGTGGGAAGACTACCTACACTTGGTAGAATTTGCATACAATAATGGTTACCAGACATCAGCTAAGATGAGCCCCTTCGAAGTACTATACGGCAGAAAATGTACAACTCCGATTAGCTAGGATAACCCAGTTGACACACTCATGGTGGGACCAGAAATTCTCCAGGAAATGGAGAATATGGTAAGAAAAGTACGGCAGAATTTAAAAGAGGCACAAGACAGACAGAAAAGTTACACAGACCTGAAAAGAAGACACCAGGAATTTTGAGTTGGAAACCACATGTATTTAAAGGTTAAAGCAATAAGGAATTCATTAAAGCTAGGAAATTGTTCCAAGTTGGCACCCAGGTTTTGTGGCCCTTTCGAGATCATAGCTCGAATTGGACCCGTAGCATACCAACTTGCACTTCCTGCAAATCTGAAAATTCATAATGTATTTCATGTTTCTTTGTTAAAAAATTATGTCCATGATCCTACTCACATGGTTGATTGGAACATGGTGCAGGTGGAACTAGAAGGTGAGTTCCAAGTGGAACCTCTGCGCATTCTGGACAAGAGAGAAATAACACTATGGAACAGAGTCGTCGCCCAGGTAAAAGTGTAATGGAAGCACTTTAGTCCTAAGGAGGCCACTTGGGAATTGGAGGAAGATTTGCAGAAATATTATCCAACCATGTTCCGAGAAAGGAACGAACACTGAGGATAGTGTTGTACTGAAGGTGGAAAGGATGTAATATTGCCAAAAATAAATTATTATTGAAGTCTGAATATACTTAGGAAATTATTTCTGTTTTTGGTAAATTCGAATTTGGAAAAATATTGCCATTTATGGAAATTCTGAATTTGGATTTAGTTAATTGTAATTTATTATTATGACTATTGGGCAAGGATTTGATTTTCCCAACCAACTATGACACTTGTAAGAAAGAAATATTTTTTATATTTATTGTTGAGAGACAAATGGAACAGCCAAGTTGAAATCAGCTAACCATGACTCCATGAGCAGGGAACATGTTTGAACTACCTCAGGGCTGAACTCAGGGCTGAATGTTACAAGTGGAAAATCAGGAATTTTGCCATTGACAACCCCTGAAAATCACTAATTTCAAAATCTGAAAAAATTCCCAAAGGGAAAATACCTAGGCACAAAATGATTTTGGATATATAGCATATGGGAGGAGGCAGGATGTTGCCTAGGATGCTAAGGAGAGGAATATCACTTGTTTTTATCAGCACTGGTTTTCTGAGTGTGAGGCAGGGAGAATTTTTCTAATTCTGAAAGAGGACAATAGCTAAGGAGGAGTTTGGAGTTCTCCCTCATGGATTCATGGTTAGGCTAGGGGGTAAACAGAGCAAGTAGATTGGTTGTTTTGTTCTATGGTTGGGTGGTACTTGGTTGTTTTGTTTGTTGTTTCATCACTTTACTTAGATACGTCCATCTACTCTTCCCCAGTTGAAGTCATGTTGATTAAATAGTTGATAGCATACATTTATTTATTTTTGGATGAATGTCCTACTGTTTTATGATTGATAAAATACATCTACTTGTGATAGTAGAATGAAATGAATTGTGGAAAAAGCCTTTATAGATGACTTGATTTAATAAATTTGAATTAGAGATCTACTGTGTATGATAGTTGTTAGGTGAAAGTTTCGTATTCAAGTGAAGTACCCTCCGAACCGCAATTATGAATGCAGATTCAAGTATGAATATGTTAAAGACTTGTTATAGATTTTTAGTAAGTACAGATCTACAGGAATTCTATGTATATATTTATAAGTGTAGTAAATCTACACATAATAGCAGGATTACCATGATAACCATAAACTATACTATAGTTGTAGAATTATATATAGGTATATATGGATATTCGCTCAAAATTATCTAACTGTACAACTACCCAGCGAAGTATTGAGTGATTTCCAGAATAGAAATCTATATGAATACATGTTGTTGCCGACACAGGGTTTCTAAGTTGTATAAATATCTAATACACATAAACTAATTATTGACTGTTGCATAACTTGAAAATTGAGTTTTCCCATTAAAACTGATTACATTAATGGAGAAAATAGTTACAGTCATGTTTCATTACAATAACGCAGAGGCAAAGGTTTGGTAACGCAAATACATAAAACATATTACATATTCCAGAGTCGGAACAATACTTAAATGAGTCTTCAACTCTACATAACATTGTGAATATAACTCTCAAATAATGAAATCTTATTTCAATATGGCGTTTCCCCTATGTATTTTCTTTAAAGACTGAACTTACAAATGACCAGCTGATTATAGGAGTCTGGTACAAATTTTCCACGATAACAATATTCTAGGATAGAACTATATCCTTACAATAGAACCTGGGGTTAAATTTGTTTTTTTTAAAACGTTGCAAGTTGAAACCCGAGTAACTTTTCCCCCAAGGCGTTGTCCTGGAAATCTGGAGACTTCGAATGTTAGCAGTCCTGCAAGGAGACCAAGAAAATTTTAATTAGTATTAAGTTAGAAGTAAACAAAATTCAAATGTCGAATATAGAATAATTACGAGGATAAATTATACGCCAAAGAAACATTACAGATGTAATTTATGACTTCACTTAGCTTGCGATTTGGGGAACGAATGCCTGTTTTTCCATCTGTGTCGTCGAAGGAATCATCCACAGACCGAAGGGGGAGGAGTGGACTAAGGTTTTTTCCTGATGGGTACCCTCGCAACAAACAGGGGTCCCATCATTAGATCACAGTAGTCAAATCCTTAACCATAAATGTCAGAAGGAGACAAAAAGAAGCATTCTTCAAGGAAAATTATCAAGAACACATAGAATAAAACGTGCTCCACGAAAATTACATGAATTCGGATCACATATGATGCCACGAGATTTTTTCCCTCATAATTGTAAGAAAATGTAAATTACAAATCGATGACGAAGAATAAACAAGATCATAATAGAATAACTACCTGATTTTCGAAAGGAGAATAAACGCAAATCTTTTAAGAATTATTAAGTTCTGGAATAATACTATACAGTGGGAATCTAGACCTTGTATCTATGCATGTACAGGCATGACTAGGGTAAATAGAGTAATTTTTTATTGAAACCAAACCCTGTACAACAATAAATAAATAGTCACCATGACTACAGGGATGTAGTTGCGACTTCACAACTTTAAATCTGAGAATGCTAGATCTCCACAGTGAGTCAAGAAGTCGATAACTTGAAGACTTAATGCTAAACCGAATAGAGTAAACAAGGGAAACGTCCAAACTATATCTACAGAGAACACGGTAGGGGACAATCCATTTAAAAGAGTAAGTTTAAACAACGAGGATCGAATCCTTGCCTTGATACAGAAACCTCGCGAAAGAAGATATGGGTCTTCACAGAGAACTTTAGCATACCGTTTTTTATACAAGACTACTCGGAATTGAATTCTTTTAGGGGTCATTATAATAGGGTTTAATCATTGGTTTTACAGCGATAGGTATGCCACGAGCAACTCCCAAATAAATACCAGGTTACACAACAAAAAAAATGACTGAGGGTATTTGTTTGTTGACAGAACCCTAACACATTTGGGACTATCCCCGAATCAATAACTGAAAACCCTTGTGTAGAAGACTTCACAAGATAATGGATTATATAAAAGTGAGTGGCTACCTCACGTAAGAGATAAATACACATGCCATCACCATTGTACAACTTATATATCTATCCATGACCAGAGGGAAATATTCTAGAGAGTTAAAGAATAACGAAGGGAATAATATTCACCAGAAATCGTAAAGAATAATAGTTGTAGAGACATCATCACTATGACAAAAACCTCATGAAATTACCACTCAACTACAGATAGCATAAGCATGTATTCTATCGTGGACTTACCAGGTGGTCGCATAGCCTTTTCTGCATTCCACCGGGTAAAGATCTTCAGGTCGTCGGCCTTCCTCACTGAAGAAAAACACAGAGTTAGCATCGAAGTATCATGCAGAAGACTCACAATAGTCTTGTAAAACCCTTCACTGCGCAGAGTAATAGTGGGAAGTACAAAGATTGTATCTGACCATGTGATGGGATGGAGGTGGCACAATTTTTTTGGACACGGGGTCTAGTGGCAGCCTCGAGATTACCTTTTGCAAGTCTCCATTAATGGATTGGACAGAGGTTTTCAATTCAAGTCTGACAAAACCCTTTTGAATTCATACTGAGTTATTGTGAGAGAGGACAACTCCTTTAAGGCATGATACACAGGATTATCATGTCTAGTTTTATCGTTCAATTAAGGGGTGACTAATAGTTCGTTATCGATAAACATTCTCAAAAGGCAAACTATGTTAATAATATTCAAAAGTTTAATCACGACCAGTGTTCACAAGGCCTATTGTTTGGCCAATTAAATTAACGTACAATCACCGTTATGTTAAGGCCTGCAACGTTTTCATTAAGGGTACATGTTTTAAACTCACATTCGTTTAGATCCTATATGACATGAACAATGTCTATGCGTAGGGAGTCTTATCTTGAAATTTTGAAATGGGTATAAGACTAAGGGTCCTATGTATAATACAAACACGTATATGGAAGGATTATAATACTAGTAGGATTGAAGGTTTATAAAGGTCAATGTTTAGAATGTGGAAAGGTTAATCATTGTAGATATGCTTGAAATCTTAGAGGTTAGGGTATAGCAAAGTCACCCTTGCCCTTCTGTATAGGATTACTGTGCAGTATGAAGTAACTCAGAGATAGAATCTTTTGTGATGATAGTTTGTTGTTTTGATAACTAGAAAATATAAACCTTGCAGAAGTTAACAATGATGATAATTACCTACTTATATTAACTATAAGTCTTCCGGAATAATTTGTTCAAAGAGAAAGAAGATTTAATGTTCCTAAGATTTATTTTTTTTAAATTAGTAAATTTGGGGTTCATTACAACCCTCTTGTGTGTATATAGGGTTTATGGTTGGGGAATCGTCTCTTGAGAATATAGAAAAGGATTGTTGGGTTTTTCTCCCTTGTTGAGAAGGGTTTTCCCATGATATTTCTTGTGTTCTTGTGCATCGTAATTCTTCTTGTGATCTTGGTTATTGCATCACTTGTGTATGGTGTAGTTGCATTTGTTTATTGTTCAAGTACATGCTAAATGAAATGAACCTCATGCTTGAGCCTAGCACATAGTGAAAATTTAACAAAAATGACCCTTTCAATCAGATGAGGGAAAACACCCGGTGGCAAGTCCCAATTAGACCTACTCTCGTTTGGTGTAGTGTTTCCCACCAGTTTATGGGCCTCCCTGTCACTCAGAATTAAAAGAATAAAAAAGGGGAAATACATTGAACTTCCCCCCAAAGAGTTCTAACTAATTCGAAGGCTAAACTAACTAAAAGCTAACTAATCTAATCTAAATAATTCTAACTTATCCTGGGAGAAAACCTAGAAGAATGAGTACAACGAAAGATAGCACCATCAGAACCAGAAATAATTCATATATTCCAATGATAAATGAAAACAAACAATGCTACAGATGCATAAACAAATAGTTGCACAATACATCTATAACATCATTTTTGTACCCATGAAGAAATATGTGATAGCATGAGTAAACAGAATAAAATGCAGAAATAATTCATACAACAGAATCCTATCTACTCAAGCAAAAGACAAATGCATTAAGAATAGTCTCTACTACATCCATCAAAGCCAAAAAATTCTGAAATGCCTCCTCTTTATTCCTTGGAAGTAATAGTACCATCCTTTGTTACAAAGGGAAAAAACCTCTTTTCTATGCTATGAGTTCTCTTTTATAAGACAAGAGAGAGACTCTTCATTTCATTTTCCTTTAGTTTATTTTCTATCATTTCAATAATGGACATATGTGAGTGTTACATAGAGAAGTTGAACAGATTCATGAGCTATTATTTTTGTCCTTAGATAGTTTACAAATGATATATGTTTAAAAACACTCATTGCCTCTGTCGATTTACATTTTCTTTTGTTTCTCAGAAGTTTCTAGGAATTTTTGGCTTCGACTTGTAGAATGTAATCATTGTGGATTCTTCTCCTCTGTATTATCTTTCCATTGAGCTATTGTTGGCTCGATTTCATTGCTTGTAGCTCAAGATATGACGATTTGAAGTTAGCATACCCGGTTTTTAATCCTAATTTGGGTTCCTCCTGTGTTTTTAATTTTCGGGCCATTTCTGCTTTCAATATGCTAACAATTCCTATCCCATCCTGTTCTTCACTCTTCTATATTTCCATTGAGCCCTCCTATGCTTGATTTTGTTTCTCGTAGCTCTAGATATGGCTTCCTGAAGTTGGTATGGCCAATTTCCGCCTAAAATTCGTGGGTGTCTTTTTTCTGCATTTTATGTCGTCTTCTTCCAACTGCTTGGCCTGAAAACTTATACCATTTTGTTCCTATTTCTGGTACCTTTCCATCGGGGTATCACAGGCCTCGTTCTGACACATGTAGCTATGGATATGGTCATTTTAAAACTAGTGCTCAACAGTCGTTGATCATGCATGTGGGGTAAATTTGAACCATTGGTATGAAGTTTGGGGGAATTTCTCTATGTGTGTGGAGAGGGAAAAAAAAAACCACTGATTTGGAAGGTAAACCGTTCTCGGTCGTCGATGGAGAGGGTGTCACCATCAGAGGACAGAGCTAGAACACCCAAATGCTCGGGAAGAGGAATGTCGACGACGAGAAGGTTGTCATCGACGAAGGAGAGTTGGTAAGGGAGCGAGTTGGGTCATGGAATGTTGAGGATGATGGGGGATCATAAGAAGAACAAGAAATGTTGATGAGCTATAGGCGAGATCGATATTAGCCATAGATCATCTTAGGTTCCATGCAAGTGAAGAAAGGGGAGATGCCAGCATGGCAGCCAACATGTCCCTGAGGGGTATAGGTACCACTATTTGAGTGGCTAACGAATGAGATTGGTCCCACAATGGGCTCGATGCCCTTACACTTACATATACAATCTGGACCGTCAAATACGGATGAGGCTAGATCCTAGCCATTCGTCGAATAAAGGAGACATCAGAGTAAGTGAGAACAGGGTGGTCTAGAGTTCCAATGACGATAAGGTTCAGTGGACCATTGGTAATATCGGGGGAGGATCCCATGAGATCTCATTCGTTCATCAAAGTATGGATTGTCAAGGTGATCGGGAGAAGGGTTAGAAAGGAGTGTTGATGACGAGGGAGTGTTAGATTTAAAGACAACCATTGATCTTGTGATGCAAGATCTCAACCATTCATCAAAGGAAGCTCGTCGAAGTGTTGGAGAATGGGGACAGATAGAGTTCTGACGACGAAGAGGATACATGTCAACACTTAATGGGATAATCCATGGTGTCTGGTGATGATGTGTATGACCACGTTAGTCTACGTGTCACACAAATGATGTGGATTTTTGGGTCTTGGTTAATATCAAGTTTAGGGTGACACATGTCATACTAGGTGGTAGGTCATGGGTAGGGCCACATGCGTAAGGTTCCAACTCAAATGCCACGTGTCAATGGTGTCAGCTGAGAAATTGGGAAAGGGTTAACCATCGGACAACTTTGTGGTTTCGATAAGATTGAGGTCGTTGATCTCAGACTCCTAAGAGTCGTTAGATCTATTGGAGATATGTCGTCAGAGGAGGAAAGAAGAAGAGTGTTTGAGAGCCAGGAGTGATGGAGTATCGATGACAAAAAGTTCATGAGGGAGTCGTCGACGATGGAGGGTCAATGGGATCCAACTAATAGAGATGAGAGACTCCGACAATGAAAAGGTTTTCGTCGGGGAATGGGTCGGAGGGGTAAAGAACCTAAACAGAGAACTCTCGACAATGAAGAGGATATGTGGTAGGTTCCACAATAGCACCACATCGATACCACGTAGGATGGCACAAGTGAAAGGGAACCACGTGGATTCTACGTGGCAGTGAAGTGGAAAGGCGAGTGAAGAGTTAGGAAACTTCAAGAAGCCATAACTTTTGATCTGGAAATCGGATTCAAGCATGGTTACAGCCATTGGAAATCTATCGAATAGAAAAATATAACTATGAGGTTATTTAGAGAAAATAATAGAATAAGAGAGAGGGAAATATGAATAAAAAAATGAAGAATAAAACGAGAAGAAGATCAAAGGATTCCCCCACATGCATCTCAAAGCTGGAGCAACTGTGAAGAAAGGATATCTTGTTAACATGTTCATGCATCCATAGAAGGAGAATACATAGTTATGTAATTAAGAGGACATTCGCCAATAAATGATAAACATAATATTTTCTTTCCTTTATGAAAACTTATGAACAAATGTTGAAAGTGAAGAAAATGAGGAGAGGTTTTTCGAAGGCAATCATTCATGATCTGGATTAAATAACTATCATAACAACTTCATGCACCTAATATCCAACCCATAGAAAGGATTAGTGACCTCAAGATTCAAGCATAAGATTTGTCCAATATATGAGAGTATTGATCCGTCAGGATTTTTCGAATGACTTATGGTTGAGTTTTTATTTGCATGAATTAATTGACCATTGGGAAACTTAACGAAAGAGAGAGAAAAGAAAAGGAATTATACAGCCATTAACATATTTGTAGATCTGAAATGCAATGAAAAACAACAAACCATAATGCACAGGTTGATAACGGAGTTCGGCACAACTTTGCCTACGTCTCCAGGCCTTTTCTCTGTGGGGGAGGCTTCTTTATTTCTGTTCGAAATCTCAATAGTACATCATTACAATGACGAATGGCTTCAAGACTGATCTGGTCATGTTCGCCCAGATCTCTGGAACCATGCACAAAAAATGGCACGCGAAACGGATGTCCCAAGCTCTCAGAAATGGTCCGACAGCATCTCCTCCTCAACAGCTTCCCTGCCTCAAACTGGCTTTGACTTGGCTTCTCCTCAGCATCTCTGCTCTGAATGCTCTCAAAAATTGTCTCCATGGCCTCAAAATGGCCTTGGTTAAATAATTGGGAAGGTAGTTTCCCATCTCCAACTTCCTCCAAGAAGTTAGGCTCAAAAACCACCCAATAACTCCCAATTACATTAAAAATGGATTAATTACATTTAAAAAACCCAAAATGCAGTTTAAAAACTCATTTTCTAACTATATAATATAGTTATATAACCCATTTTTGAACTAAATCGGTGCTAGCCCCCTAGTCCTGGGCGCGCTCCCTTTGGGCGTGGTCCTATCGGGCCATGTGGCCACACGCTATGTCAAAAAGGGCCAAACGGCCAACCGCTCCAACCATTTTAAAACGCGCGCGCCTTCATACATACACCCATGGTCACATAATGAACGCGCGCAACCAAGGGCTGGGCTAGGCCGGGCCCGATCGCGGCATAAAACCATACTCAACTTCAAATTAACATGAAAACATTTCATATTAAGTTTCAATACGATGGCGTGTTGGCAACAGGAGCTTTACGAAGTCTTTGGCATAGTGGGAGGTCACCGGTTCGAATCCGGTCGACCCCAAAAAATTTTGAAACTAAAACCAATTAGACAAATATAGGGGTGCCACGTGGCAGCCCATGATTGGGCCACGTGGCACCTTTACATCCAACCAATGTATGCCACGTGTCAACCGATGATTCGTCCACATCATCTGCCACACGTCATTTCCGTACGCTCTATCACCTGCCACGCGTTGTTTCCGTACGCTCTGTCACCCGCCATGTCAGCTTGCTGACATCATCCATGCCACATCACTTGCAGCGTCAGCCTGCCACATCAGTCGTGCCACGTGTCACCCTTCCAGTGGTGACACGTGTCACTTCAGGATTGGTCCAATCATACGCCCAAAACGCCAAATCCTCCTGACACGTGTCATCATCTGGAGCCTCCATGTGTCCTGTACGGACCTGCCACGTGTCCTGTATGGAATGACACGTGTCCTGTACGGACTGTACAGACAGGTACAGTCAGCATCCAAAAAATTTGCCTGTTTGGCTTGGCGGACAGAATGCGATATCTTCTCCATACATACTCCGTTTGACAAAGTAAATATACCACCGGAATCAAGAAGACGAGATGGACGCAATGGTGTTGGTTTCGTCGGGTTCCGAGCACTTTCATTTTTGAGCCTTTTTCAAGCCCTGACAGGCTTCTGAATCCGATTTCGGATCACACCTCCCAACAATAATACCTTTTGGTCCCCAAAAGGTTACTGACCACTCAACAAGCTCGGGATAGGCCACCCGGCTTGCTCTGGATCCGATTACATTAGTGGAAGCAAAATACAATGAAGTTGAGACATCCACTTCTGGCAGAACCAAGTGACTGGTTTCTCTCCTTCACGTTGTTCCTCTTGCTTCGCTGGTAATCCTTCCTCCTTCATGGGTACATGCAAAATCCTTTTGTCCTTCTTGGGACGAAGCTCCGGATTAAGCTTCCAACAACTAGCCTTTTGATGTCCACTCTCGCTACAAAACGTACAACGAGTTTTTGGCATCCAGACCTGCTTACCCTTCTCCTTCTTCCGTTGTGGACTTGAACCTTTACGTCGTGTTTCCTTCTTGGTCGACATAGGTTTCCTGTACAAAGTTTGTCTCTTCCAACACTTGGCAACACAATTCTTAGGTGAATGTCAATAAGTACATGGATAAAGTTTCCACAAGTTCCGGTTTACTTGATTATGCTTGTTATAATCAAAAGGAGAATTAATAAAAACATGACCATTATACCTTCCATGCTGATCTTCACTTTTATTTGGAGACGAATTGCATTCACTACCAAAACCCTGAAGTGATGCGCCATTTCCTTTTGTGAAGTGTTCTCGCAATGTCTTAAGTCGGCCATTTGAAGCATCACTTGCTTCCGAAGTTTTGGAACCCATCTTGGAAGACTCTCCAAGGTCCCCTTTGCCATATCCC
>ML790509.1:207893-221104 GCA_009831015.1 Picea engelmannii | reverse complement strand
TTCACTTGAACCGTGCTCTTTCGTTCCAAGTAGTCTTCATACAACACCTTCACCATCTCGGCCATGGCAAACACCGAATCTCTGAACTCCTTCTCATCTTGAGAAAGTCCTCCTATAGATGCCATTTTCCTCCTTGAGATGTGTTCTTCCCTGGTTAACATGCAACACTCAAATCCAAACGTCAACTAGCTCTGATACCACTTGATCCGTCAGGATTTTTCGAATGACTTATGGTTGAGTTTTTATTTGCATGAATTAATTGACCATTGGGAAACTTAACGAAAGAGCGAGAAAAGAAAAGGAATTATATAGCCATTAACATATTTGCAGATCTGAAATGCAATGAAAAACAACAAACCATAATGCACAGGTTGATAACGGAGTTCGGCACAACTTTGCCTATGTCTCCGGGCCTTTTCTCTGTGGGGGAGGCTTCTTTATTTCTGTTCGAAAGCTCAATAGTACATCATTACAATGCCGAATGGCTTCAAGACTGATCTGGTCATGTTCGCCCAGATCTCTGGAACCATGCACAAAAAACGGCACGCGAAACGGATGTCCCAAGCTCTCAAACTGGCTTTGACTTGGCTTCTCCTCAGCATCTCTGCTCTGAATGCTCTCAAAAACTGTCTCCATGGCCTCAAAATGGCCTTGGTTAAATAGTTGGGAAGGTAGTTTCCCATCTCCAACTTCCTCCAAGAAGTTAGGCTCAAAAACCACCCAATAACTCCCAATTACATTAAAAATGGATTAATTACATTTAAAAAACCCAAAATGCAGTTTAAAAACCCATTTTCTAACTATATAATATAGTTATATAACCCATTTTTGAACTAAATCGGTGCTAGCCCCCTAGTCCTAGGCGCACTCCCTTTGGGCGTGGTCCTATCGGGCCATGTGGCCACACGCTATGTCAAAAAGGGCCAAACGGCCAACCACTCCAACCATTTTAAAACGCGCGCGCCTTCATACATACACCCATGGTCACATAATGAACGCGCGCGACCAAGAGTTGGGCTAGGCTCGGCCCGGTCGCGGCATAAAACCATACTCAACTTCAAATTAACATGAAAACATTTCATTTTAAGTTTCAATACGATGGCGCATTGGCAACGGGAGCTTTACGAAGTCTTTGGCATAGTGGGAGGTCACCGGTTCGAATCTGACCGACCCCAAAAAATTTTGAAACTAAAACCAATTAGACAAATACCGGGGTGCCACGTGGCACTTTTACATCCAACCAATGTATGCCACGTGTCAATCGATGATTCGTCCACGTCATCTGCCACGCGTCATTTCCGTACGCTCTGTCACCTGCCACGCGTTGTTTCCGTACGCTCTGTCACCCGCCATGTCAGCTTGCTGACGTCATCCATGCCACGTCACTTACCGCGTCAGCCTGCCACGTCAGTCGTGCCACGTGTCACCCTTCCAGTGGTGACACGTGTCACTTCAGGATTGGTCCAACCGTACGCCCAAAACGCCAAATCCCCCTGACACGTGTCATCATCTAGAGCCGCCATGTGCCCTATACGGACCTGCCATGTGTCATGTACGGACTGACACGTGTCCTGTACAGAAAGGTACAGTCAGCATCCAAAATTTTTCCCTGTTTGGCTTGGCGGACAGAATGCGATATCTTCTCCATACAGACTCCGTTTGACAAAGTAAATATACCACCGGAATCAGGAAGAAGAGATGGACGCAATGGTGTTGGTTTCGTCGGGTTCCAAGCACTTTCATTTTTGAGCCTTTTTCAAGCCCTGACAGGCTTCTGAATCCGATTTCGGATCAAGTATAAAGATGAAGATGTTAGGCACCACATGCTAGCATGAGTATGTAGACTTTAAATAAGTAACTTAGAAGAAAGATTAAAACTAGAATCATACTTACTCAAAACATGCACTAGATCATCGAACCACACAGTCACATAAGAGTCAAGAAGACATCTGAAATCATGAGATCAAAAGAGGAAATCACCCACTATCAAAGACCATCATCAATCAAGACCAAACCCCCAAACTCCCTCAAGGTAGAAAAATAAGTAGCATAGGCTCCAATAGTAGAGGATTAGGCAAAAGGGTTAAATTTTTAGGGGGGGCCTTTCCCTTCTCTTGTAAAAGAAAAAGGTAAAGGGAGGTTTGTTGCAGCCATAACACTCTTGTTTTCCTTTGGAAAATGAACATAGGCCTCACAACCAAATACCTTAAGATGTGTGAGAAATGATTTCATACCAGCCCATACCTCATGTGGAGTCTTGTCATCTAGTGATGATGAGGGTGATTGATTGACCAGATAACATGTAGTACCCACTGCCTTTTCCCAAAATTCTTTCCATAACCCAACACCACTGAGCATGCACTTTGATTTTTCCATGAGCGTCATGTTCATCCTTTCTTCAACTACATTCTACCAAGGTGTATAAGGAGTAGTCTACTGCCTTACTATACCACATTTCTTATAGAATTCTTCAAATTCATTCTCGCAGAAATATCCACCCTTATCCATCCTCGGCACCTTAATTATTTTCTCTGTTTGATTCTCAACAAGAGCCTTAAACTCTTTAAACCTGTCAAAGACTTCAAATTTCTTCCTGAGGAAATATATCCAAGTATTCCTTGAGAAGTCATCTATAAATGAGACATAGTACACAGATTTTCCTAATGATGGAACCGACACAGGTCCAAACACAACACTGTGCACTAGCTATAAAATTTATTTTGCTCTCGTTGCACTAGAGGGGAATCTTACCTGATTCTACTTCCCATATACACCATGTTCACAGAAATCAAAATCCAGGGAGCATTTAGACATACCTTCAACCATACCTTTACCGTGTAGTAATCGAATATCCTTCTCTCCGATATGCCCCAATCTTTGATGCCACAACATAACCTGTTCTCTAGAGGCTGTAGGAGTTTTTTTCTTCTTCGAATCCAAGTTCTGGCCAATCCTTGGATGTGTAGAACACTCGGCATTGTTCTAATCCTTCCATCTATGAGCCACAACTTGACTCTTCCTTGTCTTGTGATTTTGGTTGTCGAGCCATCACCTAAGAAAACACTACCTCCTTCATACCTTTCATATTCACAGAACTATTGCCTGTGGTGAGTCATATGAAATGATGCGCCTGAGTCAACCAGTCATACCTCAGGTTTTGCATGTGTGCTTGAAGAAGCCAAGTACACATCCCCTCCTTCCTTGGAGGTCTTTTCTTCTGTAGAGGGAGCACCTTCAGTTCCCTTCACTCTCTCAATGTTTTTGGATCTACATTGCTTCTTGAAGTGCCCTTATGTCCACATCTCCAACATACCTTTACAAAATTTCCAGGAGATTTATATCTACCCTTAGATTAAGATCTCCCACTTGAGGACTTAGATATATTTATTTCTTGGGAGAGTCTTTCAAATAATGCATTTTTTCTCTGTCCTTCCATGTTCTTCCATCTCCTCTCCTCCAACAATAAGGATGAGACAACATCATTGAAACTCAAGGTAGTTGTATTAATACCTATGGCCACAACCAGACTATCCCACGAGTATGGTAAAGAGCACAGTAAACTGATACACTTATCTTCATATGAAATTTTAATATCGACAGATAATAACTCACTTACCACAGTATTGAAGGCATTCAGATGCTTTGTCACCGAGTCTCCATCTCTCATCCTCAGGTTATACAGCTTCTTCCATAGGAAAAATTTATTTACGAGGGACTTAGACTGATACAAGTTCCCCAACTTATCCCATAACTCCTTGGTTGTAGCTTCCCCTGACACATTCAGTAATACTGAATCTGAGAGACATAATCAGATTGTGCTCTTTGCCTCTTAATCCAACGTTTCCAGTCATCTGCTAACATTCTTGTAGGTGTAGCACCTGGATCCACCATGATCCATTGATCTCTGTCTACCAACAAATATTCCATCTTGAGCTTCCACAACTCAAAACTTTGCCCATTAAATTTCTCGATCTTTATTTTCGAACTGCTCGCCATTTGTTTTCACTTGAAGAATCAATACCGCAAATCTCTCACTGTAACAAGGCTTATCACAGTCCAGAGCCAAACCCCTGACCACAAAGGAATCCCCGTGAAACCAATAATTACTCTGATACCAAATGTAGATTTTAACCTTGTACAATTATTTACTGCAAATAGATTTTCAATAAAAGAACAAAAAAGATACAATGGCAAATACACACATTACACAAAGATTTTTCCCCTGGAAACCCAAACCGGGAAAACCAGCATATTCTATATTCATTCACTTCATACATTTTTTACAATACAATATATATATATATATATATAGGATCATGTAGCATCCAAAACCCTAATCCAATAACCCAGATTAGTCAACAACCCTAATTCCTTAATCGGAAATAAAAAACCATTAGCAAAAACCATGTGCCAAAAAAACACCCAAAAATTGATGCCCTAACATGTGCATCTAACAAAAGATAAGATGGGAGGGCCCTCGCTAAAATAGTGTACATCAATTCCATCTAGGAAGGATAGCAAGAAGTGTGCACGGTTAGAGAACCTTTGGTAAAGGTTCTCTACTTGGTTGATGGGGATAAGCTAGCAATGGGCCACTTGTATGAGGCCATGGATAGGGCCAAAGAAGTTATTTGATCTTATTATGTGGGAAAGGGTATCCCAGATATGATAAATACATGATGATCTGCGATTTGATTTATAGTTGATGGATTGGGATGCTCCATTGATCCACTCATGTAGCGACACTTTTCCTCAACCCCACCTATGTTTACTCATGCAACTTTGATTTGATGGCAAGGTGATGGAAGGGATCATGACATGTCTCCAAAATATGGTACCCAATGTCGATGCTTGCAGAACAATTAATCACAAGATGGAGATTTATTGGGAGTCTAGTGGACTATTCGGCTTTGTCGATGTTGACAATCAAAGGAGTATTTTGACACCACATAAGTAATTAGAATTTAAAATTTGAACTATGTGTTTTATTTGAAAGTTAAATTATGGTTTAATGAAATATAATTTAAGTCTTTTTTTTCCTATTTGTTGTAGATATTTGGTGGCGAAATTATGGAGCAAAAGCACCAACTTCATGAAAATTTTCCAATCAATTTCTTAGCCAAACTTATAGTACTTCGAGATGCAAGTGTGATTGGAGTGTGTTTGAAAAAGTACACTAAAAAATGCACAATAAGTTAGAACTTCAACTGGGTCATTACAATTATAATAATTTATGACCTTATGATATATTTGTGACCCCCAAGACTCATTAAATTTATTTATGACCCTCTTACAGGTTGGATTTCCCACGCCTTAATGATTTGGTATATGTCCATACAATCTTCGACTGTGGGTGAGGCAACATGAGAAGTATACTTGATGTGGATGCCATTTCAATTGAAAAAATTAACATATTGTTTAAGCGAAGAGTGGAGTACGAGACCCCTATCATAGAGGAGGCACCTACATGGTTAGAGGAGGAGGAGGAGCTACATGCACAGGGCACAAGGGAGGAGCAACAAGAGTGGGGAAAATGAGGACTTTGACACCATGGAGGGTGATGTGGTAGCATCATAACCACCTTCTACACAAATTGATACAATTACACCCACTAGTCAACATCAAATAGATGATGCAAGAACTTCTAATGGTAAGCGAGCCATGACCGTTTCCCATAAAATGGGGCAAGGGAATTGATACTGGATAGCTAGTTGATAGATTTTTCATTGTAGATGACTCATGATGATGACATACATCTATATATTTGATGTCATTTTGTATTGGTTGTCCATTGTTTAGTCCTTGGACAATTATTGGGGTTCAGGATTTAGTATTAACTTTGAATTTATTTTGTAGTTTTTATTATTTGTCTTGGTTTGCCAATTTTTTCTAATTGTTTCGCCGATGTTTCCAAGAAGTTGTATTCTGGACCCTCGCTGATTTTTTGTTGATGCTAATTTTTTTAACAATGATTGCACATTTAGAAGCTTCCAAGGAAGCCATTTGGTTGTAGTAGTTATGCAAAGATATTAGATTTGAGCATCAGCAAATTCTTATTTGATGTGATAATTAGAGTGTGATTGCTTTGGCAAAGAATCCCATGTTCCCTCCATGGACAAAGCATATCAAGGTGAAATTCCACTACTTCAAAGAGGTGGTGGAGTCTAGTGAGGTAACTATAATCAAGGTTAGGACTTATGATAATGCAACAAATTTTTTAACTAAGGTAGTGGATGGAAGAGAAGTTGATGTAGGGGCAAGGTGGGGATGGGATTCAGCCTTGGTTGATGTCACTCGAAAGCTACCAATTGGAAAATTGTTAGGATATTACTAGTTACATCCATTTGTATATGGAATGTGAAAAGAAATCTATGGATTGCATTCTTATGTTTTAGAAGTGGATTTGAGTCCCAATTGTATTCCTAATTGTGTTGAGAGGCCCTCTACAACCTAGTATGACATAGAATTTGTAATGGAACATGGATAATGTTGGCATATGTCATTCAAAATACTATTTGTTGGTCATATATTAAGAAAAACAATCATATATAAATTATACTAGGTCAGTGTAAGGGTTACCTTCACTTCAAATTTGATCTCTTTATGTTCTTGATAAATCCAAATATAAGATGAATGTAGGTTGGTTTTAAAGGCATTGTTGTTTATGTGTTTGTATATTCTTTATAAAAAAGATAAAACAACCAAAAAAAAATTCTAGCTTTTTTTGTTGTAGTATATACCTATTTATTATGAATATTCAAAGATTTTAAATTTCCTATTTATATCAAGATTGATTTTTGTTATTGTATATACCTATTTATTATGACTATTCAAATATTTTAAATTTCCTATTTATATCAAATATCTTTATGATCATCACTCTAGAATCTAGACTTTACGTTGATTACAAAGCAAATAGAATTGATTTAAATCACATGATCATCACTCTTGAATCCAGACTTTACATTGATCACAAAGCAAATAGAACCGATTTACTTTCTATGTTCTTCGTATCCATCTTGTTTCAGCTTCTAAGTGATCTCACTTTTTCCTTGGATGCGTATGCCTTTGAAATAAGCAAGCTACTTATTGTACAGCAATACTWGAACCAGCACATTCAAATTAGAAAAACATAATAATACAGCACATTCAAATTAGAAAAACACAGTTTTTCTTGGCAATGTATAGTAGTTGTGGCCATAACCAGCTCCACCTACAGGTACAGAAGATTTGAATAGGGTATGGATCAGACATTAAKGCTAGGCTTGCAATGCCACTCTGAAAATGCCCTCTTTGCTCTTAGGCAGCAGTATGCAATCCTCAATGGGTTCAGATGGAGGAGATGGGTTTGCATGACCAATTATAGGAAAACAATTGCAACAGATCATGAGAATGCTGACAACTATATTTATTATATCTAAAGACTCAACGTATTTGAATGTCCTACGTATCAAATTGCAGATGCAACTAGTTGTTTTCATTTCTGATCCCGTAGCTTGTTCTCCCAGCATGGCAGTATAACCAGAGATTGTCAAAGGAGTTTTGTGGAAAGAGTCAATTTTCTTGTGGGATCTCAGTCTCCAACAGCATAGTAAGTATTGTCACTATGGAGTCCATAACCTCCAAGGAAGCCACTTTTTGTCTTGAAGACCAACAACAGTGATAGCTGACCAACACAATGTTGATCTGGTTCAGGTCATGGATACGAGCCACTAGCTGCTCTAAACAATGCAGTAAATTCTATGTTGTTGCCTATGTTTCAATATATAATATATGTAAAAGTGAGATCTCATGTGCTTAAGAAGATAGATAGGCAGTCTAGATTCTATCCAGCACTATTCAAACATCATGATAATATTATTTCCAACTTTGTTTTTCTTAATAGAGGACTCACGGACTGGATAAACTCCAACCTAAAACATGTTCTTAGGATCAAAATCCCAGTTAATTCCATATTTATATTACAGGAGGATCAAAATAAAGTGACATTAATCTGGAATTTACAATGCAAAATAAAATCAATAACAATACGTTGAATTGAACTGATCACTAATATATATATCTATATATATATATATATGAAAGAAATACATCCGAACTAATTTTGAAATCATAATACTACTCCAATGAAATCAGTACTAATTTTGAAATGGCCACTCATTTGCATCTACGTGATTAGTTAATCAGTTCTGGGTGCCTGTCAATAATAGAGGAGAAGGGAGAGCTTGCTTTCTGCAGTGGAGGCATGCGCGTCCACAACCAGCTGACCACAGTATTGAAGGTAGAATTGCCAGCAACAAGCTCTTCCATAGATAAACCATTGGAATTAATCAAACGCCTTACTCGCCCTTCCAATTCTGCTGCTGTCTTCTCAAGATCTCTAACATTATTAGAACGCATAAAGCATGAAATTTCTTCCACATAAGCCCAGAGGCAGGAGTCCTGAGTAAGCATTGTGGGCTGATCAAAGCCTGTTGGGGCTGGTTGGAGTTGGTTATTCACTTCATTGTCTTCCAACCACTTCTGTAGAGTTTTGTAACGACGAGGTCTTCCGTTTCTGAGGTAGGGTCCGGAGTCCTCGTTTTTGCCCAATCTATAAAAATTAGCGATGTCAAGGGGCTCAACAAGTAGCCTGTAGTGACTGCCCAGTCTTATCCACACTTCACTACACTGGAAATCTTCTGGTAACTCGTCCTTGTCGATCATCTGTATGATTTCATCCCACCAGCCTGCCAGCTTCAGCCTGTTGAGGTTAGCATCGAAGTCTGTTCTATGTTGCTTCTTTTTGAAAGAGTCGTAGTATCCAATGCCATTTCTGAAACATTGGAGACGATATTCTTCTATTTCTTTGATGGCCACTTCTATCTTTTCTCTTATTTCATTCTCCAATCTGGACACGTTCTCCCCTTGCTGCTTCAAAACTTGTCCCGCTGCTCTAAGGGAAAGTCTTGCGGGGCCGTTCTGCACAACATTTCTCCACCCACACAGTTATTCAAAAAAGAAATGCTCGACTAATACTACTAGCAAAACATATATTTTCATGACAATATATAAAGTAGCAAATAATCCCAAGAGAAATCGTTGACAAAATATGTAATTGAAAGTCACAACTCAAAATCAATTATTGAAAGCAACAAAACTTTCTTGCAGTCTAAAATCTACACCAAGGTTATTTAGAAGATTCTAGATGTTGAAAGAATTAGATGGTATTAGGCATCAGACCTAAGAGATAATTAAATAGACACATAAATATGAACACGTGAGAATTATAATTGTAAAGCTGCTAGGAAATATACTTATTAATGCTGATGGTAAAATCTCTCAATTCCTCATCAAATTGTGTAAAATTTTGGGTTTAATCTGGAACGTTATGTGAGGATAATGTGATCAATGACATGCCGGCACGGGTGTAGACGGATTGGCAAGTGCCGTGTAAATGGAAGGAAATTTGTAAAATGAAGTCTCATGTTCGATTCTCACCCGGATTTACTCGTGCGCCATTAGGCTGGGTGGTTGCACCTGGGGTTAGAACTGCGAGTTGCCGATTCCCCCGGTAAAAAAAAATAAATGTGATCAATGACATCATTTGTGCAATTAGCAATTTCCATTTGTATATGAAATGTGTAAAGAAATCTCTATATTGCATTTTTATGTTTCAATTCTCCATTGTACTCTTGATTTGAGAGACAATGTTGTTTCTATGTTTCTACCTTCCTTATAAAAGAGATAAAAACAACAACCTAGACAATCATTTGTTCTCATTGGAAAATATTTCTTTGTTGTCATGTATGCTTCTTTGTTATGGCTGTTGTAATATTTTCAATTTCTTTTTTCTATTGAATATCTTTGAGTTGTAGATTCTTCTCTATTTGTTGCATGTTTCTCTTCACGTTTAACAATCCGTATTAGAGCAGTTGTTGGCTTCAAGGGGACACTTTGTTTCCAAGCTTAGGAAGCTTGGTTCGTGGAACCTTGAGTTGGAGAGGCCTTGCTTTTGAGGTCTTAATCAGAGAAAGACATGAAACCTGACATCATAAAGCAAAGGGATTGAGACAAGATGACTGATCAAACCATTTCCTTGATCAGTCTTAATCTAACCAATTCCATGTTCATGAATGTGTCAAAGGAAACTACAACAAAGAAGCTTTGAGAGGTTCTATGAGGTTAAATCCCTCATGAATTGATATTACTGCATAAGAAGTTGTACACTTCAAAGATGAAGGATGGTGATAGGGTTATAAATCACCTTAATGGATTAATTCCTTGCTTAATTAGCTTAAGGCCATCAGTGACAAAGTAAAGAAGCAATACATAACCTTGCACTATAGTCTTTCAAATTCTTGGGAGAATCTAATAGTTTCCATCAATGGAGCTACAAAGGTAGAAAATCTCACGTTGGACAAGATTTTTGGTCAGTTGCCATGGGAAAAGACAAGCAAAATAACTTTTGAAATAAACATTGGTTCAGAAGCTTTGGTGATTAGGGATCACTCTAAGAAGCTATATGATGAAAGATCTAGTGGGAGAAACTCTAGACCTAGAGGAAGATATGCCAATAAAGGTAGGAGGTGACAATAGTTGACTTGCTAGAGGTGCCATCGAAGAGGGCACAAGAAGAGTGAATGTAAGGTTGATCATTCAAAGGAGAAAGAAGCAAATAAGGAGGATTCGGTTGTTGGGATTTCTATTTGGGAGGGAAGCATGTATCTCTCCTCTCTCCTTGGCATGTTTATTAACCAATTCCCATGAGGAGGCATGGTTGATTGATTTGGGATTTTCCTTCCATATAACTCCTCATAGGGAGTGGTTCATGGATTATGAAGAATCACATGGAGGCAAAATACTTCTTGGATATGTTTTTAGTTATGAAATTGTTAGATATAGCAGCAGTGTAAAAGTCTAATACAAAGCTGGATTTGTGAAGTTGATTCCCAATGTACGGCATGTACTGAAATTGGAATAGAACTTACTTTCAATGAGACAAATGGCTAATGTAGGTGTTGACACAATCTTCTCTAAAGGAGGTCGCAGATTGGTTTGCAGGGCTATGTGTCCAGATTGGTAGAACTTACTTTCAGTGATCCAAATGGTTGATGTATGTGTTGATCCAATCTTCTCTAAAGGAGGTTGTAGATTGGTTTCAGGGGATATGGTTTTGGCCAAGGGTGTTTAGCTTGGAACTTTGTACAATTTGTGTCAACGGAAAATGACAAGTCAGTGACAGGGTTGAAGACATCAAACATCATGTTGTGGCATTTCTAGATGGGACATCTTGGTGAAAATAACCTACGAGATTTGTGCACTAGGAATCTATGTCCATGGAATTTATGATATGAAGGAATTTTTTGAGTTTTGTGAGGCATGTGTGCTTGGAATGCAGAAGAGGGTTCAACTTTCCTTGAGTAACAACAAAGCTCAAAAAGTGCTTGAGTTGTTGGTACACTGATATTTTGGGGCCTATGGATGAGTTCTTTATTGGAGGATCTCACTATTTTATCACTTTCATTGATGACTTCTCACGAAAGTCACAGTTTTGCTTCATGAGGAAGAAAAGTGATGCCCTTGAAATTTTTAGGACATTTATTTCCTTTGTTGAAAGGAAAAATGGGAAGAAAGTGAAGGCTTTGAGAAGCAACAATGGTGGTGAGTATTGTTCTAATGAGTTGGACTTTTTTTTTTTCAAATCCAACAATCTTTCAAGGAAGAAGGCCACCCCACATACTCCTGAGAAAAATGGCGTTGTTGAGAGGTTGAATCAAACCTTGATGGAGAAATCATGGAGCATGAAAGTGGAGGCTAGTTTGAGCAAAGGATTTTGGGTTGAAGCAATTGTTAAACCAAACTATTTGACTAATAGATCACCTAGTTCAATTTTGTAGATTTTAACCTTGTACAATATTTTAATGCAAACAGATTTTCAATAAAAGAACAAAAAAGATACAGTGGAAAATACACACATTACACAGAGATTTTTCCCTTGTAAACCCAAACCGAGAAAACCAACATATTCTATATTCATTCATTGCGATACATTGTTTACAATACAATATACATATAGGAGCCAGCGACACCCAAAAACCTAACCCAATGACTTGGATTAGTCAACAACCCTAATTCCTTAACCGAAAATAGAAAACCATCGGCAAAAACCATGTGCCGAAAAACCGCCTAACAATGGACACAAAAATCGAGGCAACATGAAAAACGAGGCAAAAATGGCGACCCAAATATTTTGCTACAAATATATTTTCAATAAAAGAACAAAAAAGACACGATGGAAAATACACGCATTACACAAAGATTTTTCCCCTGGAAACCCAAACCGGGAAAACCAACATATTCTATATTCATTCATTGTGATACATTGTTTACAATACAATATACACATAGGAGCCAACGACATCCCAAACCTTAACGAAATGACCTGGATTAGTCAACAACCCTAATTCCTTAACCGGAAATAGAAAACCATCGGAAAAAACTATGTTCCAAAAAATCACCCAACAATGGACAAGAAAATCGAGGCAACACGAAAAACGAGGCAAAAAATGCAACACATTTCCTGAGGAAAAAAATGCAAAACTATGTCTAATCGTGTAAAGATATAACATATACCCAACAAGTTTTGGGTGACAAGACACCGAAAGAGGCTTGGAGTGAAGAGAAGCCCTTTGTTTCACATTGTAGGGTTTTTGGTTATGAGGCTTACATGCATGTACCTAAGGTGAATAAGAAAGCTTTACAACAAATCAATCAAGTGCATATTTATTGGAAGTACATAAGGAGTCAAGGGATACAAGTTGTGGATTTCATCTAAGCATCAACATATCCATAGTGGTAATTCGATCTTCAAGGAGGAGAAATCTTGTGAAGATTAGCATGAAGAATTTATATTGATAGAAACAACACATGTAACATTTCTAGATTTCCAATCTAGAGTTAACGATCAAGTTGAGTAGTTGTCACAAGGTGTTGGAAACATAAATTCCCAAGGAAGAAGATGAAAATTAAGCCTAAATGAAATCTGCCATTAATACTGAATGGAAATATGCATCGTAAACATGATCAAGGTAAGAATTTGAGTAGGAGCTTTCATGAGAAACAGAGACATGACAAGTATGGCCATGAGCCAATTGATTTTAGTTATTTTTCTTTATATTCCATTGGTGATGAGATGAGAAATGTCAAAGAGGCTCTTGATTGTGGAGAGG
>ML790509.1:189627-200465 GCA_009831015.1 Picea engelmannii | reverse complement strand
AGGGGGACGTGTGGAAGTACCCCCAAATTTTAGGGATTTTTGGGAAATGGGGGACGGGGGGACGTCACATATATAATATAAAAATATATAAAAAATAAAATTTTAAAAATAAAAATAATAATGATAATATGATAAATCTCAACTATAACATAAATTAATTTTATATATATTTGTTTTTAAATTTATTTTTTCTCTTTTAAGTCTTACTGAGCAAAAAAAATTTGGGGGGGACTTCTAGGAGTCCCTCTTTTGGGGGGGACGTCCAGAAGTCCCCCTTTTCAAGGGGGGACATCCAAGAGTCCCCCTTTTGGGGAGTCGAGTCCCCCACCTTGGGGAGTCGAGTCCCCGCAAGTCCCCCCAAGTCTCCCCAAAAAGGGGACGTGGGGAAACGTCCCCCCTGGAGTCCCCTCGTCCCGGGGACGTGGGGGACGCGTCCCCTACGACCCCCACACTGGGGGATGCGTCCCCGTGGAACACTGTTAAATACCCATTTGCTTCCAATGGGATTTCTTCCAGTCGACAACTCCACTAGATCCCAAGCCTAATTCTTATCCAACGCTGCCATTTCTTCGACCATGGCCTTTTTCCAAAGTTTTCCATTCTCTAAATCCACTGCCTCCCAAATGGTTCTAGGATCATCATCAGTAATAGACAAAGAAAAATTTGAACAGAAATCAAGTGGAGTATACCTTTCCGGTAGCCTTCTTTCTCAAACTGATTTCCTCAATACTGGAGTATGAGGATCTTCTTCTTTTGATTCATGTTCTTCTAGAGAGTCTGATTCATCATCCTTTAACTCAAACTCTTTATTCTCTTGTTCTTTCTTGCTTGGTAGGACTTCATGTTTTACAACATCTTTCATTTCTCTAAATACCACATCTCAGTTATACACAACCTTCTTAGTTTCTGGGTTCCAAAGCTTATAACCTTTGAGACCATCTTTATACCCAATAAAGATACACTTTCCAACCTTCTTATCTAGCTTACTCCTTGTTGACAGGCCAAAATTGTTGATGATTGCAGCGTCATGTGATATTCTCCAGGACAAGTTCTTCTTTGGACTGAGTTGAGTCGACCTGTGAGAGCCCATGTGATGGGTGTATCGTTCTCCTATGTGAGAGTTGAGTCGATGTGTGGTGTCCTTCCTTTGTACTCCTGTGGACTCAGTTGACTCAAGCTTGAGATGGTACTCCAGATGATTCTCCTATGGACTCATTTGAGATAGAGATTTGTTGAGTACAACGTCCCTGTGGCTGAGCACAAGTGGATGTGTCCCTAATGGTTGAGCACTAGTGGATGTGTGGATCCCTTGCTATATTGTCTAAGTGTAAGATTTACTTGTAACCCTAATTGTGATGTAAAGGGTACAAGTCAACCCCACCATATGTGAAAGATAATTAATGATTATTGTAATAATTAATTATATTACTAAGTTATTGAGGTCGGCCCTATTGTTCCAATAGACACATCTATTGATGTGTCTGGTCTTGTATAAATAGAGGTGATTTCCCCATTGAGGAAACACACTCTCACGCTCTCATACTTGTCATTTGGAAATTTCAGCAACACTTGTAAGGCTGAAGTGCACACCTCTCTTGGGCGCTAGTTTCAAGTTTATAAAAGCACCCTCTTGTGTGCATTTCGGGTTTATGGTTGGGGGATATTCTCTTGAGAATATAGAAAAGGATTGTTGGGTTTTTCTCCTTTGTTGAGAAGGGTTTTCCTAGGATATTTATTGTGTTCTTGTGCATGGTAATTCTTCTTGTGATCTTGGTTATTGCAACACTTGTGTATGGTGTAGCTGCATTTTTTTATGGTTCAAGTACATGCTAAATGAAATAAACCTCATGCTTGAGCCTAGCACATAGTGAAAATTCAACATGGTATCAGAGCTTAGGACTTGAAAGAGCCATTGCATAAGCTTTCAAATCCAGTTGTCCTCTTTTCTACAATTTGTACGACCCTCTAGGGTTTCTGATGTATGAAGCATTGAAGAATATGTTTGAGAGTAACAACACCCTCAGAGCTCTTACATTGAAGAGCCAGCTTCAAAATATCAAGATGACAAAAGATGACACCGTTGCTACCTTCTTCATGAAGATTTCAGAGATCAGAGATAAGCTAGGTGCCACTAGAGAAACTATATCAGATAGAGAACTTGTCTTGACCACTCTCAAATAGAGAACTTGTCTTGACCACTCTCAATGCTCTTCCAAAGCATTGGGAACCATTTCTTTAAAGTATCAGTGGTAGAGAAGAACTACCTACTTTTGATCGTCTATGGACAGACTGTACCCAAGAGGAAAAGAAACTTATAGTTAGAGGAGTGCAAGACTCCCCTCGTGATGGCAATCATGCACTTGCCTTTCATACAAAGAAAGGAGGAAAGAATAGAAGAAGCTTCAGTCGAGCATTCAAAGGTGAGAAGACTTCATCAGCTTCACGTCATGATCATAGAAAAGACAAATCAAAGATCTAGTGTTTCAGATGTGACAAGTATGGACACTTTGTGAGAGATTGTCCTACCAGGAAGAAAGGAAGATAACTTGCCTCCACTGTTGATGTTGATCCAAAGCCACATCAGAGAGATGAAGACATCAAAGGTGAAACATTCTTCTTTATATCATCACTCTTAGGCACGGTCCCTACTGATAGTGATATTTGGTTAATTGACAGTGGTGCCTCCAGGCACATGACCGGATATAGAGATCATCTAATAAATCTTGTTGAGAAAGAGACCAGTCTACATGTTGTACTTGGATACAATGTCAGATATAATGTGAAACGGGTTGGAACTTCTACATTCCAACTAGATTCTGACATACCCCTTCAATTGAGTGAGGTACTATATGTACCTGGGATGAAAAGGAACCTTGTCTTTGTTTCTTCCTTAGAGGATAAAGGCTACAAGGTTACCTTCTCTGAAGGAAAAGTTCTTGCATGGAACAAGGACTCACATATGAATTTTGCCCGAGTGATTGATGTTCAAGAAAACAGCTTATACAGGTTGATTGTCTGACCAGTCCAGGCCATGTTACATGATACTATCGGCTTGAGCGAGCTATGACATAGGAGACTTGCTCATATTCATTATAGAACCCTTCCCACTCTAGGGAAGATGGTAACATGTCTTCCAGAGATACACGTTCAACATAATGGTGTTTGAAGAGGTTGTGCTCTTGGAAAAAATGTCAAGGGGTCCTTCTTGAGTAGTGACAACAGATTCAAGGAGATCTTGGAATTGATACATTCAGATGTGTGTGGACCCATGATAGTTGCTTCCTTGAATGGATATTTTTACTATGTGCTCTTCATCGATGATCACTCTCGAAAGACATGGATTTATTTCTTGAAGACCGAGGATGGAGTCCTTGCGAGATTTCAAGAATTTAAAGCTCAGGTTGAGAACCTGAACGGGAGGAGGATCAAGGTGTTGAGATTAGATAATGGAGGAGAGTATACCTCTAGGGATTTCAGTGACTTCTGTATTGAGGTAGGGATAAAGAGGGAGTACATTGTTCCTTATAACCCTCAGCAAAATGGGGTTTCAGAGAGGAAGAACAGAACCATCATTGAGGCATTCAAAGCAATGATACATGATCATAATCTACCTATGATTCTGTGGGCAGAAGCATCCATGACAACAATATATGTTCATAACAGGAGTCCTCACTAGATTTTGAAGAACATGACTCCCGAAGAAGCTTTGACCGGAGTGAAGCTTGAGGTTGGACACTTCAGGATATTTGGGTGACTAGTATACTTTCATGTTCCCAAGGAGAAGAGGTCCAAGATAGACCCTTCAAGCAGAAACGATACATTTGTGGGATTCAGTGAATCTTCTAAGGAATATCGGATCTACATCCCTGGTCAGAGACAGATTGAGGTGAGCAAAGATGTCATCTTTGAGGAAGAGATAGCCTTTCGAAGATCCAAAGAATCTTAGATGGAGATTGACAGCGAGACAGTACCTTCTCCCCCTTCAGCAGTTCAAAGGGAGACAACCATTGATCCAGTCGATCCAGTTGATCCAGTTTCTCCAGTTGATGTTCCCAGAGACATTGCAGTAGGCCATACAAGGCCTTCATGGGCTCGACAAACTCTGTAGGAGGCAGATGGACATGCAACTCCTCGAGGCACTTTCTGAGAGAGCAAGAGACCACAAAGATTCTTGAGCTATGTTTCAGCCATGAGCCACATCATTGATACTGAGCCTTCTTGTCATGGATAAGCAGCAGGTCAACAAGTATGGCAAGATGCCATAACAGAAGAGTATCAGTCCATCATAAAAAATGATGTGTGGGATATTGTTCCGAGACCAGAAGGGAATTATGTAGTGACTTCCAAGTGGATCTATAAGATCAAGCATGCAGCTGATGGAAGTGTCGAGAAGAACAAAGAAAAATTTGTAGCCAAAGGATTCTCACAAGTGGAGGGAATTGATTATTAGAAGACATTTGCTCCTGTAGCACGATATAATTCCATCCGTACTATCATTGCACTAGCAACATTCATGGGTTGGAAACTACATCAGATGGATGTAAAGATAACCTTTCTCAATGGTGAGATTGAGGAAGAGTTTTACATCGAGCAGCCAGAAGGATTCGTGATACATGAGCAGAAATCTCATGTATGCAGGTTGAAGAAAGCCCTGTATGGACTAAAGCAGGCACCTCGTGCTTGGTATGAGAAGATGGATGGATTCCTGATGAGTTTGGGATTCAGCAAGAGTGTTTCTTATCCAAACCTATATTACCACATTGTTGGTGATGAGTGCCTAATCTTGGTCCTGTACGTTGATGACTTATTCCTCACTAGTTCAAAAAGATTTATTGTTGAATGCAAGTGAGCATTAACTTCTGAATTTGAGATGAAGGATATGGGTATGATGCACTACTTCTTGGGACTAGAAGTATGCTAGAGGACTAATGAGATTTTCCTGAGTCAAGGAAAATATACAATGGAGATATTAAAGAAATTCGGTATGACAGACTGCAAATCCATACCTACATCGATGGTGATGGATCTGAAGAAAATGAACGAGGCTTTTATTGATTCAGGCGAGATTGATCCACACCTTTATCGACATTTGATTGGATCATTGATGTATCTGGTTAACACCAGACCTGATATATGCTATGCAGTGAATATACTTAGCCAGTTCATGAGTCAACCGAGACAGACTCACTGGATAGCAACGAAGCACGTATTGAGATATCTACGAGGCACAATTGGATATGGCCTAAGATATGCCTTCGTTGTAGACATGAGATTGTAGGGATATGCCGATGCAGATTGGGCAGGGAGCGTAGTGGACCGGAAGAGCACATCTAGTTGTTGTTTTACCTTGGGATCCACCATGGTTTCCTGGTGCACTAGGAAACAGAGCTCTGTGGCTTTGAGTACCACAGAAGCAAAATATATAGCATTGAGTGTGGAAGTCTGCGAAGCAAGCACTGTGGCTTCGCAAGCTCCTTGCAAATTTATTTGATCATGAGATGGATTCTACCATTATTCATTGTGATAACTAGAGTTGTGTGAAGCTCTCAGAGAATCATGTGTTTCAAGATAAATCAAAACACATTGAGATCAAATACCATTATATCAGAGATGTGGTGCAGAGAAAATAAGTACATGTGTAGTACCTTTCTACACATGAGCAGATTGCATATGTCTTCACCAAACCGCTTGCCAGGACGAAGTTCAAGTACTTCTGTGAGAGACTTGGTCTGGTGGAGAATGTCTCCCTAGCAGAGAGGGAGTGTTGATGATTGCAGCGTCGTGTGACATTCTCCAGGATACGTTCTCCTCTAGACTGAGTTGAGTCGACTTGTGAGAGCCCATGTGATGGGTGTGCCCATGTGATGGGTGTATCGTTTTCCTCTGTGAGAGTTGATTCGATGTGTGGTCTCATGCCTTTGTACTCTTGTGGACTTAGTTGAGTCAGGCTTGAGATGGTACTCCAAATGATTCTCCTGTGGACTCAGTTGAGATAGAGATCTGTTGAGTACAATGTCCCTGTGGTTGAGCACTAGTGGACATGTGGATCGCTTGTTATATTGTCTAAGTGTAAGATTTACTTGTAACCCTAATTGTGATGTAAAGGGTACAAGTCGGCCCCACCATATGTGAAAGATAATTAATGATTATTGTAATAATTAATTATATTACTGAGTTATTGAGGTCGGCCCTATTTTTCCAATAGACACATCTATTGTTGTGTCTATTCTTGTATAAATATAAGTGATTTCCCCAATGAGGAAACACACTCTCACACTTGTCACTTGTCATTTGGAAATTTCAACAACACTTGTAAGGTTGAAGTGCGCACCTCTCTTGGGTGCTAGTTTCAAGGTTGTAGAAGCAACCTTTTGTGTGCATTTGGGGTTTATGGTTGGAGGATCTTCTCTTGAGAATATAGAAAAGGATTGTTGGGTTTTTCTCCCTTGTTGAGAAGGGTTTTCCCAGGATATCTCTTGTGTTCTTGTGCATGGTAAATCTTCTTGTGATCGTGGTTATTGCATCACTTGTGTATGGTGTAGCTGCATTTGTTGATGGTTCAAGTACATGCTAAATTAAATAAACCTCATGCTTGAGCCTAGCACATAGTGAAAATTCAACAAAAATGACTCGTTCAATCAGATGAGGGAAAACGCCCAGTGGCAAGTCCCAATCATACCTACTCTTGTTTAGTGTAGTGTTTCCTACCAGTTTATGGACCTCGCTATCACTCATAATTAAAAGAATAAAAAAGGGGAAAGACATTGAACTTCCCCCCAAAGAGTTCTAACTAATTCTAAGGCTAAAGTTTAAACTAACTAAAAGCTAACTAATTCTAACCTATCCTAGAAGCAAACCTAGAAAAATGAGTACAACGAAAGATAACACCATCAAAACCAAAAATAATTCATATATAATAATGATATTTATGAAACAGATGCATAAACAAATAGTTGCACAATACATCTATAACATCATTTTTGTACCCATGAAGAAATATGTGACAACATGAGTAAAGAGAATAAAGTGCAAAAATAATTCATACAACAAAATCCTATCTACTCAAGCAAAACATAAATGCATTAAGAATAGTCTCTACTACATCCATCAAAGCCAAAAATTTCTGAAATGCCTCCTGTTCTTTATTCCTCAGAAGTAATAGTACCATCCTTTGTTACAAAGGGAAAAAACCTATTTTCTATGCTATGAGTTCTCTTTTATAAGACAAGAGACACTTCGTTTCATTTTCCTTTCATTTATTTTCTCTCATTTAAAAAATGGACATATGTGAGTGTTACATAGAGAATTTGAACAAATTCATGAGTCATTATTTTTGTCCTTAGATAGTTTACAAATGATATATGTTTAAAAACATTCATTGCCTCTGTCGATTTACATTTTCTTTTGTTTCTCGGAAGTTTCTAGGCATTTATGGGTTCGACCTGCAGAATGTGATCATTGTGTCTTCTTCTCCTCTGTATTATCTTTCCGTTGAGCTATTTTTGGCTCGATTTTGTTTCTTGTAGCTCAAGATATGATGATTTGAAGTTAGCATACCCGGTTTTTAATCCTAATTCGGGTTCCTCCCGTGTTTTGAATTTTCAGGCCATTTATGATTTCAATATGATAGCAATACCTATCTCAGCCTGTTCTTCACTCTTCTATCTTTCCATCGAGCCCTCCTATGCCTGATTTCGTTTCTCGTAGCTTCAGATATGGCTTACTGAAGTTGGTATGGCCAATTTCTCCCTAAAATTCGTGGGTGTCTATTTTCTACGTTTTCTATCATCTTCTACCACCTGCTTGGCCTGAAGACTTTTACCACTGTGTTCCTATGTCCGATACCTTTCCAACGGGGTATCATGGGCCTCATTCTGACACATGTAGCTCTGGATATGGTCATTTTAAAATTAGTGCTCAACAGCCGTTGATCATGCATGTGGGGTAAATCTGAACCATTGGTATGAAGTTTGGGGGGGTTTCTCTATGTGTGTGGAGAGGAAAAAACAAAACCATTGATCTGGCAGGTAAACCGATCTGGGTTGCCGATGGAGAGGGTGTCACCATCAGAGGACAGAGCTAGAACACCCAAATGCTCGGGAAGAGGAATGTTGACGACGAGAAGGTTGTCGTCAGCGAAGGAGGGTTAGTAAGGGAGCGAGTTGGGTCGTGGAATGTCGAGGATGATGGGGGATCAGAAGAAGAACGAGAACCATTGATGAGCTATAAGCGAGATTGATATTAGCCATAGATCATCTTAGGTTCCATGCAAGTGAAGAAAGGGGAGATGCCAACATGGCAGCCAACATGTCCATGAGGGGTATAGGTGCCACTATCTGAGTGGCTAACGAATGAGAGTGATCCCACAATGTGCTCAATGCCCTTACATTTCCATCAACAACTTGGACCGTCAAATTCGGATAATGATAGATACTAGCCATTCGTCAAAGAAAGGAGACATCAGAGTAAGTGAGAATAGGGTGGTCTGGAGTTCCAATGATGATAAGGTTCGGTGGACCGTTGGATATATCGAGGGAGGATCCCGTGAGATCTCATCTGTTCATCAAAGGATGGATTGTCGAGGTGATCAGGAGAAGGGTCAGAAAGGAGTGTCGATGACGAGGGAGTGTTAGATTTAACGACAACCATTGGTCTTGTGAGTGCAAGATCTCATCCATTCATCAGAGGAAGGTCATCGGAGTACTGGAGAATGGGGAGAGATAGAGCTCCGACGACGAAGAGGATACATGTCAAAAATTAATGGAATAATCCATGGTGTATGGTGATGATGTGTATGACCACATCAGTCTATGTGTCAAGACGAGGATGGGTCTACGTGTCACATGGGTGATGTGAAGTTTCGGGTCATGGTTAATATCAAGTTTAGGGTGACACATGTCATACCAGGTGGTAGGTCATGGGTAGGGCCACGTGCGCAAGGTTCCAACTCAAATGCCATGTGTCAATGGTGTCAGCTGAGAAATTGGGAATGGGTTAACCATCGGTCAGCTTTGTGGTTCTGATAAGATCGAGGTCCTTGATCTCAGACTCTTGAGAACCGTTATATCTATTGGGGATATGTCGTTGGAGGAGGAAAGAAGAAGAGTGTTTGAGAGGTAGGAGTGATGGAGTCTCAACGACAAAAAGGTCATGAGGGAGTCGTCGATGAAGGGTCAGTGGGATCCAACTAATAGAGATGAGGGACTCTGACAATGAAAAGGTTTTTGTCGGGGAATGGGTCGGAGGGGTAAAGAACCTAAACAAATAACACTCGACGATGAAGAGGATATGTGGTGGGTTCCACAGTAGCACCACATCTATACCACGTAGGATGGCACAAGTGAGAGGGAACCTCATTGATTCTGCGTGGCAGTGAAGTGGAAAGGCGAGTGAAGACTTAGGAAACTTCAAGAAGCCATAAATTTTGATACGAAAATCTGATTCAAACATGGTTACAGCCGTTGGAAAGCTATCGAATAGCATAATATAACTATGAGGCTATTTAGAGAAAATAATAGAATAAGAGAGAGGTAAATATGAATAAAAAAAAGGAATAATAAAAGGGGAAGAAGATTAAAGGATTCCCCCACATGCATTTGAGAGCTAGAGAAACCATGAAGAAAGGATATCTTGTTAACCTACTCCCGCATCCATAGAAGGAGACTACATAGTTATGTAATTAAGAGGACATTCACCAATAAATGATAAACATAATATTTCATTTCCTTTATGAAAACTTATGAACAAATGTTGAAAGTGAAGAAAATGAGGAGAGGTTTTTCGAAGGCAATCATTCATGATCTGGATTAAATAACTATCATGACAGCTTCATGCACCTAATATCTAACCCATAGAAAGGATTAGTGACCTCATGATTCAAGCATAAGAGTTGTCCAATATATGAGAGTATAAATATGAAGATGTTAGGCACCACATACTAGCATGAGTATGTAAACTTTAAATAAGTAACTCAGAAAAAAGATTAAAACTAGAATCAAACATATTCAAAACATGCGCTAGATCATCGAACCACACAGTCGCATAAGAGTTATGAAGACATCCAAAATCATGAGATCAAAAGAGGCAATCACCCACTATCAAAGACCATCATCAATCAATACCAAACCCCCAATCTCCCTCAAGGTAGGCAAATAAGTAGCATAGGCTCCAACAGTAGAGGATTAGGAAAAAGAGTTAAAATTTTAGGGGGCCCCTTTCCCTTCACTTGTAAAAGAAAAAGGTAAAGGGGGGTTTGTTGCGGCCATAACACTCTTGTTTTTCTTTGGAACATGAACATAGGCCTCACAGCCAAATACCTTGAGATGTGCGAGACAGGATTTCTTACCAGTCCATACCTCATGTAGAGTCTTGTCATCTAGTGATGATGAGGGTGATTGATTGACCAGGTAACATGTAGTACCCACTGCCTCTACCCAGAATTCTTTCTCTAACTCGACACCACTTAGCATGCACTTTTCTTTTTCCATGAGCGTCATGTTCATCCTTTCCGCAACTCCATTCTACTAAGGTGTATAAGGAGTAGTGTTCTGCCTTGCTATACCGCATTTCTTATAGAATTCTTCAAATTCATTCTCGCAGAAATGTCCACCATTATACGTCCTCAACACCTTAATTATTTTCTCTGTCTGATTCTCAACAAGAGCCTTAAACTCTTTAAACCTATCAAAGACTTCAGATTTCTTCCTGAGGAAATATATCCAAGTATTCCTTGAGAAGACATCTATAAATGAGACATAGTACACAGATTTTCCCAATGATGGAACCGAAACAGGTCCAAACACAACACTGTGCACTAGCTGTAAAATTCCTTCTGCCCT
>ML790509.1:164804-178833 GCA_009831015.1 Picea engelmannii | reverse complement strand
ATATTGGATATATAATTTTTTACATTATGAGACTGTAATATTATCCATGACGAATTATATTGGATATATAATTTTTTACATTATGAGACTGTAATATTATCCATGACGAAGTTTTCGAAAAAACTTCAGATATTTACAAAGTATATATATATATATTCTTCAAAACCAAAAAAAATTAACAGGTGAGCTAGCATCATGATCAAGCCAAGGATTGGTTGATCATATAGATTGGATCCGATCACAAGAAAATAGAAACAACAAGTCTAAAAAAAGGATCTTTTGCCAAATAGTGAAATATGCAATAGAAAAGATGGATGTGTTTTCTGGAACCCTCCGAGCCATTCAACCAATTGTAATAAGTGATTTTGCCTTCGGGTTCCATTGAAGATTGATTTGATAATATGTCTGCCTCCTTGTTGTGATCCATGTATATATGTTGGAAGCTTATCTCCTGAAAAACTTTAATTAAATCCAGAATTTTGATCTTCCAGCCCTCAATAGCACATGCTTGTAATCTACATTTTTTTTAGCCACTCAATAACCACCTTTGAATCCCCTCGGACCTAGAGTTTTTGTATAGATAGGTGGTTTTCCAGTGTCAAAGTTTCCCAGACTCCCATAAGTTTTTCTTTAGTGTTTGTGCCCTCACTGCAATTCATAACCCATCTAATAACAGTAGACTATGGTGTTTTTAACACTACCCCACCCCCCCACCCCCCACTCCACATTGTTTGCCATCAGTCTTAGTGGCACCATCAAAGCATGCAAGAGTGTTTCCAGTGCGGTGAGAAATAGAACATGCACGAGCTTGTATAGGCTTATGTGCAATGTGCTTTCTTTTGAGAGCGCCAAGTGTTTTGATAATCACCGAGAGTGCAGAAGGGGCATTATTCTCAAAAGTTGTAGAGTTCCTCTCTAGCCAAGTATACCAATAGAAAAGGGTTGGGATATATGTAATATCCACTTTCTCCTTTGTCCAGGATTTAAAACAATCCGACAATGATGATCATGTCCATGCACCCTTGAAACTTAGAATAGTGTTTAATCTTGCCCAGATAGATTTAGTGAAATTGCAACTAATGAAGAGATGGATGGTTTATGTTTTCATTTTCGCTCTTGCATAAAAGACATTGACTAGGGCCTTCCCAGCCTTTTTGTTGAAGAGTATCCCAAGTACGTATATTTCCCTCTACTGCCAACCAAACAAATAATTTTATTTTTAGTTGTATTTCCCAATTCCATAAGCCTAGTCTCCAACCATCAATACCTGAGCAGCCTTGTGTGGAGAGAAGATCCATGCAAACGTTCTTAGGAGTGAGGTACCCTGAATGGTCTCCTCCCATCCACATTAAAGTATCATCACAAGCTTGAGTGGATGCACCTGCGCTGATGAGAGCCAAACGAAACAGCTCCCATTCAGCAGCCATTGATCCTGACAATCCTAGGTCCCAAACTCTGTACCAGCCGGTCAAGGGTCCATTTGGTTCGGTGAGGTTCCTCGCCTGAGAGAGAACAGAAATTTTGTTTTGTCTTAAAAAAGAAACAAGTTCTAGAGAAATAATGGATCTGTCACCCAAACCCAGGATCTTGTCTCTACTGAGAGCCACAAGATGTCCCGAACCAGGAATCCAACTAAGCCATTATGTGATCAGGTGAATAGATTTTAGGAGGCCGCCCCAAGTTGGCGATTTGAGCCAATTTGTAATAGTGGTTGATGGTAGATATTTATCTTTTATTACTTCATGCCAAATGCCATCACCTGTTAAAACCCTCCAGAGAGTATTTGCAGCTAAAGATTTACTGAAGTGGAAAATATTGCGGAACCCCCAACCTCCATATTTTTTTGTTTTTTCCAAAGTGTCCCATCTGCACAGATGGTAATGAAAAGACTCTGATCCAGATGGATGTCGATGGCCTCCCACCTATTCCAACTAGTTGATTTTGGCAGTTTTCTAGTTTGACAGTTTTTTCCTAGTTTTTAGGGATTGCCACAGTCGAAAATGGCGTTTGATAAATAGCCACAAAATGTGTATTCCTCGGATAGACCTTTCCAACGGGCTATCTTGCGCCTAAAACGGAGATCGTATGAAAAAGTTACGACCCCGGGAAGTTGATGTACTAACTTACCCAAACGGGAACCACATGACTTTTGGCACTTCATCTCCTAGGGTTAGGTTTTTGGATGTCTAGGGTTTTTTAAATTCATGTTTATTGTAAAAAGGCCTTCAGAGCCTCATTGTAATAATCTTTTTGCGAATGAACGTAGTCGTTACATCTCTTCTCAGAGATAAGTCGCCACCATTCCAGCAAGCTTGTTTTCCGCTGCATTTTACAGTTTCAGCTTATTTCCTTATTGAATAGAAAACCAGTTTTACTGTATCTCTGTTATTCTGTGTTAAGCATCTTTTAATAATTTGTATTCATTTCATTCTTCTCATAAAATCCGGATCAGTGGTATCAAAGAGGTCTTCTCCTTGTCGTCTTAATGCATGTCCCCAATGAGGTCAAGGTACAAAGAATTGAGTCTCAAGCTTGTTTCTCTTGAGGAAAAAAGCTCTCGCACGCCCAAACGACCTCTCATGGTAGGAGAAAAGAAGGATGACAGGACAGGAGATCCTTTCAAAATGTTGCTTGAGGAAGTCCTCACGCAAAAGAGGAATGAGATGATGGATAGTTTCACGCAAATCCTTCGATGGCTACCAACATGCGACGCGTCTTTCTCGAGTGGAGGCGCCGCCCCCTTCAAGGTACAAATCAACTTCAATATTCCTATATTTGAAGGTCGGATAGATGTAGATGATGTAAACAAGAGGTTGAATATACTATAAGGGTATTTTTCTATCCATAACTTTTCAAATAGAAAAAAAATTACTTTTGCACTCCTCAAAGTCGTTCCCCATGTCAAAGATTGGTGGGAAACTTTTTGTGAGAAAAAGGAAACAGAGGAACCCTCATTATTTATAGTCGCGGCCACCTAGGAATCCTTCAGGGATGATATTAAGGAACAATACTACCCTGTCAGAAGTTATGACGACTTGTATACCAAATGGACCACACTGCGGCAAGAAAGAGACCAAGCAATGCCAGATTTCACAAATATCTTCCATACCTTGCGCATCAAGTTGGGTATCAAAGATTCAGAGCGACATCTGGTGTTAAAGTATCGCGGTGCTATGCATAGATACATCCAGACTGAAATGAAATTTATGGACATCTCATCCTTAGGCACGGCCTATCGATATGCCGTCAAAATCGAGCAGAAGCTCAAACAAAAGACGTGACAATTTGGGCCTAGGAACCCCTCGTAGCAAAAACCAGGAAAGGGCGGGCCCAACCTACATAACAAAGGACAAAGAAAAGATGGACAACATCAGGACAACCAGTCCAAGCCACAAGCAAATAAAGACATCGGAAAGTCAAAGAAAGATATCGGGAACTAGTGTAACTTCCATAAGAGCCCTTGGCATAACACTATTGATTGTCGCTCAAATCAGTCGTTGGTGGTTGAAGTGAAAGCCTTTGAATCAGATGCGAGTTTTGAATCCGAGTCATAACCAGAAAGGGGAACAAAAATCATTGATGCAGAACCCAATGCCACCGTTTCTACCACCAAGCTCCATCCCAGTGAACCAAACGAGCCAGAAGAAAGCGAGCGCCTTTTCTATTTGCAAATGTGGGTAAAAGGCACCCCGTTGCACTTCATTGTTGATAGCGGTAGCCGGAAGAACCTCATGTCAGTAGAGGTCATCAAGTGGTTGTCCCTTCCAACAACATCGCACCCGCAACCCTACACCATTGGATGGCTTCGCCAAGGAAGCGATCCCTGTGTCAGCCAACAATGTCGACTATCATACAACATCAAGCCCTTCAAAGACGAGGTATTGTGTGATGTTTCTCATCTCAAAGTTTGTAATGTTCTTTTGGGACAACTTTATTTATGGAAACTTCATGTTGTATATGAGTCTAGGCCTCGTAGTGTTATTATTACTTTGAATATGAAATTGTACAGGATACCCGAGGCAGTCCCTCCTAGTGTTATTTCCTTGATCTCTGCCAAGAATTTCAGGAAGGTTATCTCTCAAACTGGGAAATTTGTCTTCTTTGTGATTCTCTCTCAGAGTAAGCGAAATATTGTAGCCACATCTAGGGCCTTCGCGACCGATATCTCCACACAACAGAAGCAAGTGGATAAGGTCGTGAAAGAATACTCAAATATCTTCTTCTCTCCTACTAGGGTACCTCTGCACTGCTAGGTAAAGCATCCCATCGATCTGAACCCAGGCACACCACTACACAATGGGTCGGTCTACCGTCGCTTTATGTTAGAAAACGAGGAGATCAAGAGGCAGATCCAAGAACTGCACCACAAGGGGCACATCCGTCCCAACTCATCACCTTGTGGGAGCCCAATCGTACTGGTGCAAAAGAAAGACGGGACCTGGCGACTCTGCATTGATTATCGAGCTCTAAATAAAATCACAGTCCGGAATCGGTACCCGATTCCCCGAATCGACGACCTCCTTGATCAGCTCATGGGGGACAAATACTTTAGTAAGGTTGATATGAAGTCTGGCTACCACCAGGTCCCAATAGAACATATAGATGTATGGAAGACTGCCTTCAAGTCAAAAGAAGGTATTTTTGAATGGTTGGTCATGCCCTTTGGTTTGACAAATGCTCTAGCAACTTTTATGAGTATGATGGACGATATCCTATGACCTTTCACCAGAACTTGTGTAGTGGTGTATCTGGCTGACACCCACATCTACAACAAGACTTGGGCAGAACACTTGCAGCATATTCAACAAGTTTTGCACACCCTGCGGTAGCACAAACTATATGCAAACTTGGAAAAATTCTCTTTCAACATGGACAGGGTCCATTACTTAGGATACATCATTGATCATCATGGTTTGCATGTGGATCCAACCAAGATCTAGGTCATTCATGACTGGCCAGCCCCAACCACACTCACTGAGCTTCAGAGCTTCTTAGGCCTCACTAATTTCTACCACAAGTTCGTGATGGGATTCTCTCATATCACATGGGCCCTAATCCAAGTAACCAGGGGTGGTAGTAAGGAAATATTTGTGTGGGTCCTGTCCCAACAACAAGCCTTCGATGACTTGAAGCAATGTTTGTGGTCATCCCCAGTACTTTCATTACCGGACCTGCAACATCCCTTTGAGATCGAGACAGATGCTTCAGACTATGCTGTGGGCATCGTTCTCACTCAAAACGACCACCCCGTGGCATATCACAGTGATACACTATCATATGTTGTTTGTAAATACCCTACTTACGACAAAGAAATGTACTCCATTGTGAAAGCCTACCGCCAGTGGAGACATGACGTTTTGGGGAAGGAGACAATCATCCACACCGATCATAAGCCACTACAGTTCATGCAAACCCAAGGCAAATTGCAGAATGACCACCATTAGAAGTGGTCCACATACTTATAGCAGTTCCACCTCAAAATCAAGTATAAAATAGGAAGTACCAACTGAGTTGTTGATTGCCTCAACCGAACTCCAGTCGCGACACTCACCATGGTGCTAGACTCTTGCGACCATGAGACCTTTGGATGGCCCCACCTCGATGAGACAGACCTTGACTTCTCCAACACCTACCAAATGTTGGGAGCAAACTCAATGGTCGCTAATTTCCATCTTTAGGACGGGTTGTTGTGTCGTCTGGGCCATCTATGTGTTCCATCAAGTGAGCGCACGAAGCTGATTTGGGAAGCTCTCAGTCGGGTGGCAGGACACTTTGGCGTCGAAAAGATAGTGGCAGTGTTGCAAAAACATTTCTACTGGCCGAAACTTCGACAGGATGTCGGCAAGTATATCAGGTCCTGCACCGCCTGTGCTATTTCCAAACCGACCACTAAGAAATAGGGCATGTACACCCCTCTTCCTACTCCTGAAATGTCGTGGGAATCCATCTCAATGGACTACATGTTAGGACTCTCACCCACTAAGAGGGGAAATGACTGTGTTTTTGTGGTTGTTGATCGCTTTTCCAAGATGGTGATGTTGATCGCCTGCAAGAAGAACATCACTGCAGAGGCCACTGCCAAGCTCTTCTTTGAACGTGTCTAGGTACACTTTGGGATCCGAAAAACCATTGTCTCAGATCAAGATAGTCGGTTCCTCAACACATTCTGGTCGAGCCTCTAGTCACTGCTGGATACCAATCTCACCAAATCCACTACCTTCCAAGTTTCACCCCCAAACAGATGGCCAAACTAAGGTCATCAATCGAATGATTGTACATATCCTGCACATGTACAATTCCAAGCACCCCCGCACATTTGATGAGAGTCTTCCCTATGTCCAACATAGCTACAACCGAGCCCCACGTAGCTCAACTTGCCACAACCCCTTTCAGGTGGGGTTGGGATTCCAACCATTGGGCCCCATAGATGTTGCACTACCCCTAGAGAATACCTCGGCTGACTTGTCTCCTACTCCACCAAAAGTTGACAAATTCACATGTTCATTGAGCGGATCCATCACATCCACCAATAGGTTTAGGATATTTATAGAGTTCCAATGCCAAGTACAAGCAGCGCCATGATCAACATCGGGTGCCACATAAGTTTCAGGTGGGTGACAAAGTTTGGTTGCACTTGCAGAAAGAACACCTTACAGGGCCCCATCGTAAGCTTTTCCCACTCCGGTATGGGCCATACACCATCACCAAGGTTGTGGGTGACAATGATTTTTCGCTCAACATTCCCCCTTTCCTTGGCCTGCACCCAATCTTCAACGTGGCTCTCCTTCGGCCATACTTCCCACCATTATTGGACACCTCAGAGATAGCAGAGCAGTTGACACCAACAGAGCTCAACCCTGACTGCATGCAACATGCATCCAGTGATCAGATTGTGGACATAGAGATCAAGGGCACCCGACAACAAAGGATCCAACTTTATCGAGTTTTCAAAGTAGGGCAACTCTTGCACCAAGGCAAGTGCCTCACCCAGGGCCAAATTCAATAGAAATTTCCTCATCTAATGGGGGAACTCAACGCAATAGAGACCATTGCTTCCTAATGGGGGAGGATTGATCCATATGGATGTCGGTGGCCTCCCACTTATTCCAACTGGTTCATTTTGGTAGTTTTCCAGTTTGGCTGGTTTTTTTCCTAGTTTTTGGCTCCCTAACTTGCGGGGCCATTTTGAGGCCCTAAACAACATTTTTAGGGATCACCATAGTCGAAAATGGCATTGGATAAATAGCAACAAAATGTGTATTCCTGGAATAGACCTTTCTAATGGGCTATTGTGTGCCTAAAATGGATATCGTATGCAAAAGTTACGAGCCCAGGAAGTTGATGTACTAACTTACCTAAACGGGGCCCACATGACTTTTGGCGCTTCATCTCCTAGGGTTAGGTTTTTGGATGTCTAGGGTTTTTGACATTCTTGTTTATTGTAAAAAAGCCTTCAGAGCCTCATTGTAATCATCTTCTTTTGAATGAGCACATCCGTCACATCTCTTCTCAGAGATAAGCCGCCACCATTCCAACAAGCTTGTTTTCCGTTGCATTTTACAGTTTCAGCTTATTTCCTTATTGAATAGAAAACCAGTTTTACTGTATCTTTGTTATTTTGTGTTAAGCATATTTTAATAATCTGTATTCATTTCATTCTTCTCATAAAATCTGGATTAGAGTCCTTGTTTCCTCTCTAGAGGAAATTATATATCAAAATCATGATCTTGTTTAAAATTGTGCAGGGGATGGTCGCCAACAACATCCAGTAAACTGCCAGACTTTCAAGAGTAGATTTAACCAAAATAAATCGCCCCCCAATGATAACCATCTATTACACCAAAGGTCAATTTTTTTCTCCATCTTAGACAACAACCGGTTCTAGTCAACACTTTTTTGTAGCCCAATAGTCAAATAAAAACCCAGATATCTAAAACCATTTGATAGCTTCAAAAAATTATATGGGAGAACTGTCCTGTAAGGAGCCAAATTTGCATCCAATAACCCTTCATGTATAACATTTGATTTTTGTTCATTTACCTTTAAGCCAGATGCTTTGCAGAAAATTTTAATGATTTCATCAATTTCTATCCATTCATTAATAGTAGCATTAGTCATGATTAAAATGTCATCCACAAAGAAAATATGAAGGATCCTTATCATTCTAGAAACCCTTATGTCCACTATCTTCCCTATTGCTTTGATTTCTTTAAGTAGTAAGCTAAGACGCTCCAATACCAATATGGACAACAGAGGGGATAAAGGGAAACCCTGTTGTAATCTGCGGCTGCTCCTGAAGAAATTCGTTGCTTCACCATTTATTAATACAACAAAGGTTGATGTAGAGACACAACTCATTATCCAATTTGTGAATTGTAACCCAAACCCCACTTGAATTAATATCATCGCTAGCAAATCCCAATCAATACAATCATATGCTTTTTGTAGATCCAACTTCAGAATAAGTGACTTGTTCTTCTTTTTTTTAATGTTGTGAAGGCATTCATGTGCAGTACCAATGGTGTCCTATATTTGTCTTCCCTTCAAAAAGCCAAGTTGTTCTGTAGAGAGGGATCTGGATAGGATCGATTCGATACGATTGGCTATGATTTTTGTAATTATTTTGTAACAAACATTGCAAACATAAATAGGTCTGTAATCACTGAAGGTAATCGAGTTATTTTATTTTGGGATAAGGAAAATAAAATTTGAATTGAGGCCCCCAGCAATCAGTCCCCTTTTCCTCGATTCCTCGACCATCTCTACAAGGTCATCTCCCACTAGATCAAAGAAAAATGTGAAAAAATCTATTGTCCATCCATCGGTCCCCAAACTCTTATCTTTCTTAAACAAAGATAAAACCTCCCTCAATTCTTCTATGCTAACTGGGCGATGTAGGGAGATTTCTTCTTCATCATTTAATATGCGGTAGAATAGTCCAACTAATCTAACTTGTTCACTTGTTGTTTGTTGTTCATGTGCCTTGAAGAAATTACTAAAGTAATTCATTGCCTCTTCTTTTATAGCCTCCTGATCTGTATGACAAATCCCATTGGAATATAAAATCTCCCATATATGCTTGCGATTTCTCCTATAATAGGTGTATTGGTGAAAAAACTTAGTATTCTAGTCTCTGCTTTGTATTCAAATCACCCTACTACATTGCCTTCATAGTTCTTCTTTTATTTTAAAGTTTTATTTCTTTCGTGTTCCATAATACTTAGATTCAGTTCTACATCCTGAGAAAAATCGCCATCGGCCTGATGCATAATATTTTTTTAATCTCTGATTCCAACTTCTCCAGGTTCATAATGTTCTTGTTATTTCTAACCCTGATCCATTGGTTCGTCTATTTTTAAGATCCTTTATCTTCCATATAATTATGCGTTTCCTGCCTCCTTCAGATAGGTAAAAAGGATATGTCCAGATCTTATGAACAAGGGAAATGAAATCCTTTTCAAGAAGCCAATGGGAATTGAGTTTAAAAGGGTAAGGTTTGTAGATAGGGCTGATCTCTAGCTGTAAGAGAATCGATGTGTGATCTGAAACAAAGGGGTATTCCACCCAGGAACGGTATAAACCAACACTAGATAACAACTTTTATGAAACATAAAATCTATCCAGTAGTTTGGAAATCGAGCTAGTCCCAATTCGCCCATTCCTCCAAGTTGGGACTACTTTGTCCAGTTGGACATCAATAAAATGTTTGGATTGAAAAAGTGATTTGAAGTACTCTGCAATAGGACCCACTTGAGCATATCCTCCCCAAACTTCGCCCGATGAGACAGTAAAATTCAAATCTCTTGCAATGATCATATTTTTGTGTGAAAGAAGACCATTGTCCACCACAACATTCCAAAACTTCTTCCTATTCACACAAGGGTCATAGGTGTTTAACAAAGTAAGCTCCTCTTTCTTGCAATGCACATCCCTGTCAATAAAATGCCACCAATAGAGAGGTAAGGTACCAATTCAATCTTGTTAGGATCCCAAGTAACCAAAAGACCTCCTGAGGTCCCAATCGAGTTAACAACACATGAGACCTAGGAGGGACACAAACCGCTCATGAAAGACCTAGCTTTATGTTCAAGAACCAGAGTTTCTTGTATAAACAAAATATTCAGACGTGTTTTATCCAAAAGTCGACGAATAGAAGCTGTTTTTAAGGAGCCCCCTACCCGTCGAAGATTTAGGGAGAGATAAATCATTACTTCGCCCTATTTAAGGCTTTCACTGCTCTAAGTGCCCCACTATTAGTGGAAGGAGAAACCGAAATTGGTTGTTGAGAGGAGGAGGTCGAACATTTCTTTCTAACACTTCGGGTTCTTACAGGAGAATACTCAATCCCCAAGCCATAAGACCAAGAAAATTCCTTCCCATTCCCTTCACCATCTTGTCGAGAAGTACTAGCTTCCCCACCCCGAGACAAGTTTTTATACACAGAGTTCCCCAAATAAATAGGAAGAGGGATAGTAGCAGTGGGGTTGCGAAGGTAAGGAATCAGGGAATCTAGCACCTTGTTTAGTGAAGAATCAATTTCCTTTGATTCACGACAACCGGGAAGTAAAACAGGGTCCTTGCGAGGGCTTAAGGGAAAAAATGGNGGAGGGGGGACAAGGATGGTTGGGTTCCACTCGAACAGAGGAAGGTGTAGAAACAATACCTATGACATCTAAAGGTTCGGGGCTCCTTGAAGTTTCAAGGTTTTCGACACCCAACGGTGCTACAGTAGTGGAATCCTTTTCCACTTGCCGAAAAGACTCCCAACAGCGGGCCCAACAGATTCTAAAGCGTCGATAACAATGACCTCCCCTCATTCGTTGTATTCTGTTTTAACCAACCAGAAGCATCCAAAGTCTCTTTTTCCCAACAAAGTCTTTCTCTATCATTTTCATTTTGTTGGATAAAGAGAGAATGATGATGGGGCAATTTCCATTGAAGCATGGTAAATTGGTAAAACAAGATATTGTAAGAGTGAATCAAGTGATGAAAATAACATGGAATCATTGTGTTTTCTTTTGATAAGGAATAGGGTAAGGTGGGTTTCAATATGAAACAATTTCAAAGTTTAAAATATGGTCATTGTCTAAACATTCTAGGTTTTGGCATTTTTTAGAGAAATCTGGCAATATAAATTTAACTAAAATCACAAATTTTTGTTGTTTAAATTGCATTTTTGAATGCATAAATAAATTTAGCTTCATGAAAAATTCTTGAGCCCTTGAATTATATAGATTAAACTACTCAAAACTATAGTTCCAACAATTTGGGACAAAATTGATAGGAAAACATAATAGAACAACAATTTATGTATCTGATTCCTCACACAAGAATAAATAGATAAAGGTGTAGTGTGACTCGACTCAAAATTATGAAATATAATTTTTATTCACAACTTCAGATTAAATCCATAGTTGGACGGGAACCACTCGAGGCAGTTCCCAACCTTCCGGGAGCTTGCGAACTGGTACGTCCCCAATTGGCTTGGAACTGTTTTGGGAACTTGGGAGCTTCAACATCAAGGAAATGGGAGCTTGGGAACCAACTTCAAAATATAGAGCTTTAAATTAAAATTATATTAAATTAAAATGTAAATATTTTTATTCCATTATTACAAATACATAATTTATTACAAATATTTTCATTATATTTATTTAAAATATCATTATAAAGTAAAGACTAAACTCATTAAATAATACTTTAAAAGTTATTTAAGTAAACAACCTTAATACTACTCACTTTATAGTTGTCGGTATGAAAAACTTTTAATGCATGTATGTTTTTCTTCGAGCCTAGACTAAACATGAAAGTCTAATAAATCAATACCCTATCCATGGCAAACATTTACTCCAGTTTGTTGTTGTTATTTAGCTTTTTCCAATCAAGAACAAGAATAATGCTTCAAATTTACAAAGATGTTTGAAGTTTATGTATGTAAAGTTTAATTTTAAAAAGATGTTAAAATTTCATATATGTATTTTCAATTTTGTTTCTCATTTTCTAATCCAATCTCTATGGATTTTAAAGTTTCAATATTGTGTTAAATATATTCACATAATTATTAGTACAAATTAAATTAGTAATTTTGATATTGTAGTTGTTGAAGTAGGAGCAACATTGTCATGGATTGACCTTCAATTTTATTGAAATAAGATTTAAAATGTATCATTATCTCGATACATTGTAATCTAAAATATTTTTTGTATTTTATTAATATATATTATTGTTGCTCCCAACTTCAATTTTCTTATAACTTCTACTTGTTCGAGACACTCGTATCCACCAAGTTATAACATAGATTAAATCAAATATATTGATTTATTTTATATTTAAGTTTATGTTGTTTTTATTTTAGAAATAAAATGAAAAATGCCAAATTAGATAATGATAATAAAAACAATAATCATATTTTCTTTCAAACTCCACACTCCAATAATTTAATTGTTAAACTATTAATTATAATAATAGAAATATTAACATATTAACTTAACTTATATTGTATGTATTACATATGACATATAACATATGTTATATATAACATATAACATAACATAGGCTAAATAACACATAACATATGTTATATGTTATATCTAGTTGATAGATGAAAGATGTCTACCCTTATGTATTACATATGACATATAACATATGTTATATATAACATATAACATAACATAGGCTAAATAACACATAACATATGTTATATGTTATATCTAGTTGATAGATGAAAGATGTCTACCCTTATTGACGTTCATCATCTTAAAACAAATTTAAGAATATGTAACTTTTTTATTTATATTATAAAAATTTTAATTACTTTTCTTCATTAAAGCTTCCTATATTAAAAGTTCAATTGAATAACTTTTCTTCTTTTACCAATGGTTTCCTGTCTAAACACTATGTATGCTATCTTTCTTTTCTCATTAGTTATAAGATTGAATAAAGAGCCTTTAGTCAAGGTCTGAAGGGAATGTAAAAAGAGGCATGTTTTGAGAGTGACAACAATGCCATAGAGGAAGTTTCTTAGGACTTTGCTTACTGTGGTGGATGAACAAACAAGGTTTTTTTTCTCAAGTTTCTTAGGATTTTGTTTATTATGGTGGATGAACAAACAAGGTTTTTTTTTCTCAATCTCAAGTTATTGAGTTATTGGTCTAGACTTACTTTTTGTGTGTCCCATTACTTAAAAAAGTCTTCCCTAACGTTCACATTTTGTTAGGTAAAGAGGGAATGAGGCTTGGGGAAACTCCCATTGAAGCATGGTAGATTGGTAGTTTTTTTTCTCAAGTTTCTTAGGACTTTTCTTATTATGGTGGATGAACAAACAAGGTTTTTTTTTCTCAATCTCAAGTTATTGAGTTATTGGTCTAGACTTACTTTTTGTGTGTCCCCTTACTTAACAAAGTCTTCCCTAACGTTCACATTTTGTTAGGTAAAGAGGGAATGAGGCTTGGGGCAACTCCCATTGAAGCATGGTAGATTGGTGAAATAAAACAATGCAAGAGTGAATCAAGTAATGAGCATAACTTGCAATCACAGTGTTTTCTTTTGATGAGGAATTGGGCAGGGTGGGTTTCTTTATGATATGATGTTTTTGGCATAGCATGTTGATGTTGAAGCACATAGGGCAAGGCATTGTTGGATAGATATATGGTGCCTAAACACCTATGTGCCTTATAACCCTAGTGAGAATGTAGCTTAGCATGTTAGAAAACAATTAACCCTCCCTAGTAAAGCATGCATGGTGTGTGTGGTGTGAAGCATCTATGCATTCCACTAGAAAAAAGGTGATTCCTCAAACCCATACAATGGGAATTGAACGAAATGTACTCACTTAGTCTAAATTATACATATTAAAAACCACTACAATATGTGTGATAGGGAGATAAAACTTATACACTTAAGGCAATGATGTTGGTGAAATAACATTTATGCACTCGATCAGAGAATCCTATTGGATGGATTGGGTTGGGCTTGTTGGTATTAGAGAATTTTTGAGGTCTAAAATGAGCCTCCTAAGCAACATAAAAAA
>ML790509.1:133899-158072 GCA_009831015.1 Picea engelmannii | reverse complement strand
CTTCATTTTTATGAAAGGTTATGATTATTAAATTATTTTTATTATTTTTTATTAATAATATATTTTTGTTTTTTTTTGAAATTATATTTTTATTTATATATAACATTTATTTTACTTATTAAATTTGGAAAGTATGATGAAGCTTTGTAAAAAAAACTTAAAAAAAAAGGAAAGCTTTTAAAATAAAACTAATATATAAGGAAATTTCTAGGAAAGTATATAGATAAGACAAGGCAAGTCTATTGTAAATGATCAAAGCTTGTAAGATAAGAATAAGATAGAAGGATGCTTCTAGGAAAAAACATAACCAAGAAAATATAATTTTATTAAAATGTCCAACGAATAACCACAACCACAAAGTTGGTCAAAGATTTTAAGATAAGAATAAGATAGAAGGATGTTTTTAGGAAAAAACATACGCAAGAAAATATAATTTTATTAAAATGTCCAACAAATAACCACAACCACAAAGTTGGTCAATGAAACTCAAAAGTATACTCATTGTGAATAGTATATATTAACAATAAACAATAATACATAATGAAGCTTCTAGGGAAAGGAAGGTTTCAGGAAAATGAATGAATAGTATAGTATTAGTGTGAATACTATATAATGAAGCTTTTATGAGAAAGAAGTTTCTAAGAAAGTACATATAGAGATGCACCATACCATATAGCGAAGCTCATAGGAAAGGGCATATATGCACAATATTATATAATGAAGCTTATAGGAAATGACATAATTATATGTGTAATACATAAGAATATATAATAAGATACAACAATTATTGATATAGTTTGAGGAATTTGTGACTATAAAAAGAAAAAAGGTTGGTCACGATATTTTTTATAAGTAATATACAAGTAATATTGATGAGTAGTAAGGAAAAGATTAGAATTGACCCAGAGAAAGATTGGCTTAATAGGAATGCATAACATTGTCTTAAGACCCATTTACAAACCTCTTGGTTCATGAGTGTAATGTACCCAACAATCTTGTTGGTCCATGTTACTACAAAATTGACTTACCCTAACTTTGACACCATTCAAAAATATGCATGCACACAACATGCCAAATAACTCATGCAATTAACAACATTTATAAAATGTGAATGCACACATTAAGTACATACAAAACACATCATTCACATAAGACAATTACACAATGGAATTAACATGATAAAAGATACACAAGACTTATTTGTTTATAAAATAACCAACTAACTACGTACAAAGGACGTTCCTCCCAGCCATAGGCTTGTTGTTCATTTTATCTCAACAACAAGTCACCCCCAAGCTAAGGCTATGAGACCATAAGGAGGTTTGGCCCTCTTGGTAGATCACTCTCCATATTCAACAGCCCAAAAAGCCAAGTTTATAACTCCAACAATGATTCCAACCCACCGGTTCTCTTTCCCCTCAACCTGGACAACCCAAGGAATGGGATCCCCCTTATCTTCCATATAGTCCCTTGGGCCTTCCCACTTCTCTCCAGGGATCTAGTGCACTCAATTTGCTAGGAAATATCATAGCTGGGAGCTCCAAGAATTCTCATCTATTCTAGGAGTGATCACAACATCCTTCTCAAGGCTCTTGAACAATTTATTCAATAGGAAAGTACACGTATAGGCACACAACCTACATTACATGCACACAACTTTCAATATAGGAACACAAACTACATTTCCAACATAAATCTCATCACTCTCATGGTTTTTCTCGTACACAACAGGGGTGGTGCTCTTTCCCAGCACCAAACTCCCCTTTTGTTGCCCAAAAGCAGCATGTACAAACTATCCCCTCTTGTTACTCAAATTTCCTTCTTCTCCCATGCTTGCTTGATTATTACTCTTCCCCCAAGGATGATTACACTCAACCCATGTTGTCATAACTAAGTAGGTTGACTTCCTCACCAAACCTCTGAATTTAGTGAGAGTGTCTAATAAATCAAAGGGATAAATGGCTAAATGACCAATTTATTAATGAACATCGCTTAAGGCTTAAGGCTTAAGGAATATGGAAAAAAATCAAAACCCCCATTAATCCCCCTCTCTTGTGGAACCATAGCCACTTGTCATTACTATCCCTCTCATATCGCAGCCAATGATTTTCTTTTATTTAATAATTACAATGGACAATTTGTATAGCTCGGTCCTTGTCCATATTAACATATCGGTCACCAGCCTAAATCACATTTACACAATTGCATTATAATTTATGAGGATTAAAATGGGGATGTTACATCCCCTCCCCCTTATTTTTGCACTGTCCTTAGTACACAACACCATACTAGTGTTCAAGCTCTCTGGCCTTTATTTAGCATATAGGCTCTTTGGCCTAATATCACACAAGCATTCTAGCTCAAATAGGGACGCTGGCCCAAAACATATATATACATAGGTACTTCATCCTAAAACATGTACACATAGGCACTCTAGCCCAAAACCATACATAATGGTTTCACAACTTATAATTCTTGCAACAATTCCAACCAACAATATTTTATTCCCCTTAGTCTGCACAACCCAAGGAAGCGTATTATCTTCTATTCTCTATAGTCCCTTAGGTTGTACCACTTCCCTCTAGGGATCCAACACAGACCGACTAGGAAGTCTCATTGATGTGGCTCCAGGAATTTCATCTACAACAACTTTCATAATTTGTCAATTCGACCCACAACAATTCCAACCAATATTCTCTCATTCCCCTCAACCTACACAACCTAAGGAAGTGTACCCCCTGCTCTGCATCACAATCCATCAAGCTATACCACTTCCTTCTAGGGATCCAATATAGGCTAGACAACATGTCTACAAGTTTTGGCTCCAGGAAATCCAATTGTGATAATGAAATCCCCAAACCTTCAAATAGTTGTACTAGACATGCCTCCTGCATTGCATCCTTTAGCTCCACTTTGCTTTTTCTGATTTGCAACAAATCCACTTGGAATTTACTCGTTCTATGCCTTTGTCCTTGAGGTCTATTTCCTCTGGGTGCTGTTCTTTCCAAATACTCAGTTCATGTCTTCATTCTTCAGTTGTTCCTATATAACCAACATTAAAACATATGTGTTATAGCCATTATAAAATAACAATTTTCATATTCATGGGAGTTTTCGACTCCAAATCGTAACATTTATTCCAAATAAGTTTGTAACCATAAAACAATACTTATCTATATGGCTATCATGTGCTTCATAAAGTTTCCATGGGAAGGAATTAATCTCACTATTCTTTCACGACACACCCTCATGATTCCAACCACCATGCCATATGCATTATTAAGTTGCCTCTTCCTTGCTATACGCATCCTCCAGGCTTAAGCATCCCCTTCACTGTTACACAATTCCTCAGGTGATCCATCATTTTCTAAGGTGTTCTTGTTCAAGGAGAGTGCCAACTTGCTACTAGACCCTTGCTAGCAATATGTGCCCATTGGAAATCATAGGGCTCCAGTGTCCTAATAGTATCCTTCTTCCCTATATTTCCATCCTCAATAGCCATTATCTCATATGTACACACATATAGTCATCATGAGATATCATCATAACAATTCCACTTATTCATTCAAATCTGTTTCATAAGGAAATTAAGATTTCCCAATATGAGATTTCTTCTCATAATGTTTGGCTCTTGTAGTGGCAAGTGTCAGTCTTCCTTATGGGATTACACCATTTCCATATCTAAGACCATTCTTCCTACAATTTTTTTCAACTTTTATTCATCCAAACAAATTGTCAGTACTCTTGCACATTATCTTTTTATTGCACATTTATCATAGCTCACAAAGTGATCTCAAAATTGTAACAAACTAACAATTCAATCACTTCAATTTGTTAATCATATTAAATTGAATGAAACTATCATTCCTTACACATGCATTATCTAGCACACAAATCCATATTGCAATCAATTATTACCAATAAATAAATCGATGTGCTGATACCTATGGCCACATCTACATAATGCATCTTTGCATTGACTCTGGAATACCACATATCTATGTTATGTATTCCATCATGGTGAGTTGGAAGGTATAGCCAATTCCTCAACACATCATCCAAACTCTTCCCAATTACTTGTTCAACTATTTAGATACCTTCCTCTTCAACCTATACACAACACTAAGAATATAACCCTTTAGTTCTCTCTAGTGTCAATAAAGAGGTTGTCGTCCAAACATCGGTTATACAGGGGAAGACCTTTGAGCATTGGTACAACACTATAGCCCTTCCATATCCAACCACAACATGGCCTCACACATGGTTAACTCTATTGGATTTTATTGCTATATCAATAGTGTGTCTCTTGACTTGACATGGTTATGATCTCATAACCAACATAGCATATGACAATGCTATATAAATGCATTCAAACATCAAACAACATTTGTATACTAAAGGCCCTCTACCTTTACACATCCATTAAAATGTTGAATTTCACTCAAATATTGAATTTCAAATGAGGGAACTCTTACCTCAATTCCCTTCAACATTTATGCATCATAAGCAACCAAAATGCATACCCGCGTGGCTTGTATCACATTACTTGATGTTACATGATTGACTGGTATTTTGTAGAATCTTGCAGGCTCCCTTCACCAGCCTTTTGACCAACATTTGTACCATGCTCATTTGTCTCTATATGGATGGTAGTCATGTGTGTCGGCAACAACATCATCAACATCTTCAACCATGCTATATCATTTTTTCTAGATACATACTCCATCATTAGTCATATTCAAATATCACAACATCATTGTTTCTTATATATCAGGAGACTACTCAAAATCTACGAGAATTCCATATGCATGTCCAATCATTCTCAAATGCATGTCAATATGCACTAAGCATTCAATCTTGACATGCATACTAGTGCACATGCATTATATCTTTCCTATATGCATTTTGCATTACTTTTAGTATGCTCTCTAATGCATATTTATTTCAGCTTTATTTATTTATGTTGTAGACGATTGTTCTTGAATTCCTTTAGATTTTGGTTTCCCTATGTGCCTTCATTCTACTGATCTATGCCTTGTTTCTTCTTTCTTATCACCTTCTATCCAAGTCCAACTTGGCCTTTCTATAATTCCAGCAAATATATCATATTGGCAGTTGCTTCCACTAAGGAAATCATGTCCTAACTTTATTTTGATTGAACTTTTCATTACTCATGATGTTGTACGAGCATTGTTTTAGTTGAATATTAACACTACAATATAATAACTACTCACTACTTAATTTCTTCATTGGAACTTTTAAAATGAATGAACCTTCATTAATTAATCCATTGCATTCCTTTCACCTATATCCTGCTTCCACTGCGAACTTTGATTTATAAGTGGATTTATTTTTCTAAATAATTTCAAATAGAAGTTGCTAGTTTATGGCTTGCAACTCTTTTCCATGTATTCATGTGTTTTCTCATGTAGAGATTACTCTCTCATCCCACGAGTCACACATGGGACTTTTTTCTTGTTTGCAACAAGTTTTGTTTCCGTCAATACAATTTTTGCATTCAAGTTGAAGGAGACTCCCTTATCTACATGTGCATATAAATTACATTCTTCACCTTTTGGATCCATGTTTTATACGAGGATCCTTGTTGATATGTCTTTTCAAGTCATTCAGACTTTGAAACAACTTAATTCTAATTTTTTCTCTACTATTCTAGATCCCTTATCAACCTTTTATTTCCTATTCTATAGCTTTGCACTTCCCTTTGCAACTATTTATTACCTCAACCAACTCTACAAGCTCTACCCTACTTCCATGCCCATTGGACCCTGGAATTATAATATTTAACAGATCTACACCATCTTCATTTATGTTATTTGATCCTTTTGTTAATAATATCTTGACACAACACTCTCTACTTGAGTGTTCTCTTGCTCATCAACAATACCATGTTAGTAAAACTCAACCTATTTTTATTTTCCAAGCTAATGCACTCCAAATGTGCCTCTATACCTCTGCATAGGCACTATCATGAGTATTTTCACTCTTCCTTACCTAATACTCGCATCTGGCATGTACCTCTATCATTTGGAAATGTTTTCCCAAAATTATCGTTATTTTCACATTGAGAAATTGCATGGTTCACGTAGTCCAATTGCCCTCTTTTCCTACAACTTTATAACACAATTAGATGTTTCTTGGGAGAATCTAAACCTTCCATCAAGTTTTCCTATGGATTACCTTTCCAATTTTTGTATTGATTGCTCAATGTGAGTTCTGAGTGAAAAGTTATAGCTTTCTGAATTTTTCATTTTTTACTCAATTGTGCCCTATTCTCAGTGATGCAATGTATCTGAGAGGCCATTTTCTGTCACATGTAGAAGAAAATCTGTTAGGAATCAGATTTTGTTTTTGTATTAAGAACATACAGAATTTGTTTTTGTATATATAAATAGAATTTATTTTTGTACATAACAACTTTCAAATATGGAATCTGATGCTCCAGTCAAATTACATACAAATATGGAATTGACGACTTCACGCTTTTACATTTTCTCCAAACTTAGAATTTTTAGCCAAAAATGGTTATTTCCCAAATGGAGGAAAACTAGGAAAAAATTCCTCAAGACAAAGTTGCCTAGATTGATGAGTAGGTAAAATGTTGAGTAAATATGGAATTGACGACTTCACGCTTTTACATTTTCTCCAAACTTAGAATTTTTAGCCAAAAATGGTTATTTCCCAAATGGAGGAAAACTAGGAAAAAATTCCTCAAGACAAAGTTGCCTAGATTGATGAGTAGGTAAAATGTTGAGTAAATACTTTTTTCCATATTCATGATTTCGGGTCCCTTTTCCTCCAAAGATTTCAAAATTTCCCAAAAAGTGCAAAGGAATAGTGGATTTTTCCTTGTTTTTGCATCTCCACTTCAAACCCTTTTGAATTTTTCTAGAATCTCAACTGGGTATCTCCATACCTTCTTTTTCGTCTATCTATAGAAATTTCACATTTATTTAGGTGCTAGTTACTGAGCACAACCCAAATATTCAAAAACCATTTTTTTGCATCTTTTTTAAAATTAAAGAAGAATTAGCCAGTGGCCTTTACTAGGACTCTTGTATCCCTTATCACTACAAACATACTCAAATTTCATATGAATTTGAGTATTTTTACTCCTGTTATGGCCAAAACAAGTTTTTGGTTCCAAACTTTTTTTTTTGTAAACTTGTCTATTTTCTCCTTCCCTTTCCTTCTTCTTGCTTATACTGAGGGGGGGGGGGCGTGAATTAGTATAAGATACTTTTTACTTTATTAAACCATTCATCAATCATTCATTAGCTAAGAAATAATAATCACATATAAACTCAAATCATAATGTGTAATGTCCCCCACCTCTTGATGAAGAGGTTTGGGAAGACTTAGTGGTCTAGGCATCCCCACTAGGCCATAGTCTCACACAGAGGGGAAAATTAAACCAAACTAATATTATATTTTTAATTTGCCTTTGCAAAAGGGCTAGAGCTCGGCCTGAAGTGCCCCATGTCCAAGAGCTCTTTGATGGATTTCTCTATCTCGTCTTTATACATCTTCGGATGCCTGTATGGTGTGGTGATGTCTGGTTTGGCTCCTGCTTCCAACTTAATGATGTGATCAAACCCCCTGTCTCGTGGCACCCCTAGTGGAATCAGTTCAAACACTTTGTTGTGTTTGTCAAGGATCTCTTTGATTTCTGGAGTGTAGTGAACCTTTCCCTGCTTATCCACACATGCTGAAATTCTACACTCAACTACATACACTATCTCCTCCCTCCTGAAGATGGCCTCCACCTCTTGATGAATAGGTTTGGGAAGACTTAGTGGTCTAGGCATCCCCACTAGGCCATAGTCTCACACAGAGGGGAAAATTCAACCAAACTAATGTTATATTTTTAAGTTGACTTTGTGAAAAGGTAAAAAAGAGTTTAAAGGTAACTCAATGAAGGAATAGAAGCGTTGGATGTTGGTTTAGGAGTTAACCCTATGAGTTAACTTAAATCAACAGGGAAACATAAAAAAGTATAAAGAGAAGGCTAGGGCGCACCTCTCAAATCATCTTGGATATTTGGTATTTGCTTGTTGATGCTCTTGAGCATACAGTTTTGAGGGTTTTGATATTACAAACCCTAGAGAACAACTCAGTGGTGAAATATTCCACTCACCTTGTTCCAAGCTTGGTCCCGGGGATGAAATACTCCACCCACACCATTCTACAACCTTCATCTATTCAAGAAGATCAGTAGGGTCGTACCAGTTAGGGCTTTCCAGCAGGGGCGCACCATCTGTTGAGGAAGATTTCAATCTAGCCTATTGAGGAAGCTTTGGGAGATTTCAACATTAGGGTTTTGCTTGCAAGCCCTTTCTCATCAGTTTGGAGGCTTCTTTGAGGAGTTGTCATGCTCCTATCATTTTCTGCAGGTTGGGACGATTTGGGGAGATAGAGGACGATTTGGTGATTCAGTGTTTTTTAGATCTAGGAGGCCATATGCCAGATCTGACCTTGAAACTTCTCTCAGGGGTTTGTGACTGCCCAATCTATCATCCTAGAGAGTTTCAGGGGATTTAGAGCCCTTCTTCTACTGGGACTAATTATTGGCGATATTCAGGGTTTCAGGAGGGTCGTGCCAATTTAGGGTTTCTACAGTTTGAGAGGGAGGGTTTAATGTTTGGGTTCCATACTTCAGGAGGAGGATATCATTTCCATGATCTATCACTGGGAGGAGTCTAGCAACATTTGGGGATCTTCATCTTCAGGAGGGTTGAACCCTTGGTCTCCATTGTCTTCAGCAGGTCGTACCAGCAGCTTGAGGGTTAGGCTAAACCCTAGTTTTGTATTGGAGTGTTCATCTTCTATTGCAGCCTTTGGGAGGCTTATTGTGTATTCCTGGGATCATTTTGTATGCAGCTCATATTGTTATCCTGAATCTATCTGAAGCTATTCCAGATCTACTTCTCTAATTCATATCAGGTGCTTTCTTTCTTATAATAAAGTTCATATCTTGTTTGTGGTTCCTATCTTATGTATTGTTGAAGATTTTCATATGTTGAAATGCTTCTTGTATAAAATGTGGCTGAATAATTGAATAAAACCTAAGGCCGAAATGATCATGGACAACCTGCATATACAACAGTAACAATCAAATCAGTGGTTAGTTAGTGTTTCCAAGAAAAAAAATTGGCTTGGGAACATTATAGTGGTATCAGAGCTCTGATCCTCCAAACCTGTGAGGATTAGCACATGCAGAGGTATAATGGTATCTTTATGGGAAGAAGGAAGAAGCAGACCAGTGAAATAGAAGCCGAAATGGAGGGTTCAAGGGATGAACGTGAGCCACAAGGCTTGGCTTACTTGGTAGCCGAATTCCATAAAACTCTAAACCTTACAGAAAGCAACCTGGTCCATCACTTGCAAGAAATCCAGGAGACAAACCGGAAGGGGCAAAACAAAATCACTGAGACCTTGAAGAAGGTAGATGGGAATCTGAGGAAGATTGATGAGAAACAGACTTAGATAACCTAGCTATTGATGCAAATGACTCATCATGGGAAATACCCTGAGACGTATGGAAGAAGAGAGCCTGGTGGATCCCATGGAGGAAACGAGTATAATCCAGAAAAGGCTCCCAGGTCCGAGGGAAGCCATGGAGGGGGTACGTCACATGGACAGATGGGTAGCAGAGCTACCCCTAGACCTTAATTTCCCATGTTCATAGATGAACAAATACAACATGAGCAAGTGGATGATTTTGTTGAGCAGATGGCACAGTGCACCAGGGAGTACCATGACTTGGATATGATAATCCAGAGGTAGATTTCATTGGATCAATACTGCCAACTCAAGTTCATAAACAAGCCCAGGCCAAACCACAGAAGAAACTATGAGTTTGAACGAAGAGTAGGGAAGATGGAGATCCCATACTTTGATGGTACGACCAAGATACCAGCGCAGGCATAGGTATAGAAGCTGGACACTTATCTACAACTTAATCCCATGAGGGAGATGGAAGCCATCAAGTTTGCCACTATGTTCTTAGATGGAAAGGCTCATGATTGGTGGTATCATGGGCTTACCACACTAGGCCACAATCATATAGTGACCTATACAGAGTTCACTCAGAGGCTCATTGATAGATTTGATCAGGGTAATCCTGAGTTACACTTTCGGGAGCTCACACAGCTCATGCAGACAGGAGTAGAAAAGGTATACATTGAAGAATTTCATAGGATTGTAGTCATGGTGTAGGATATATCACAAACCAGACTCATGATGCTCTTCACTGAAGGGTTGATGGAACCCTTGAAGGGTTGGGTAAAGGCTTTTAAGCCTACCAACCTACAGGACACCATTTGGAGGACAAGGAACCTAGGGTCAGCTGCCAAGCTGAAGTTTGTGCCTAGACCACCTCTTAACATAGGAGGGAGAGATCTGAGACCTCCAATGAACCAAGGAGGATGTGACCCAAGGGGGTTTGAGAGGGGTCGTGGCAGAGTGGATGAAAACACCAGAAGGGAGTTGAGGCGGAAGCAACTTTGCTTCACTTTCAAAGAACCATGGAAGCCCTCACACAAATTCATGGGTCGTGATCAAGTGCACTACATAGAAGTAACTTCAGACAATGAGGAAGAGGAGGATTTTGGCCAGATACAGAAGATAGAGGTAGACACCACAGAGACCAAAGAGGAGGAGACCCTAGGACTTGACATTACGGCTGAGGAGAAAGCCACCATGTCATCTATCAGTGGAGTGCCCAAATATAACACTTTGAGGATGAGAGGAGTCTTGCAGGGGCAAAAAGTATCAGTGTTGATTGATGGGGGAGCTTCCCACAACTTCATTGACTCAGCATTGTTGCGAAGGAGGCATATACCCACAGTTGAATTTGAAGGATTCAAGGTGGAGGTAGCAGGTGGAATAACTATGCCTTGTGATAGGTACATTCCAGGTATGAAGCTTACATTGGGTAGGCATGAGTTGATACAGGATGTCTATGTGATGGATTGTCTGGATACTAACATAATCCTTGGAGTTCAGTGGCTCAGTACGTTGGGGCCTATCACCACCAACTACAAGACCATGGAGATGTCTTTTACAGAGGAGGGTGGACGAAAGGTAGTACTTCGAGGCATGATGGGTAATTTTTCCAAGGTAGTTACGACCAAGAGGATGGAGGCCATATTTAGGAGGGAGGAGATAGTGTATGCAGTCGAGTGTAGAATTTTAGCACATGTGGACGAGCAGGGAAAGGTTCACTACACTCTAGAAATCAAAGAGATCCTTGACAAACACAACAAATTGTTTGGATTGATTCCACCAGGGGTGCCACCAAACAGGGGGTTTGAGCACATCATTGAGTTGGAAGCGGGAGCCAAACCAGTTATCACCACACCATACAGGAATCCAAAGAATTATAAAGACAAGATAGAGAAATCCATCAAAGAGATCTTGGACATGGGGCACATCAGGCCGAGATCTAGCCCTTTTGCTTCTTCAGTAGTGTTGGTCAAGAAAAAACATGGAACCATGCGCATGCTCATTGACTTCTGAGAATTGAATAAGAAGACAATAAAAAATAGGTATCCTATACCAAGGATTGATGGGTTGTTGGATGAACTAGATGGGGTTGTCTACTTCACAAAAATTGACCTACGCTCTGGCTACCATCAAATCAAAATGAGGGAGGAAGACATCCCAAAGACTACTTTCAAATGTCATTATGGTCATTATGAGTTATTGGTGATTCCCTTCAGGTTAACCAATGCCCCAACCATGTTCCAATCTTGTATGAACCATGTTTTCAACAAACAGTTGAGGAAGCATATGTTAGTATTTTTTGATGATTTTCTCATTTATAGAAAGACGTGGGAGGAACACCTTCGGAATGTGGAACAAATTCTGTCAATCATGGAGGAGTAGTCATTGTACACTAAGGAGTCCAAATGTGAGTTTGGAATGATAGAAGTTCTTTACTTGGGACACATCATCGGAGCAAAAGCGGTACAGGTACATCATGAGACAATTAAAGCCATTGTGGCGTGGCCTGCTCCTAATACACACATAGAATTAAGGGGATTTCTAGGCATGTGCACTTATTACAAGAAATTTGTCAAAGGGTTCTCTCAACTTTGTGCACCCTTGACCGATTTGACTAAGAAGGGAGCCTTCAAATGGAGTGAGGAGGCTCAATTGACATTTGACAAGATGAAAAAGGTGACGAGCACGTGCTCAGTCTTAGCCCTACCAGATTTTGGCTATCCCTTGACCTTGGAATGTGATGCCTTGAAAGAAGGTATAGGGGTCGTACTGATGCAAAACATGCACCTTCTTGCCTATGAGAGCTGAAAACTAAGCGGACCTGAGCTACTTTACAACATTTATGACAAAGAAATGTTGGCTATCATGCACGCACTGGCCAAATTCAGGCAATACCTGGTAGTTGCATGGTTTTTGGTCAAATCAGATCATAATAGTCTTAAGTACCTATTGGAACATAAGAACTTAAATGAAAGGCAACATAAATGGGTAAGCAGAATACAGGCCTATGACTTTGACATTGAATTTGTCAAAGGGAAGAACAATGTGGTGGTTGATGCATTGTTTAGGAGGCCATCCATTTATGCCATGAAAAATGTATCTGTTGACTGGAAGGACCACTTGGTGATGGAGTATGCAAAGGATCAGTTCGCTTTTCAGCTAATGGAAGGGAAATTATAGGACGATAACTTTAGGATCATTGATGGCCTCAACTATTACAAGGGTCGAATATTTTTGGTTCCTAGGCCGGCCTTCAAGGCCAAAGTGTTGCAAGCATGTCATGACTCACCAATGGTAGGGCACCAAGGAACTAGTAAGACATACGGGTAGGTGAGGGAGAGGTTCTCATGGAAGGGCCTCAAGGAGGATGTAATGAGGCATATCAAGGAGAGTACTACGTGCCAGAAGAAAAAGGATGATCACACTGACCCAACAGGACTACTACAACCCCTACCCATCCCAGAGCACAAGTGGGAAATCATATCCATGGATTTCATCACAGGGTTGCCAAAGACGCAGGGGAAAGACTACATTTTCGTAGTGGTGGACAGGTTGACGAAGTTTGCACACTTCTTATCCATATCCACAGACTTCAACATAGCATAGGTGGCCGAATTTTTTTTCAGGGAGATCTTCAGACTACATGGCCTACCCAAAACCATTGTCAGTGACAGAGATAGCAGATTCATGAGTACATTCTGGCAGGAGTTGTTCAGACTAGTTGGTACGACCTTGACACCTAGTACTAGCTATCATCCTCAGACAAATGGATAGATTGAGATAATCAACAAATGGGTGGAAAGCTATCTCAGGAATTATGTGGCAAGACAACATAAATCATGGGTCAGATGGTTGCACTTGGGAGAATACTGCTACAACACCACCCACCACATGTCCATAGGCATGACACCATTCAAGTAATTATACAGCTATCAACCAATCTCTTTTGTGGATATTGATTTTGGTGACAACAGGGTTCTGATGGTACATGATTGGGTACAACAGAGTCAGGAGATCCTCAAAGAGTTGAAGGATCATTTACAGAGAGCACATAACCAACAGAAGGTCCAATCAGATAAGCATAGAGTTGAGCGTACCTTTGAGGTTGGCGACTTAGTCTATCTAAGGCTCCAACAATGCAGGCAGGCTTCTATAAAAAAAAGCAGAGCAGAGAAGCTACAACCACATTTCTTTGGACCCTACATGATCAGTAGGAAGGTAGGGGCCGTAGCTTATGAGCTGGAGCTTCCACAGGGCAGCAAGATACATAATGTATTCCATGTGTCCTACCTGAAGAGGGCCATCAACCAACACTTCACACCCATTGAGGTGTTGCCTCCCCTGGATGAAGAGGGGCAACCTGTTTTGATTCCAGAGGAGATACTGGAGGTTTGGGAGAAGAGGCTCAGGAAGAGAAGCATAAAAGAATACCTGATCAGATGGAAGGATCTACCCATTGAGGATGCCACATGGGAGAATGAACAGATGGTATGTGAGACAGGTTTGGAATTGCTTGAGGACAAGCAATTTCTAGCAGGGGAGATTGTAATGTCCCCCACCTCTTGATGAAGAGGTTTGGAAAGACTTAGTGATCTAAGCATCCCCACTAGGCCATAGTCTCACACAGAGGGGAAAAGTCAACCAAACTAATGTTATATTTTTAAGTTGACTTAGTGAAAAGGGCTAGAGCTCTTGGACAGGTTTGGAATTGCTTGAGGACAAGCAATTTCTAGCAGGGGAGACTGTAATGTCCCCCACCTCTTGATGAAGAGGTTTGGGAAGACTTAGTGGTCTAGGCAGCCCCACTAGGCCATAGTCTCACACAAAGGGGAAAATTCAACCAAACTAATGTTATATTTTTAAGTTGACTGCCCGATCTATTATCCTAGAGAGCGATTCAAAGCCCTTATTCTGCTGGGTCGAATTATTGGCCATATTCAGGGTTTCAGGAGGGTCGTACCAGTTTAGGGTTTCTGCAGTTTGAGAGGGAGGCTTCAGTGTTTGGGTTCCATACTTTATGAGGAGGCTATCATTGCCATCATCTATCATTGGGAGGAGTCTAGCATCATTTGGGGGTCTTCATCTTCATGAGGTTCAAACCCTTGGTCTCCATTGTCTTTAGTAGGCCGTACCAGTAGCTTGAGGGTTAGGCTAAACTCTAGTTTTGTATTGGAGCGTTCATCTTCTATTGCAACCTTTGGGAGGCTTACTGTGTATTCCCAGGAGCATTTTGTATGCAGCTCATATTGTTATCTTGAAGCCATCTAAAGCAATTCCAGATCTTCTTCTCTATTTTGTATCAGGTGCTTGCTTTTTCATAATAAAGTTTAGATCTTGTTTGTGGTTCCTATCTTATGTATTGTTGAAGATCTTCATATGTTGAAATGCTTCTTGTATAAAATGTGGTTGAATAACTGAATAAAAATAAACCCTAAGGCTGAAATGTTCATGGCCAATCTGCATACACAACAATAACAATCAAATCAGTGGTTAGTTAGTGTTTCCAAGAAAATTTTTTGGCTTGGGAACATTACATAATGCACAAAGTTTAACATGGAAACTCAATCGGGAGAAAACCATAGAACTTGTCTTTATAAATTCATGTAGGCACCAACCTACTGGAGACACCAATCTTCTTAAATGAGCACCAACTCAACAATATGTAGCCACCAACCTACTGGAGACACCAATATCTTCAACTAGGCACCCATTGAACAAGATGTAGGCACCAACCTACTGGAGACACCAATCTCCTCAACTGAGCTCCAACTCAATAAGATATGTGTAGACACCAATCCAAGATCTTCATACACATAATACTTTGGAATTCACTTGCATGCTTCATTCCATAGAAAATCCTTCAAACCCTATCAAGCTTCATAGCATCATTCCCAAAATGTAATTATTGATGACAACATCCATTCACAACAACATCTACTCAAGGAAACATCGCAACCTCACGACAACATGATAACCTCACAACATTGCATATAGAAACATCACAACTTCATGACAACATCACAACCTTATAGCATACCTTGAGAATAAGAAAGACCCAAAGAAGTTTCCTTAGACTTCTCTTGCACACCTTTAGATACCAAAGAGACACCCTAGTGCCTTTAGCACATCTTAGACTTGATATCTTTCTTGGTTGCTCTAAAAAATTGAAATTCTTTCCTGTATTTATAGTGATTTTGTCCCCAAAATATTGGCTAAGACGACCTTAATTTTCTAGTCGGGTTGTCGAATGTAAAAGTTCATATCTCCTCATTCCTATGGAGTTAGAGGGAGTGCCATATACCATTGGAAAAGTATAGGAATACACTTTCCAATCATATAACTTTTACTCCAATTTGAGCTAGGTATGTATGGTAAAAATAACTTCAAATATAGGGTATTCAAACTAACCATAAAAAACCCAAAATTAATACTTTCAACAATATTTGTATTGCAATCTTTGTCTTGGACATATGTAGGCTCCCCCCATCTTTGAAATCAATGAAAAAAATATTTCCAAAAATTTCCCCCTTTGTCATTGACGGAAACCCTTAGACAATTATGATACTCCCCATGTCTGCAACTTTCCTTGTGTCTGCAATTCTTCCTCTATCTGCGACTTCTCCCCCTTTGAAATCAATGAAAAATGGATTCTCCCCTTAAGATTGTGCTTCCCTTTAATGATGAGATGAAAGGGATATCACTCCCATACAACATTTTTCACTTTTGACTTTATCGAGTATGTATACATTGCTTGAGGTTTTGTTTGCATTTGCTACTAATCTTCCTGAAGTTGCTTTCCTTATATCACACTGTTTAGAATAAAATTTGAGATTGTAACCTTGATCAGAAATTTTCCTGACACTTAGAATATTATTCTTTAACCCTTCAACATAAAATAAATTTTGTTTCTTTGTCTTTCCATTATCAAGACTAACAATACATTTTCCAAGTATCCTTGCATAATCCTTATCTCCAAAAGTAACATTGCCTCTTTTTTCTTCCTTCAAGGTGAGAAACTTGGTCTGGTCCCCTATCATGTGTGTTGAACATCCAATGTCAATGTACCATTGGTTTTGATGTAGGATCAACCTGCCTCCAAAATCAAATTGGTTTGATTAGGTCTAGGGATCTTGGATTTATTTGAATTTAATTATGTAATTGATGAAGGTTCCTATGTTGGAAGGAATTCTAGAAAACTTGTATTAGTTTTGGAATTCATTGTAATTGAGTTAGTTCTTGAGAGTTGTGAGGAATTAGAGAGAGATTAGGGTTGGTTGTATCTCTCTTGGGTGCAATGTGGATCTAGAATGAGGATTTAGTGGATCTAGAGGATCCTACGGATTTGTATGAGGGTTTTTAGGATCTGAAACAAATTGCAGTTTCAGAATCATTTTGTATTAAATTTGTAAGCCTATGGGTAGGAGAGGTGTCGATAATATAATGAAGAAGCAGGCCAAAGAGTGTGAGAGGAAAAGAGCCCATTTGAGGAAAATGCCTTATGTCAATTCTATGTATAGTATGTGTACAATGGAATAGTAAAATCACTCTATTTCGAGTGATTCTGAAATTGTTTGTTTGAGACCTCTGTGCATGGATGGGTGTGTGAAATCTTTTCAAGACTAAGTGTTTGTAGGTTCTAACCTCGGAAAAGTGATAAATCCCCCTTATTATGCATGTGCAGGTTCCAGAATTGTAATAGAGTATTTGGTGCAGGTCGGATCGAAATCAACAATCGATCATTAGAGAGATCGATGCAACCGAGTTGAGAACGAGATGATTGAATTTGTGTTTAAGATGCAACAAGATCATGGGAGAACATACTTAGTTTATGTTCATATTCCGAGGATTGAAGGTTGAAACCATTCGAAGAACAGTGGAAGAAACCCCCTCGTAGGTGAGAAGAAACAATAGCCATCCAATCGAGATCGGTAGTCGATCGTGACCGTCAATTCTTATTCCCATATTTCTTGTTCTTGTGTTAAGAAGGAATGGTTGAGATTATCTCTTGGGAAGATATCTATACAGATCGATGGATCAAAAAAATCCAGGACCCAGAATCTGACGTGAAGATTCTTAAAGAATTTTAGAGTAGTGTATCCAAGTATATCAATTGATAAATACCCTGACAGTAATAGTCTGATTTACGATACACATCAGGTGATAGAATTAGATGATTAACAGTCAGGAGAAGTCATGTGATCGGAGTCCAAAGCAATAGTAAAAGGTTCTTCAGAGTTGATGTTTCAGAGTGTCTATTTAAAAATTACTTTGACGAGGAGTTCTGATCTACACTGTAGATTGGTCAGGGAGTAGAGATATTGATGGATATCTAGCGTCCATGTGGTAGTGATAAAATGACTATATAAAAGTTCGAAATATTATAATTATGATCAATGGTATATAATGGTGAAGGAAGATACAACATATGGTTAGGATGGATTTAGAGTGACCCTGGTCAAGGGTTAAGGAGAGGACGCGTGGTGATATTCTATTTGTTGTTGGAGCAGGACCATCAGAGTCCAACAATGGGAGGAATTCTGACAAAGCATCACTAATAGAGGATGGAGATCTATTTGGAATTGAATAGATCAATGAATGAGGAAGAGACATGTGGCACGTCACTAGAGTGACTTGTGGCAGTTGATAGAGACCTTGACGTGGCATCAACGAATGAAATTATGACACGTGGAAGTGATGTGGACAAGTTAGCAAGTGACACATGGAAGTCAGATCGACGAGCAAGAGTTTGACATGTGGCATCCATGTATGAGTGACATGGCATAGGCCTGACAGAACATAGGCGGAGATAGGTGATTCTGGACTGTGGATCTTATGATAGATCAACGGTGTAGATTGTTTAAAGGCTCAGAGTGCAACTAGGAGATGGATAACTATCATAGTTGTCGTTTTGGAGTGTAGTGACTTGGGGAATTCTGATAGATGAACTCAGATACAAAGGAAAGAAGGATTAAATCTAGACTTTCCAATTAAAGATAATTAACAGTGAGGATTGGACGTGTGGATCAACTGAAGGGAAACATAGATCATCCATTCTGTGACGATCAATGGTGGAGGATTAAAAGAGCTCGCGAGGGGAAAAGGTTAAGTGCCCAAGTGTGACTACTGTGGACATAGCCCAGGGACACATGTAGTACGTGCCAAAGGGGAAGCACTTAATTGTATGATCCCGCGGTTATGGTGGAGGTCTTATGGAGACAAGTGTTGAGTTTCAGCGCTAGCGAATTGCATGAAAACAAATATTTCCAAAACTATATTAAATAAATTGGGCTTGTGCAAAGATAAGAGAGAAATTCTATTTCAAAACTAGAAATAGAATTAAATTGAAGAATTATGTACATGTGGGAACCATAGGCCAGGAGGTCATCATTTTTGGTATAAGAGAAGGAAATTTAATTTTCCTTTGTAATTGATCACAGGGGATGGACTACCTTAAATGAACAGAGTTAGTTTTTTGTATCAAAGCGAATTAAACGCTCTTTGGAACTCTATAAGTGGTACAGAGAAAAGGATAAGTTCAGTAGAGAACTTACAGATTGTAGATTACAACCAATAGAGAATCTGATTTGATTGAGGGAGAGCATGTACAAAGGAGTACATTAGAAGTTGCAGACACGTTGTGATAGGGAGTTGTCCATTCAAGTGCATTGAATGAGAGAAACAAGATCTCATAACAGATCTTGCAGTTATTATTGATGTTATATTAACTCTAGTTATGAGGAATTGTGAATGCAGGTAGTAGAGAAGGATAATGATAGCAACCAACAACTTGTAGAGATATGACAAAGAGAAAGTAGAGCTCCCAAGCGAAGAAGCTTGTGGCAGAATAACCTTGCAGTAGAAGATGTTGTAAACATTTCCAATTGAAGATAGGGAATGCAAAGGACACTTGGAGTTCTCAGAGGAAAGTGAGCAAGAGAGAAGAAGCCAAAAAATATTAGAGTAGTGATCAGAAGGTTCAGAGGAGAGAATCGGAAGAATACCAAGAGGTCAAGCTCAAGAGAGAAGATTGAGTGGTATTAGGTAGTAGATGAGGAGATTTGCTATAGAGGCTTGATGCAGGTCACAGTTAACAAGAGATGTTCACAAAGGAAGAGATGGAAATGACTATTATGTTGAAATATTGTAACTGCAAAGAGTATTCTATTTATTATTGAGTTATTATTCATTAAATCAATCCCCTTTTGTGGATTGATCATGTCGGGCATTGTAATTAACCAAATCCGCTTTTTTGGATTGGTCAAACCCTAAATATATTATGCAAATTGAGAAGTCGGCCCCCAGGCCATTTAAAGTGGTTTTAACCACTCAGAAGACAAGTCGGCCCTTCCCAGTGAAGAGACACATTTTCAGGACCTGCTATTTTGTAGAAATAAAGGAAGCCATCGCCTCATTTCAACACTCACTCATCTAGTGCGCAAGTTTGAAGGAAGTTGCAGTTGCCAGTTTCCAAAAGAAGGAAGAAAGACAGACGCATTGCTCAGTGGAGGATATTCTCTAGTGTTTGGTTTATTGTCTTGGCATTGTATTGGCTATTTATATTAAGGAATTTTTTGTTGGGTTTTCTTCCCCATAATGGTTTGCTAGGATAAATGTTGTGTATATTGTGATTTTGTTTCTCTCAGTGATCCTACCTATGCTATGGTTATCTAGTAAATTGAAAAGAAACCTAATAATAGCTTAAACTTTAACATGGTATCATAGCTAAGATGAAATGAGCATTTTCATTGGATAAAGAAAAACATCATTGTTATCGTACAAGAAAATTAGGGCTTTTTGTTGGAGAGGAATATCATCCTAAAACCCATCTAGAAATGTGTGCCCTAGCCTAGGGAACTCTTTGGCACCTTGAGCACACCTTTTCAGTGAACAGAGCCTCTGGAAAGTCAAACCCTAGTTTTGATTGGTACCAAAAAACCAGAAAACGAGAAGTACCAAAAAACCAGGAAACCAAAACTAATACCAGTCCAGATTTCTGCAAGCTCAGTTTCAAGGGGTAAAATTTGTATTTTCAAAAATCTGAGTGCACCAGCTTACTTGCCTCAGCTTAGTGCATCTAGTCCTTGGATCAGAATTTCAAAATTTGAAGTTTGAAAAATTAGGGTTTCCTCATAAAGCCCTAAGTTGCAATTGCAGTTGCAGTTTCAGAATCAGTTGTAGATGCAGTATCGGTTGAAGTATCAGCTGCAGTCACCCCTTGAAGTTTTTAAGAGTTGATAATTATTATTGTTGCTAACAGATGGTCCCACTACTTGCAAATACTATCAAAGGTATGTATTCACAGATGTTTAAACTGTTAATATTTAAAGGGTATTTGTAGGAGAAGGGATCTATTTCCATAGATCTAGAAGGATCTCAGATCCAACTCATTCAGAGGAATAATGCAACCCATGTTTGATTATTCTGATATGCATCTATTTTTTATGACATTATTTTGATCTAGGTTGCATGTTGAATCTATGACCATCATACCAACCTTTGATCAAAATTTAGGTCAAGGTATTAGATGGATTAAAGTTGAGATCATAGAGTTTATTATCTAACCCAAATTTTTGACAAAATAACATATTGTCTTAGTACAAAAGATAGGTTGAAGAAATCAATCATCATATTGAGTGAAGGACACTTGGAAGAAAAGAAACACACTCATTCTTGACGACAAGGCTCCAAGGTCCAGGTTTGATTAATTAAGTTGATAAGATTCAAATTTGCACATGACAAAGTTGATAACTACTCCATTAAAAGTAAACACTATAGTTGAGGTATCAGTCTTTGAAAAGTATTATACTTGGTAGCATGTGAGCATATTGATATAAATGCTTAATGTAATCATTTACCAAATACAACTAACATCTCCTCTAGGAGAAAATTCTTGTGCTAGTTCCAGGTTGCCATGGATGAATGTTTGATCACAACACTAGAAGAGTGTTGACTTCATTACATATTGTATTTCTTACTTTTGATCTTTGTTTCAAACATGGCACAAGTGATAGCTCTAAAGGAGCTACTGTGACGATTATTCATACTATTGTTTTATTTACTATTATCAAAAGAGTATTATTCTTGCTTGTTGTTTTGTTGGCCTTGTTTCAGGTCACATGTAATAACCCTAAGGAAGCTATAGTGAAGGTTGCAGAAGGAAACAAATTATATGTGACATGAAGCAGACTATGTACATGACCATATACATTCATGTACCAAAGAAGATGAAGAAGAAGTTATCTTTTGAGATCCAAAGTATCTCATATGGATATTGATTATAAGGAGTAGAAGGCTCCAAAGATGACCAAACATTACAATTCACAGAAGACTTGGTCAAATGATAACGAAGCCACCTTGAAGGGAAGTAGAAATTGTTTGAAGTATGACTCAGCCTTTCATATTTAGAATTGGTATTCAACACCAAGTATACCCTATAAGAGATGATGAAGTCCTTGTAGACTCAGAAGAAATCGAGAGTAAGCTTGATATCAGAAAGAATCAGATGAAGAGACATCTCCCAGGACCGGGAGACAAATTCCATGAGAAGACTAGATCGTAGCTTTAGAAACTACTAGGAGATATGAAATCTCCTGGAAGATTCCCTTGTTTCAGTAACAGAGAAGGAAGCCAGACAGAAAGACTAGGATATGGATTCTTCCATGAGACTAGAAGAGAAGTCAGTATTGACTTCCAAGATTGATTTAAACAGATCAAGCATGTTGCAGATGTACAAAGCCTGATGTGTGTCTAGAGGATTCTCCCAGCAAAAGGGAGAAGACTACGACGAGACACTAATTGAAGAAATAGTTCCAGTATTCATGAAGACAACCAAAAAAACCATGATTCATATATAGTACGATATGTAGGGGGAGCAATCCCCATATTTAAAATTGTGTGGCAATTGGTGCATTACATTATTTGGGTCATGGAGACATGACTACAATAAGATAGAGTTACCTCCATGAAAGAAGAAGAGTTATCTTTAGTATCAGTTATTGAGCCACTCTCAGTTTTAGATTAAGTTGTTTCCATGATGAAGTAGATGAGTTACTCTCTGATTTCAACAGCCATGGTGAGAATGAAGCAACCATTATTAGCTTCAGAGCAGTTGTAGGTACAGATTCCTAGTTCCAGAAGGAACAGTTGTAGAAAGAGGAGAGGACATACTCTTAGGCAGTGAGACAGATAGTGCTTTACAAAGAGCACATAGAGCTAGAACATGATTGTGCAGATTGAGTTGTAGTTGAGCAAGTGTACCAGATTGGTACAATGTAATGAGAAAAATTTATTTGGAGATTGAAGATAGAAAGACTCATGTCTGTCAGTTGAAGGAAGCTCTTTATGTGTTGAAGCAAGCTCCTAGAGTTTGGTATGGTAGAATTGACAGTTTCCTGAAGATCTTGGGCTTTACCTGGAGTAAAGGTGATTCTAACCTTTACTTCAAGGTTATGAATTATGAGCCAATGATGTTACTACTATATGTAGATATTGTATTCTTGACAAGATGAAGAAAATCTCATCACAGATGGCAGAAGAAGCTCACTACAGAGTTTGATGGAGTACCTAAATGCATTATCTCCTAGGCTTGAATTTTGGCAGAGCACAGAGAATATCTTCCTTAACCAAGGGAAGTATGAAATTAAAATGAAGAGGTTTGACATGCTGAAATGTAAATCCATGTACACACCCATGGAAACAAAGTTGAATCTCCTGGTAGATACCTCGTCAGAATTGGTTGATGCTACTTTGTACAGACATATTATTGGTTTAGTGATGTATCTGATGAATACCAGGCCATATATATGTTTTTCCTTGAGTCAATATCTAGTAGAACCCAGATTTGTTCACATTGTTGCTGCAAAACATATGATGAGATACCTTAAAGGTATGTTGGATTTTGGTCTCTATTACACTACAGGTCATGAATTCAGATTGTATAGATATACTGATTCAGATTGAGTTGGAAGTGTCTCTAAGAGAAAGATCTCTTCAGGATGTTGTTTCAGTATGGGGTTAGCCATGATCTCATGGTAGAGTAGGAAGCAAACAGAAGCGAAATACATTGTTGCATGTTCCTCCAGTTGTGAAGGGCTTCATATGTTGTTGATAGATCTATTTGATCTGGAGATGGAAGCCACTGTGATCCTATGTGATAACTAGAGTTATATAAAGATGATGTGTTCCATGATGTGTCGAAGCACATAGAGATCTAGTATCACTTCATGATATGATGCAGAGAGGAGCTATAAAGCTCCAATATGTTGGCACAAATGAACAGGTTGCATATGTGTTGAACAAAACTCTGTCTAATGTAAAGTTTGAGCACTTTAGAGACAAGCTTGGTATAGTCTGAAAGGAACTCCCTCGAAAGGGGGAGTAGTGTTGATGATACTATGGTATCCTGATCAATAGTGGTATCTCCGTTAGGATTTTATATCCTAAGGAATTTTATGGTTCCTGGGAAGATCCTTTGGGTCTGTCAGAGTACCATGTGGTAGCTTCGTTAGGATTTCATATCCTAGGGAATCTTTTTTATTCCTGGGCAGGTCCTTTGGATCTATCAGAGTGTTGAAAAGTCAACAAGAAACATGTGTCTAATTTATTTTTCTCTTAAATAAATTGGACAATAAATATTAATCTATTATTTC
>ML790509.1:117474-128207 GCA_009831015.1 Picea engelmannii | reverse complement strand
AGCATGTGTCTAATTTATTTTTCCCTTAAATAAATTGGACAATAAATATTAATCTATTATTTCATTCATAACTGAGTGAGTTGGATTTGTAACAGAATTATAAGTGTAGTTAAGTGAGTTAAGATCAGTTGTACTAGTTGTAAATAAACATGCACTAGTGAGAGTTCAGTTAATCAGTGAACTCACATGCAACTGAAGATTCACCATGGTTAACTACATGCATGTCAGATCCAGTGGAGACCCAGTTGAGATAACAGGTGAAAGGGATCGTTTGGCTATCAATTGTGATTTGATCACACATGCAGTGAATATGCTTATGAGCATGTGCAAACTAGGCAATGTGTAATTCGATCATTGTGAGAATTTGAATTGCAGAGATTGTGCAGAGGAGGCAAGCTGCATGGACACAGGAATTGGCATATGTATTTTTTGATTTGTGTATGACAGTGTGAAACAATTGTATTGTACTGAGAGCTCTTGGATTAGAGTTTTGTATGAGATTGTTTCATGATTCATGATATACATAATATATGATAGTGGGGTTTTTAGCTTTACGCTTTCCCGATAAAACTTTTGTGTTATGTGGTATTGATATTTCACTTTGTGATTGTGGTTGTAATCATGGTTTAATTTTCCGCAAGAATAATAGTAGAAGTGATTCTGTATTTAACAGTGGCATATAATTGTTAGATCAGGAGAATCACAGGAATACATTAAGTGTATCGAAATTTCTACACAGAGTACCACAAAATGTTGTTGATGCAAGCCCAGTGCTGAAGATTTCCAGCTTCGTGTTGATGTTGTTGATTCCAGCCTAGTGCTGAATGTTTCCATCTTCGTGTTGATGTTGTTGTGATGCCAGCCTTGTGCTGAAGATTTCCAGCCTCGTGTTGATGTTGTTGTGATGCTAGCCTTGTGCTGAAGATTTCCAGCCTTGTGTTAATGTTGTTGTGATTCTAACCTTGTGCTAAAGATTTCCAGCTTCGTGTTGATGTTGTTGTGATGCCAACCTCGTGATGATGTTGTTGTGATGCCAACCTCATGATGATGTTGTTGTGATACCATCCTTGTGCTGAAGATTTCCAACCTCATGCTGATGTTGTTGTGATGTCAGCCTTGTGCTGGAGATTTCAAACTTCTTGTTGATGTTGTTGTGATGCCATCCTCGTGCTAACGATTTCCTGCCTCATGATGATGTTGTTGTGATGTCAGCCTCGTGATGAGTATTTCCAGCCTCGTGTTGATGTTGATGAGATGCCAGCTTCATGTTGAATATTTCCAGCCTAGTGCTAATGTTGATGATTCTACAGCCTTCGTGTTGTGCTATTTTTTTTGTTGATGATGCTCCAGCCTTTGTGTTGTGATATTGTTGTTGTTGATGCTGTATCAACCTTGTGTTGTTATTGATGATGATGATGTACTAGTGTTATAATAATCCATGTTGATGCAGATGATGATGATGCCACTTCAGCTTCTTGCTGAAAATGATGATGATGATGCCACTTCAGCTTCTTACTGAAGATGATTATGATGATGATTTTATTTCAGCTTTCATGCTGAAGATGATGATGATGATTTTATTTCAGCTTTCGTGTTGAAGATGATGATGTTAGTTTAGCCTCATGCTAAAGATGTTGATGATATTACTTTAGCCTCATGCTAAAGAAGATGATGATGTTACTTAAGCCGCACACCAAAGATGATGATGATGTTACTTTAGCCTCATGTTGTTGATGATGATGATGTTACTCCAGCTCCATGTTGTGAATGATGATGATGAGAAAAAATTTCGATGATTTATAGTTATGCCAGTCAGTGTTCCAGATGTTGTTGATGTTGTTGATGTTGTTGCCCTCTCTCTCTCCTGATGATGTTGTAGAATACCCTTCTTGTTAAGGGGGAGTGTTGAAATATTGTAACTGGAAAGAGTGTTATATTTATTATTGAGTTATTATTCATTATGTCAATCCCCTTTTGTGGATTGATCACGTCGGACATTGTAATTGACCAAATACCCTTTTGCGGATTGGTCAAACCCTAAATATATTATGCAAATTGAGAAGTCGGCTCCCAGGCCATTTAAAGTGGTTTTAACCACTCAAAAGACAAGTTGGCCCTACCCAGTGAAGAGACACCTTTTAAGGACCTTCTATTTTGTATAAATAAAGGAAGCCAACAACTCATTTGAACACTCACTTAGCTCACTCATCTAGTGCACAATTTTGAAGGAAGTTGCAGTTGCCAGTTGCCAGAAGAAGGAAGAGAGAGAGGTGCATTGATCAGTGGAGGATATTCTCTAGTGTTTGGTTTATTGCCTTGGCATTGTCTTGGCTATTTATATTAAGGAATTTTTTGCTGGGTTTTCTTCCCCATGAGAGTTTCCTGAGATAAATGTTGTGTATCTTGTGATTGTGTTTCTTTTAGTGATCCTACCTATGTTATGGTTATCTAGTAAAGTGAAAAGAAACCTAATAATAGCTTAAACTTTAACATATTGATGGTCATTATAAAGGTTCAGAGAGAAGCCACAGCCAGAGGAAAGAGGATGGCAAAGCAGCTGGAAAAATAAAGATGAGTCAAGAGGATTTTGACAGAGAATTTACTGAGTTAAAGGAGAGACTCAACATAATTATGGAGTTGCGACATGAATGCAATGAAATCCATAGATATGGTTGGAGAATGAAGATGAAGGATAGATGTCCTATTCAACAATTGATTGCAAGAAATAAGAAGCACAGGTTGAAGGCTCATGTTAGATAATAAGAACTCAGCAAAGCTGAGTATAGAGAGTCCTTGGAGACATGACTAGCAATTCACTTTTGTGAACTAGAGAAGGGAGTAATGCTTGGAGAGGAAGATGAGGTTTAGAGTACATACCTCATGAAGAACTTGGATAGTTCATTCCAACATAAGGATAAGATGCTAGAGGCATATAAAGAGAGTGAAGAGTCTCATATTTTTAAGACTAATGATTTGTGTATGTTTGCAAGACTTATAAATCATGGAGATAGGCAGCCGCTTGAAGCTATCCTAGAGGAAGAATCACCTCATGAAGGCATGAGAAAGAGACATATTCATAGTTATGTCATGTTAGAGGAAAGGAAAACATTGTCTCTTGGAATATGTGAAAGAGGAAGTCATGCATGTTCAAAGGATGCAGATGATGGAGGTGCAAGGAGGATGAATAGTTGGCTTGGAGATACTTTAGAAGATGAAGTACATAAATTCTTGGAAAGATCTATGCAACGATACAATGAGGCAAGTATGGAGCTTGATAAGGAGGAGATGGAAGTGGAAGATGATGATCATTGGTACATGATCATGAAAGAAGGTATAAAAGTTTTGCAACAAATCTGTCATTTTAGTAAATTCCAAGAATATAGTTTATTTGAGAAATATTAGAGACTAAGCATGCAACTTGAAGATATGAAATATTGTTTGCATAATTTTTTATTTAGTGAGCAGTGTTCTCAAGAAGCTGAGGAAAGACAAAGATGTGAAGGCAAAGAGATGGAAGCATCCATACAAGTTTTTCGTGGTAAATTGCAACAAAATTGCAGCAGTAGTGTGTACCAACAGAGGACAAGACTGGGCGTTGAGGAGTTATGGAAGCAGTTGATGAAGGCTTCTAAGAAGAGATACCAGAGAAAGAAGAAGAAGAAAAACATGTCAATACAACTTACTAAAGCAAGCATAGATGTTACACAACAACATAGTAAAGAATGGTATCCTGGAATGTTGCAAACAACAACAAGGAAACAACAAAGCNTATATATATATATATATATATATATATATATATTTAGAAATTAAAATTAATATGAATATAAACCCTCAGAGTAAGTGGTTATAGTAAATAATGAAGGATACAATATATGTTTTATATAAGCCTTTTTTTGTGTTGCTCTATGGTGCAAAGGACATTGCAAAAAAATGGCGCGTTAAAATATTCTAATAGAAAAAGGAAATCGTCATCTCTAAGCCTAGTGAAAACAAGATCACAGTTTTTGGATAATGTCTTCAACTTGGACCCAATTACATTGATATAAATTTTTTTGAAATTAATATTAAAATACTTTCTTGTTTGTTTATAATTAGCAATAATAATATTTTCTTGATTGTTTATGATTAGCAATTAAAAAAACACAAGAAAATGTTAAATTTGGCAGCATCGACATTCATTCTCCTATGACAGGCCATATGGGCCACTTTGAGGCTAGCCAAGAAGATTTGGAGAATCAACCAATCTTGTGAGGTATTGACAAAATCCAGGGGGAATGTACAACCTCTGTGAGTCAAACCAAAAGTCAAGACGAATGAGATGTTATGTGAGTCTAATGAAAAAGTCAGGGGGGATGTACAACCTCTGTGAGCATAGACAGTCTAGTGCAAAATTTAGGGGGGACGTACATCCTCTGTGAGCATATACATGCTAGTGCAAAAGTCAGGGGGAACGTACAACCTCTGTGAGCCTAGTCAAACCTTGTGAGCCATGAGAAAAAGTCAAGGAATCTAGCAAAAGTTAGGCTGAATATAAAATTCCTATGAGCTATAAACAAACAATATTCCTAATATTGCAAATGATATAAATGTATTGATCTAGTGCGTTGTCATGTGTAACATTATCCACCATGAAGAGAATTTTGAATTGCCTTGTAATGTTGAGTTGTAACTGAAGCCTTAAGTCTAAGTTCTATTTTAGAACTAAAGTGTAATGTTGAGTTGTAACTGAAGTCTTAAGTCTAGTTCTATTTTAGAACTAAAGTGTAATGTTGAGTTGTAACTAAAGTCTTAAGTCTAGTTCTATTTTAGAACTAAAGTGTAATGCTGAGTTGTAACTAAAGTCTTAAGTCTAGTTCTATTTTAGAACTAAAGTGTAATGTTGAGTTGTAATTGAAGTCTCAAGTCTAGTTCTATTTTCGAACTAAAGTGTAATGTTGAGTTGTGACTGAAGTCTCAAGTCTAGTTCTATTTTCAAACTAGTGTATACCAGTCTTAAGTCTAGTTCGAACTAAAGTATTAATCTGAGTTATGATTAAAGCATGCAAACACGTTACTATTTCGAGCCTCTCCTCTTCAACATATATAAGCAGAGGTCGACCACTCTCTTCAACATAGTTTTGATATGTAGGTAGAGGGAGAAGAAATAGAGGAGCATATCAGTGATAAAGAGGCAGCATACCAAAGCACCATATCAATTTTTTATATCAACTATAGAGGTTTCATATCAGAGGCATATATCAGCAGCATGTTAGTGTTGTATATCAACAATTGAGGTAGCATATCAGAGGTGTATTTCAACAATGTCTCTTAGGTATTTGTCAGGTCAGAGTCATCTTGGCAAGCTCTTTAAGAGAAGAACATTCATGGTGGATATTTGTAAGTGATCTTACATTATTAATGCAATAAAGGAATATCGTTTGTTGGGGGTTTTCTCCCTGTACAGGGTTTCCCCGGGGTATATGTGTTGTTGATGTGCATGCTTACTTATCTACATAGTTATTGATATTCGATTATGATTTGGTATTGTTGAAGTGTATTAAGCTGGAATCAAAGTGTTGAAGCAAATAAAAGAATTAATCCGCATAAGAAATAAAGCTCATAATTTAACATGGTATCAGATCTTAGCATGTGTTAAACGTGTTGAAGTGAAGCAGAAGGTACACACATATCCAAGCTAGCTTGAATAAGTTTTCAGTGTGAAGTCCATGACATCCTCCATTTTAGTCAAGGCCGAGGATAGGCTCGAAGGAGCTACCAACTTTAATGTGTGGAAGCTCTGGATAACAAATATCTTGCAGGAGCATGATCTTGAGCAGTATGTGACCACAGTGGTGGAGGAACCCACGAATAATGCAGGAAGAGCGGCCTTCAGAAAGAGTCAAGCAAAGGCCAAGAAAATCATATTTGACTCAGTCAAAGGTAGTATAATGCCTACAATGACTTCGTTAATGATTGCCAAGGACTATATGGATACCTTGGTGAATCTGTCTGAAAAATAGGCTCCAATTTAGAAGAGGACACTTAAGCACAATCTTAAGTATTTGAAGATGGATAAAGGTGAATCAGAGGCATGTTTCTGTTCCAGGATAGCCCAGATCAGAGATCAATGTTTGGTCATAGGGGTGACAGTGGATGATGATGATTTAGTGCAGGCCATTTTTGACAGCATTCCTTCTTCATGGGAGACCTTCTTATCCAGTGTAAGTGGGAGAGAGATTCAACCCACGTTTGAGAGGTTATGGCATGATTTCCTCCAGGAGGAGAGTCGCACAGCTACCAGAAGTGAGCCAACAAAATAAGAGCACTCAACTTTAGCATCAAGATTCAAAGGAAAGAAGAAAGGCACTTTCCAGAAAGGCTCTCAAAGGAAGCCAAACACCAAAGGTACATTCAAAGTAAATAATATTGATACATCTAAGATTAAATGCTTTAGTTGTAATAATTTGGGTCATTTTGCTAAAGATTGTTGGTTTAGAAAGAAATATCCAAGGAAAGGGAAACATCATGCCTCAACTGTTGAGGATGATTAATCCAAAATAAATCAGAAAAGTCCTTCTAATGAGAGAGAAAATAGAAAAGAATATTACTTGGTTTTTGCCTTATCCAGATCAGTTTTCACGGGGCCAAAAACTTGGTTAGTAGACAGTGGTGCATCAAATCACATGACAGGGTACAAGGAGATCCTCTCAGATTTCGAGACACAATATTTTGCAGAGCAAGTTGAGCTTGGGGATGACAAATATTACAAGATAGAGGGAGTAGGCTCTATCTATTTCAGATTGGAATCTAGGGCTAGACTTCATGTTGATGAAGTCTTATATGTTCCAGGGCTCAAGAAGGATCTACTATCAGTTGCAACCCTTGAGAACAAGGGATATTGGGTAATCCTCAAGGACAGGAAGGCACCAATATGGGTTGAAGGTATCAATTTAAGTACAACAGAACTCATTGGAACTCGCAGTGGAGGACTGCACGTCATGTCAGGACAGTTAGTTCAGGCATTGGTTCATGATGTGACTAGCTCCAATGAGTTGTGGCACAGAAGACTTGGACATATTCATTACAAAGCTCTTCAAGATCTACAAAACATGGTATGTGGTATTCCCTCTATTTCTCTTAGTAAAAATGAAATTTGTAAGGGATGCATGCTAGGTGAAAATATAAAGAAATAATTTCCTAGTAGTGAAAACAAAGCTCAGAGCATCTTAGATCTGGTTCATTCTGATCTATGTGGTCTCATGTCATCTCCCTCACTTAGTGGTTGTTTGTGTTATGTTATTTGTATTGGTGATTACTCAAGAAAATGTTGGATATATTTCCTTAAAGCTAAAAGTGACACATTTGATAAATTCAAAGAGTATAAAGCCTTTATTGAAAAGCAGTCAGGGAAACACATCAGAATCCTTAGAACAGACAATGGAGGAGAGTTTGAATCTCTTCGGTTTGAGGATTTCTACAAGTCAGTAGGAATCAAGAGACAATTGACCATGCCATATAACCCTCAGCAAAATGAAGTTGATGAGAGGAAAAACAGGACAATTTGTGAGGCAACGAAAGCAATGATGTTTGACCAGGATTTGCCAAATTCTTTATGGGAAGAAGCTACCTCCACTGTCGTGTATATTTAGAATAAGTGTCCACGTATTATCTTGAATGACAAGAATACTGAAGAGGTCTTCTCAAGAATCAAACCTGAAGTAGGGAATCTAAGGATATTTGGGTGTCCTGTGTATATTCATGTCCCTAAGGAAAAGTGGACAAAGATGGAACCCTCAGGAAAAAAAGGGGTTTTTGTGGGGTATAGTGAGAAATCCAAGGCTTACAGGATTTATGTACCATGTTAGAGGAAAATAGAGGTAAGCAGAGATGTGACTTTCCATGAGGAAGTCGCATTTAAGAAATCCAGAGAGCTTCAACAGGAATCAAAAGGAATTCATCCAGCTTCACCCTCTTCTGAAAATGAAGAGTCAGATGATCAGAGGGAGGAACCTCGTGAAGGGCCAAGTAATGAGCCCATAAAACCTATTGAAGTGTTCGAAATAACTCTTGAAGAACCTCCAGCCAAAAGGAATTCAAGGTGGCTTAAATAAATAGTGTAGGAAGCAGAAAGGATAGCTGCTCCCAAAGGAAATTTCAAGGAAAGGAAGAGGCCTCATAGGTTTGGAGGATATGTTGCACTGATGAGAAACATTAGTGATGTCGAACCTTCTTCATTTGAAGAAGCAGATAAATTACAAGTATGGAAGGATTCCATGCTTGAGGAATACGAGTCTATTATAAAGAACAATGTTTCAGACATTGTGTCGAGGCCAAAGGACAAATCGATGGTTTCTTCCAAATGGATCTATAAGATCAAACATGCAGTTGATGGAAGTGTGGAAAAGTTCAAAGAAATATTTGTAGCCAGAGGCTTCACTCAGAAAGAAGGAATCAACTACGAAGAGACTTTTTCCCCTGTATCCAGGTATACCTCCATTCGAACTATTATTGCTTTAGCTCCCATTCTTGGTTGGAAGCTACATCAGATGGATGTAAAAACAACATTATTGAATGGAAATATTGAACATGAGTTCTTTGTGGAACAACTAGATGGTTTTTCATTGCATAACAAAGGCACTCATGTATGCAAGCTAAGGAAGGCCTTGTATGGTCTTAAGTAGGCTCCCAGAGTTTGGTATGACAGGATTGATGGCTTTCTTAAAAGCCTAGGATTTCAGAAAAGTGATGTTGATGAAAATATGTACTTCAAGGTAAGAGGTAACCAACCTGTTATACTAATCATGTATGTTGATGATCTCTTTCTAACATGAGATGAAGGGATAATAGCCTGGTGTAAGAGGGAGCTAACCTCAGAATTTGAGATGAAATACTTAGGCTTGATGCATTACTTCTTAGGATTGGAAGTAATGAAAAGACAAGGCGATATATTTCTGGCACAAGTAAAATACACAGTGGATGTTCTAAAGAGGTTTGGTATGATGGATTGAAAATCCATGTCTACTCCAATGATTACCAACCTGAGGAAGCTACATGATTCTGATACGGGTTCTGATTTGGTGGATCTCACCATGTATAGGTAGTTGATTGGATCATTGATGTACATGATCCACACTAGGCTAGATATAAGTTATGCAGTGATTGCAATGAGTCAGTTCATGACTGAACCGAGATAGAGACACTGGGTGGAAACAAAGCACATCTTGAGATATCTCAGAGGGACCATTACTTATGGTCTGAGATATAGATCCAGTGGTGGTTTATTTCTTCATGGGTATGCAGATGCTAACTGAGCAGGAAGCCCTGTGGATTGGAAGATTACTTCTGGATACTGCTTCAGTTTAGGATCTTCTATGATCTCTTGGTCAATATGGAAGCAGAGATCCATTGCATAGAGTACAACAGAGGCTGAGTACATTGCAACAAGTGATGCTAGCAAGGAAGCAGTATGGGTCAGAAAATTGATTTCTGGGTTGTTTGGTGACAAGCTCGAGACGACAGTGGTTCACTGTGATAATCAAAGTTGCATAAAATTAACAAAGAACTCGATATTTCTTGATAGGTCAAAACATATTGACATGAGGTACCACTACATCCGAGACTTGGTCCAGAGAAAAACTGTAAAGTTACAGTACATAGCCACGAGCGAGCAAATAGCTGATATCCTCAGAGGGCCTCCGATCTCGAGACAGTTTGTGTAGTGTCCCCAAGGCCGAGCCCCGTTGCAAATCATGATATATGAAATGAATTGTAAACATATCTATAGGCTGGTGAGCCATGTTTTGTATAAGCTGGTAGGCTTATGGGTTTGTTAGGCCATGGATCCTAAGTGTTGAAGGCCAGGAGCTTGCTGATGTACTTGTATGTATGCAGAATGATTGATAAAATATAAACACCGCCAGGTGCAGATCGACCATGATGAATGAGTGAAGGGGGACTGAGCGTCCACAAAGCGGGCAAGGGATTAGGGGCTGGAAGGTGGGATAAGGGGCTAAGTGTTGAGCCTAGGGGGCTTAAGCCTGGGTATAATATTTTAATATTATTTCCCAAAAGACATGTGTATTTTATTTTATCCTAAGTTCCTGGCAAGGGAAAACGTGCAAAAGGGATGCATGCTATGGGAACGCATGCATTTCCCAGGGTGACAAGTGTCAACCCTGGTGCATGCAAATATAAGAGCCGAGATGAACCGTGTGAGGGGGATCTTCTCCATTCTACCCGACCGACTGAGCGTGAACCCGTCGGACCGCTGCAAGAATACCCTCGTACAATCCTGTGATTGTTGAACCTGCTTGGGAAGCGAGTGTCTGTTTTCCCAATTGGTTGTTGCAGCCACGTAGTGTTGAATTGTGTGTGCCATACTGGCCAGCGTAAGCTTGGGCTAAGCTTGTGTATGACCTCTCTTCTGGTGAGGGAGGCGACTGTGGTTGGAAGAGGCAGGTTGTCAGGCCTGTGAGCAACTCTTTCCAGGTGAAAGAGTTTGTTGGGAAGTGGTTTCTTCCAGAGAGCACCCAACATCAGCTACGGGCTCTGAGACTTCCTGATCCGGCCTGTTGTCGAGACTTAGAGAGGGAGGTTAGCACCGATGCACTGTGCATGTGAAGGTGTATACTCTCGAGCGAAACCGACATGTGGGGAATGAGAGTCTGGTAGTAGTGGGCGTAAGATGGCATCTTTGGGAAGAATCCTTCCAAATATTTCTGTGTTGTTTCCCTGTAACCTCAGCCTAGCCT
>ML790509.1:65212-94032 GCA_009831015.1 Picea engelmannii | reverse complement strand
CAATGCTTTGTACATACATGGATCTTACCCACCTTAAAAAAAGTCGTGACAATCAGCTTGGGGCGATCAATAACCAGCTTGTTGCACATGCTTTAATGCTACGGCAAGTGGTATATACACCGTCGGATATATCCCGACATATATACCAAGACAATCCGATGGTATATATACCAGTCGCCGCAACATTAAAGCCTGGGCAACAGGATGGTTATTGATCGTCGTCAACTTGGTATGGCGTCAAGTACATACATTGTTGAATTTAGGGGCCACTAAGTTTGTTGTGGCGGGAATCAAACTCACTGGATGCATGCCTCATGGCATCCAATGCTCATGATCTGATTCAAATTGTTCCAATCTCGAAGTCCCGACTTCCAAGGTCTAACCATGTGAAACAAGACTATGGAGGTAGTGAAATGATTAGATTTACATGATATCCTTGAAGTGATTGATGTTGATGGAAATAACAGCTATAAAGGAACTGATAGACTACTTGTGGGAAGGGATGGTTTCCCAAAACTAGGGATCTATTAATACTAAAAATTTAATGATTTTTTAATTTATAAAAATATATATCTGGTTTAAAATGATTTTTTTGGTGACATTTTCTGGGGATGTTTGCCTTAAATTTGGAGAGAAATTGTTAAATACGTAGATTTGAGTGATTATTTCTATATAATCCAAGTGTTTCAGTGGTTTTTCAACATGTTGAATCCATTTCTGCATTCAGAAAAAATCATTCCGTAGACAACACCAAAATTTTATAGTATTTGATACTCTATGTTAGAACATGACTAGGAGAGAGTATATCATGCAAACAATTTAAAACCAAATCCTAATTGATGTAAAACCATAACCATTTTATGTATGTAGTGGTTTGTAGATCATTATGTGGATTTGATAGTACATTGAATCATTATGTAACATGGCACTACAATGAAGTTGTTGCAAATTTCAATTGAAAGTATAGTGAAAGCATTGTACGTCATGGTGAGATGGGTGTGTCATATAACTTAGCCATAAGAGTTGGTAAAGCACTAATAGAGAATAACAATTGAACAATAGTAAGGTAGGTAATGATCATTGAACACTAATAGAGGATAAAAATTGAGCAATAGTAAGGAATAAATGCAAATCATTAGTAGGCAATGAATGCTAAGCAACAATAACTCATCAATTAATTGTTCGTGATTTTTAGCATGTAAAATTGGAAAATCATAAATGTTTTATGGCGTTGTTATGCCTATATGTTGAGTGATAGGTTTGGAGGAAAACACTGTGAGTTCTAACTTATTGTTATGTTATTGAAATTTCTATGGAATCCTTATAATGCTAATAAACACTATTATTGAGAGTAGGGAGCCTCTGTAATGTATTGTAACCATTTAATTGTTGAATAATTCATTGAGCACACTTTAGAGTGTAGGTTTTTTCTACCATAATGTTTTTCCCCAAGAAATTGTTGTGTAATGGTTTGTTATTTATTTTATTTGTTTTTCGTTTATCATCTGCAACTGTTTGTTTAAATTTTTATATACGTTCTTCTCTCTTTGGTTAGTGTAGGAAGTGTATGTTGTCTTTGCTTCCTTTCATTTGGTATCAGATCTTGATCACCTCAGATCCAAGGTGTTAGGGACAAGGTTTTTTGGATCTAATCTTGGTTGGAGTGGAAGCTTGCACAGAAGGAAATCTTGTTGTAGAGAAACATAAATCTTGTTGTAGGGAAATGGTGAGCATGTCTAGATTATAAATGGAGAATTTTAATGGTTAATTTTGAGTTGCAGAAGCTCGAGGAGGAGGATCTTGTCATAGGCTGAGATCTATGGGTTGCAGTGTTCTGAACCAAACCTACTAGCATGAAAGATAATGAATGGGTAGTGTTGGAGATAAAGGCGAGAATTCTTATCAGGTTCTACTTCGTTGATTCAATATTATTGAATGCTTTTGAAGAAAAAACTGCAACAACTCTCTCGAAAGTTGGGGGATTTGTACTAGGGTAAATCCTTGGTTAATACACTCTTTCTGCAAAAAAAATTGTTCACCTTGAGAAGGGTGATGGTGATTGTATAGTTGAGCAACTAAATATGTTTAATACTATTGTGATCCAGTTGATCTCAGTTGGAGTGAAGATGTATGAGAAGGATCATTGTATGACCCGTTGTATTATTTGTCAAATTCATGGGACAACTTGGTAATGGTCATTGGAAGCAATATAAAGACATTGTGTTTGATGAGGTTGTGGTTTCTTTATTCTCAAGAAGGTGAGGTAGAATGCTTCTAAATTCACCAATAAGGCCTTATCTATTCATGGAAGATCAAAAGAAAAAGGCAAGAAAATAGAAAATGGAAGATCCAAATCTTGTGAGAGACATATAAGTCTCCTGGAAAGTCCAAGGCACAATCTTGGAACAACAAAAAGGTCGGGTATTTCATATCAGACTCCAAGGAAGATAAAAAGAAGAATAAGAAAGAAAAGAATGATTCTAATTATGAGTCTAAAAAATCTTCTTAGGAGGATGGTGGAGATGCTTTTGTTGTATTTTTGGAAATCCATGCAGATTAGATTGCATGGTTGATAGACTCTGGAGCTTCCTTTCATATAACTCTCCATCGACATTTGTTTTAATATATTATAATTATGATAGTGGGATAGTATACCTTGTTGATGACTCTCCTCTCAACATAGTTGGCCATGGTAGAGTCTTGATCTAGGTGGATATTGATGGCCACCCACCTATTCCACTAGCTCAAATAACAGTTTCCATTTTGGCATTTTTTTTACAGTTTTATGGGTTCCAAACTTTCAGGGTCGTTTTGAGGCCCTAAACGACGTTTTTTGGGCCTTAAAATGGCCTGAAAGTTTGGGACCCAAAAAACAGTAAAACAAATTGCCAAAATAGGAATTGTTCTTTGAGCCAGTGAAATAGGTGGGTGGCCATCGATATCCACCTGAATCAAGTCTTGATCAAATTTCTTAATGGAAGAGTGAAGGGGATCAATGGAGTTTCGCACATTTCGAGTTTGGCACGAAATCTGCTATCAATAAACAAACTTAATGATGTTGGTGTGTAGATTATTGTCTTCGACAAAGGGTGTAAGATGGTCTAGGGAGCTATGGTTCTCACTAAGGGTGTTCATGTGGGCACTTTGTTCCATCTTTATGCATGCACCATTCAGTTTAATAGTTCTTCAATTTCCGTAGGATCTACACCTTCACAATCAAAACCTATATCTACTTCTTATGGTCATGCCTTCTAGGTACCTAAACAAGCTCTTCCTTTAGAAAACAAGCTACCTGCAGAGAAGACAATACTATGGCACCAAAGATTGGGCCATATAAGTGAGAAGGGTCCATGGGCCTTGAAAAACGAAAATCTTGTGGATGGACTAAAGGATTGTGCTTTTGAATTTGATTTTTGTGGATGGACTAAATAAGATAATTGTGTGTATTACAGACATTATGGTGGTTACTTCTTTGTTATCACTTTATACATAGATGATATGTTATCCTTTGGTAATAGTAAGGATGTGATTCATGATTTGGAGTGTCAACTTTCAACATAATTTGATATGAAAGACTTGGGAGCTACAGATTATATCTTAGGATGGGGATCGGGAGATATAGAGTAAATATAAATATTCTTTGGTTGAGACAGAGTAAGCCTTGTAAACTTTGTGCTACAACGTTTTCACATGGTAGATTACAAACCATTGAGTGTTCAGATTTATGTGGGAATTAAACTTTTAGTTGAGCAATATCCTACAACACCCGCAAATATGGAGGATATGGCTTATGTTCCTTATGCTAGTGTAGTTGGTAGTTTGACATATGTTATGGTGTATTAGACCAAACATTGTCCAAGTAGTGGAAGTCTTGAGTCGATTCATGGAAAATCCTGGATGTAAACATTGGATTGTAGTGAAGAGGGTCTTCAGGGATTTGAGGGTACTTTTGAATATTCCATTTTCTATCATAGTGATGTTTCAAGTGACCCACATTGAGTGGGCAAACAAGGTTAAGTGGATTTTGATTGAGCAGAATATGTAGATAGGAGATCTACGAGTGGATATGTGTTTCGATTGTTTGGTGGAGTAGTAAGTTAGAAGAGAAAGCGACAAGCTATGGTTGTTGTGTTCACTGTAGAGGCAAAGCATATCGAAACTATTCATGCTTATAAGGAGCTCATTTGACTTATCAAACTATGTTAATAAGTAGAGCTAAATCAGAGAACTATTACAATTCAATATGATAGTAATAGTAACATTTGTGTAATATAACAGGTATAAAAAGTATGCAGAACATAAATAAAATGCTAGAAATGCCAGAATAACATCAATATAGCCAGAACAATAACCACAATAACACTGAAATGATATAAGAATAACAACATAAATAGTATTTTGATTTTGAGAGCAATGTTCACGGGCCTCTTCGAGGGGGAAACCTCTAGTCAATCAGAGCTCTATTACAATAATCTCCAAGCTAGGGTTCTCATACCCTCGACTCCTATTTATACTAAATATGTCTATCAAAAGAAGCATCTAGAGGAAGATCCTTCTAGAAGCGGAAGCTTCTATTAGGTCTTCCTACATTCGACTTATTCTATTTTATTGCAAGGCCTTATTAATATTGACATTTATTACATCCGAATATATTGTTCTACCTATGTGCGGGTTAGGACCCTGACATTTCCTCCCCCTTAAAAACAACCCTGTCCTCGAGGCTTGAGATGTGGAAATTGCTGCAGAATGGTAGTTGGTTCCCAAGTGGCATCTGCTGGAGTTATATCTTTCCACTGGACTAACACTTCCTTGATGGTTCTCTGATGCAAGTGACTCTCACGCTGGTCCAAAATTGTTTGTGGTTGTAGCAAATGGATCATTCTTTGGCTAACTTGGGAAGGTTGGTTTGAATTTGACACTTAGTTCCAATCACCTTCTTTAAGCATGAAACATGCAAAACATGATGTAGCTTTGAATGACTAGGCAAAGCTAACTGATAGGCCACCTTTCCCACACGCTTGAGAACGGTATAAGGACTATAAAATTTGGGCGCTAGCTTCTGACAATGCTCGGCCTTGAGGGAATTTTGCTTGTAAGGTTGCAGTGGAAGAAACACCTGATCCCCTTCTGCAAATTGACGTTCAGAGCGACCTTGATCTGCTTGTTGCTTCATGCGATTTTGTTCCATGACCAAATTCTCTTTGAGGGTATGGAGAATAGCCTCTCGAACTGTAAGTGTTTGGTCAACCGCATGGACCTTCGAGACACCAGGTAAGTATGAGAGAACTGAAGGTGGCTTCTGTCCATATACCGCTTCAAAAGGAGTCATGCGTGTAGTTGTATGGTATGAAGTGTTGTACCACCATTCAACTAGGGGTAACCATTGAGCCCACTGATTTTGTTTTTCTGAGGCAAAACACCTCAAATATGTTTCCAAACACTTGTTAACAACTTTTGTTTGACCATCAGTTCGGGGATGATAAGTTGTGCTGAGATGCAATTGGGTGCCTTGTAGCTTTAACAGTTCTTGCCAAAAATTGCTTGTGAAAGTTGGGTCGCGATTAGAAACAATAGAGTGCGGCATGCCATGAAGCTTGAAGACCCGATCCATGAAAATTTGAGCCACCGTGGATGCTGTAAACGGGTGTTGAAGAGCGCAGAAATAAGCATACTTGGAAAGGCGATCAACAACCACTATGACGACTGATTTATTTCCTGATTTGGGTAAGCCTCTAATAAAATCCATAGAGATATCCCTTCAAATAGCAGGTGGAATCGGAAGCGGTTGTAGTGTGCCCAAAGATTTGACTGTTTCTCCCTTGTTGCGTTAACACACATCACATTCAACGACAAAATTACGAATGTTTTGTTTCATACCATCCCAGAAAAAAGAATGTTTGACCCTATCATAGGTTTTGGTGAACCCAAAGTGCCCCGCTGTGGGTGTAGCATGAAGCTCAGAAAGTACCGTGGATTTAAGCTTTGATTGTTTACTTAAATACAAATGGCCTTTGTATCGAAGCTCATCATGGAGCCAAGAGTACCCTGGGGAAGCTGGACCATTGGACTGCAATTTTTGGATCAGATGCGAACTTTTGGGATCTTGTAGTCATTCCTGGTGAACGACTTGGAGCCAATCTGGTACAATGAAGGAAAGGGAAAAAACAGATCCTTCATCTTCATATTTTCGAGAAAGTGCATCTGCAACCACATTGTCTTTGCCTTTCTTGTAAATGATCTCATAATCATATCCAAAGAGCTTAGTCAACCATTTTTGTTGCTCCGGGGGGGAAATGCATTGTTCCAGAAAAAACTTGAGGCTTTGATGGTTTGTCTTAATTTGGAAGCGTTGCCCCAATAGATAAGAGCGCCACACATCAACGACGTGCAGAATAGCCAACATTTCATTTTCATAGATTGATTTGCCTAGATTTCTTTCAGATAGTTTCTTGCTGGTAAAGGCCAAAGGTCGACCCTCTTGCATAAGGACAACACCAATTCCTTTCCCGGAAGTATCACATTCCAAGACAAAGGTCTTTGTGAAATCAGGAAGGGCAATGATTGGAGTGGTGCACATGGCCATCTTCAAGGTTTGAAAAGCTTGAGCAATGGCTGGAGTCCAAGTGAAAAAGTTCTTTTTTAGGAGAGCAGTGAGAGGTGTTGCAATCTTTCCATAATTCTTAACAAACTTGCGATAATAACTTGTTAAGCCCAGAAATCCACACAAGCTTTTGAGAGTCTTTGGGTGAGACCAGTATTGCATAGCTTCAATCTTTTTAGGATCCACCCTGGTGTCGTCTTTGCCAACCAGATGACCCAAGTACTCTACTTCTGAGGCGCCAAAAGCACATTTAGACTATTTCAGGAAAAGTTGGTGCTGAGAGAGTAGATGGAGAACTCAATCCACATGATCAAGATGGTCTATCCAAGTTTTTCTATAGATGAGGATATCATCAAAGAAAATTAAGAAAAAATGACGGAGAAAAGGACGGAAGATATGATTCATGAGACTTTGGAAGGTGGAGGGGGCATTACACAAGCCAAAGGGCATGACCAAAAACTCATAGTGGCCCTCATGAGTTCTAAAGGCAGTCTTGGGAATGTCTGCCTCTTTCATACGTATTTGGTGGTAGCTCGAACGAAGATCAAGTTTAGTAAAGAATTGGACGCCACTCAATTCATCCATGAGGTCATCAATGACAGAAATGAGAAATGTGTCTTTAATGGCAAGTTTGTTGAGGGCATGGAAGTCAGGACACATTCGCCAAGAACCTTCTTTCTTCAGGACCATGACCACAAGAGAAGAGTAGGGGTTCGTACTAGGGTGGATAACGCCTGCATTAAGGAGTTCCTTGACCATTTTCTCAATTTCATTTTTTTGGGAAAAGGGGTGATGATACGGACGGATATTGGGAGGAAGGATTTCGGGTACAAGGGGAATGGAATGATCATGAACACCACGGGAAGGAGGGAGTCCCTGGGGAATGAGAAAAACCACTTGATGTTTAGAAATGATGGCTTGGAGGTCTTGCGGCACCGAGGGTGTCTATGTTTCTTGTATGGCATGGAGTTGGACAATAATACCAGAATGACCTTTTTTGAGCGGTTTTTCCATGCGATGAGAACTAATGATCTCAGGTGAACCGACGGTGATGCCTTGGAACTTATATTGGTGGCCCTCCTGGTTAAATTGCATGGTTAATTCCTTAAAATCAATGAGAATGGGACCAAATTCTTTAGCCAGTCTGCATCCAACACAATGTCACAACTATCCATGTCGATAGCAAACATATGAAATTTCATGTGGTAGTCACCAATTTGGAGACACACATTTTCACAATGCCCTCCACATGTCATGGAGCCACCATTGGAAATCATGATTTGAAAATTATTGATGGCACGGATGTAGCAATGAGTTTCTTAGGCAATGTGGCGATGAATAAAATTATGGGTGCTTCCACTATCAACCAGAATGATAACCTTCCGATACTTTATGTAACCGATTAGCTTGAGGGTTTGGGGAGCGGAGAAGCTAGTGAGAGCATTGGGGAAATGACCGGTTCTACTTCAGGAGGGTCTGAGGGAGGGGTTATGTCAGTGGTTTCAGGTGACTCAGACACAAGGAGAGTCTCAACATCCTCTTTCGAAATATCTTTGGAGATGGCCATAAAAAGATTTTGTTCCTTACATTTGTGGCCCGAGAAATATTTGTCATCACAATTATAACAAAGGCCTTTGAGTTGGCGTTCATCTATTTCATCCCTGGTCAATTTTTGGATCTTTAGTGGAGCGGAGGGAGTAGTGGGATTTACTGGTTTAGGGTGAGGGATAAAGGAGGGTTTTTGGTTTTGAGAAGATACACCTTGTTGTGCTTATTTATCTCTTTTAGTAGCCTCCACCCAACTCTGAGGCCGAGCCATGAGGACATGGGCCTGAATCTCATCCTCGAGGCCACTGATAAAACACTCTCAAAAAAAGGCATCAGACATGCCCTCTGTCTGAAAAGTCAGGGACTCAAAGGCAGCTATAAAGTCTTCCATTGTTCCAGATTCTTTCAACTTTGTCAAGTGGCCCAAATGGTTGGTGTCAGTGTCAAAGCGTTCATAAATCTCTGCCACAAAGTGTGTCCAAGCAATATACCCTTGATGAAAAGTTTTTCTACAATGCCACCATTGCCGACGTTCTTGATCTAGATAGAGAACACCATACCGGAGTTTGGCCAAGTCATCTGTAATGTCGTATAAAGAGAAATAATGTTCCATTTGGGTTACCCAACTAGTGGGGTTCGAGCCATCAAATTTGGTCACATCCACCTGCGAAAAGCGTAGGTCATGTTGAAAGTGATGGTGCTGAGAGTTATGGGAATGAGATGAATGTTCACCTTCAGTGTGTGGAGGTGAGTCAAAAGAAGGGTTATTTGTAGGGACATGAAGCTTGGTGCAAAGTGACGAAAAGACAGATTCAAGTTGGGTGGTCAGGTCTTGCTTGATTTCCTCCATTGAAGATTGCATAGTTGTATTGATGGCAAAAACATTGGCACTGAGTTGTTTCACTTCTTGTTGGGTCTCAGTGAGACTAGATTGCAAGGTATTGAAGCGAACTTCCAAGTCTTGGCAACAGGTATGGGCCATGAGGACGAGCGAATCGAAAAGGGGCGGGTGGGGTCAAAAATTTTGCCGAAGAATGAAATGTATGAATGTGATAAGGAAGAAGAGATGAATCCAATGGAATAAGTCTCAAATAATGGTGAAAAAATTTCTAGACTCTTTTATACTCTGGTCTGAAGAATACTGCAGTGATGAAATGCCCAAATGCTTAACCAGGAAGAAATGTGTAGTTACTTGGCAACCCAAACACAGTTGCCCTGCAATAGATCTTGTCTAGTTTAATTTGTTTATGTTTCTGTCCCCAAGGGTTAGGTATTCAAGGGTTTTACAGACAAAGGTTTGCCCTATGCTATAACTCTTTGATATACGTGCGGGGTCCAACAGTAGTACTCGAGCCAATATCTCAGGGCACTAACTAAGGAGAATAGACCGTACCCTTAGCCGTACTACCCGACTACCCAGGTACTAGAGAGTATCTTCCCAAGTGCTATTCTTGGTGGCACTATAGCAATCAGGCGGTCGATTGGTTTATCTAAAGAGGGCTTCAGAAAATTTTGGTCGATTTGTACACAGGTGTTGTCTGATGCGCTACCACTCGAAGGGGTACCAACAAGGGTTACAAGGGTGGCCAACAGATGTGCGCTTAAGAACCATTTGTATTTCCTACGTGTATGAATCCCTCAACCGCAGGTTTATGCGCGTAATGACAGATCTTTGTGGCTTAAAGATGCCGGAATACATCTCTACCCTGAAAAAAAAAATTACCCACAATTTCTGCCAAGGAAAGTGCTCTGATACCACTTGTAATATACCAAGTATAAAAAGTATGCAGAACAGAAATAAAATGCTAGAAACGACAAAATAACAACAATAGGTAAATTCAAGTGGAGTTGTGAGCCTATGGACCATATCGCTCATAGCAATTAGCGCACAATTTGATGCATTCTCCCTTATACTCTTGCTAGGTATATGATAAGTTGGAGAATGTTGGGACATGTGTGTCATACACATTGTAGTCCTAAAGTAGAGCAGATAATGATTATTAAGCAGTAGCATGGAATAAATGGTGAAAAACAATGGAAAATAAATGTTGCACTGACAAGGAATAAATGTGGATTACTAACATGCAATGAATGTTAAACAATGACAACTCGCCAATTAAGTGTTGGTTATTTCCAATATGTCAAATTGGAAAACCATAAATAATTTATGATTTTGTTATACCTACTTATTGAGTGTTTAAGAACATTGCTACTCTATAATATATTGTAACCATTCAAGTGCTAAATAATATATTGATCACTATTCAACACCTATACTTTCTTTCACCTCATTCCCTCCCTTAAAAAAACATATAAAACATATAAATTTTATTCTCTTTGTGGAAAAATATAACCACATTTCATATCTTCTTCTGCATGGCAGCACTTGGGAGGCATTCCTCAGAAACAACGGAACTTTTAAGGGAAAGCCAAACTATTACCAAATGATACAACGGAACTTTTAGGGGAAAGTCAAACTATTATCAGATGATGGTAAACATTATCCATCATGATCGTGCGATCATGAAAGACTTGAAATGGATTAATTCATTTTTGATCGTTTTCGGAAGCAATTCTGTGATGTAATTATTGGTGAAATCCATGTAATTATTGGTGAAATCTTATGATGTAATTATTGGTGAAGATGTAATTATTGATGAAATGACAGTTTGTTTTTTTGTTTAAGTTGTATTTTTGAATATATAAATAGATTTAACATTTTGAAAACTCATAGACTACTAGGATTATGGATTAGACAAGATTATTCAGATTTAACAACTTAAATTTGCAATTTTTTTTTAATATATAAATAAATTTAACATTCTGAAAAACTTCTAGAACACTAGGATATTATGGATTAGGCAGGATTCTACAGATTTAACAACTGAAATCTGCAATTCTAAATTTAACAATTGAAATCTATAATTCCAACAATTTCTGATCAATAACCAAAAAGATAAAACATTTAGATTGTAAGTTGAAATCATAAATGATTTAACAACTGAAATCTGCCATTCTAAATTTAACAATTGAAATCTACAATTCCAACAATTTCTAATCAATAACCAAAAAAGTCAAACATTTAGACTGTAAGTTGAAATCATAAATGATTTAACAATTGAAATTGAAATCTGAAATTCTAAATTTAACAATTGAAATCTACAATTCCAACGATTTCTGATCAATAACAAAAAAAAACATTTAGACTGTCAATTGAAATCATAAATGAGTGATATCATTTACATAATCAACCTGACCATTTATAATCCAATGCCGTCTAAAGGCTAGGGTAAGAACAGTGCATGGTGCTTAACCTTTTCAGCATCCAAAGCCTCCACCAGGAACCAAGGATGAGGACTGAGTAGGTTGTAATCATGAATGGCACAATATTAAGGACTAGGTTGAGATCATAAATGGTTGGAGCATCTATAAATCATTTACATTTATTCACTTTGACTATATCATTTTGGTTTTTTATGATTATTTATCGATTAAACCTAATCCTTAATGTCATGTTGAGTGTAATTCTTGCAGGCATGATGACTTTGATGATTAAATACAGGGATATGGACATGTTTTTCTTTGTTATCACGTGTTTTTGAGAGTTTTTTTATGGTTTTTACATAAAACCTCGAGCGTCGTTTTTGTCCGTTCTTGCGTTCGTAAATACATGAGAACGTGATCGAGCATACTTATATCACTTTTTCGGGCTCAACAAGGTTATACGAAAAAAGAACCCCCTGGAGTCCTCTTTAAGCTCTTTTCAGACTCTCTAAACATGAAAAGATCGCCGAGCGACATTGCTTTTTTCACGCTCGATAAAGTATTTGAAGTAAGAATCTGGTGAGCGATAATTTATCTCTTTTTTGGTCTCATTCAGAGTATTTTACGAAAAAGGAATTGAGAGAGTTCTCTTTTAAGTGTTTTTCCAAACTCTATAATCTTGAAAAACCTTCGAGTTTTCTATCTCTGGACTCGTTAAACAAACATTGACAGACCCGTGATGGGACCAAACCACTCCTTCTTAGGGTTCGTTAAACATACTCTGAGGGACTCGTCTGAAGGATGAACTTACATCAACAAGCATATGTTATCCTTCTCAAGCTTGCGTAAAAATAAAGAGGTACTCGCCAGAAATGGTGGGGGAAAATCTGGGAAAGGGATATGTTTTCATCTTCGTATTAATTGACAGTAAGTGTCGCTCTTGAACATGACACCCCCTATTCATCATTTGAAGCCGGTTTGAGAAATCCATTTGTCTCTCATTCGATTTGCTACAAGGTCATTCCCTATATCGTTTTTGAGTCAATGCTGCCAAATCATTGGTCGTGTCGTTCATATGTTCAAGAGAAGTCCATCTGAAACCTATATTGAGTCGGCCATCTGCAGTTATTCATTCTCTCCGTGTCGGCCTTCCCTGTGTCCAGTCCAATTCACATCATACTCTGTTTCACTTTCAAAATCTGTTACTCATTTCGTGTCATTGATGGGGGATACATCAAGGCCCTCCTGTGATGAGTTTTGTTCCGTCAACTTCAGCTCATTATCCGGAATCAAGACTTAAAAATTATTTGGTACCTTGGAGCTTGCATGCCTCAATTTATTCAACTTCAACTCATTTATTCACACTCGATGAATTGTACTATGGTACCTTGAGAGTCATTGACATCAATGGTGATTTCTCTCACACTTGTTAACGGTTTCATCAATGACCGGTAATCAAGTGGTTTCTATCATGTTCAACTTCAACACATGTAATCACATGGTTAAATTCGTACTTTGGGCGACGAGATTGAAGACCCTGGATATCATCTCTGTGATCCAGGTTGCAATGGAGTATGTATACTTTGTGACACATAGATCCATTGTGTATGTCTCGTGGCTATGTCATCTTGATTTGAAATTTCTCGCATAGATCCACAATGTATTCCGGTGGCTATGCTATATTTTGACGGCATGGATCCACAGTGTATGCTTGGTGGCCATGACCCATGTCTATAATGTCATCAGTCCGTGATCTGAGTATGAGAATGCCTACCTCAGAATTGATATATATATATTCTGCAGATGCTTGGTTGTTCGTAGGTTTCCGATTAGGTGTGCTCCTGGTTCTCGACACACACATGCAGCTTACAAAGTCTATCGGCTGTCACTGGTTCCACCCTCATACTTTGGGGGGCATTCTGTTACCCATGATTTTGGTCATCGTGATGATGTATTGATGATGGTGTACTCAGGCTCTTCATAAGAACTTTCTCCTGAGAAACGTTACTTCTTTTTCTAGAAATATCATTTTTTAAGGAGGTTCGCAGGCTGCTAGTATATTTGCCTACGAGAATGCATGATTCTCACAGGATGCTTTAAGCCAAGGTGCGAGAAGTTCACACTGTGTTAAACTGCTAGGGTGCGAACTCTTTCTAAAGCAAGGAAAAAAGATGAATTCTCGATGCTTCTAGAAGAATGAGATGGCATTCGAATGGTTATCCTAGTACTGGATTCCCTGATATTTTGGGATCATTCTTATCCAAGTAACTAATTCATTCTCTCTTATATATTGAGAGAATTCTCGTGGAAAAGGTTAAGCAAGGTTAAGCCAGATTCATTGGAGAATTAGTGAAAGAATTGTGTGAAGGACTGAAGCTACAACAGTTTAGAGATTCCAACAAGTTTATCCAAAGGGGTTGATCTTCTTCATGCAAGTGAGAAAGTGTGTGTGTCAGAGCCAAGGGCCATTGAAAGGAAGTTTGCGACATCAAGGCTCAAGTTGTAAGCTTTACTTTCCATTAATATGATACAGTAATATGTCCATTTTCCATAAAGATTTTTCCCCTTTATTGTGTAATTCCTTGATCATATACATAGATTGACTGTTGAATAGATTGTGCTTTCTTCACTTTGGTTGGTTTGTGTTGTCTTGGTCTTGACTGCACGAGAGCACTGGAGCGAAGCAGGAGCAACAAAGATTATAGAAAGCGATAATAAGGTATGTTCTTTGTTCTTGTCTCCTATTTAATTCAATAGTTTAAATCTAGGGAAAGAGTCATATTCTGTCTTGCTTTGTTTTAGATCCAGGTGGATCTAGGGAGATCGGTTTGTGTCCGCACTTACGGATTTATCCAATAACAGGGAGGGAGAAGCTAGTGAGAGCATTGAGGGAAATGACCGGTTCTACTTCAGGAGGGTCTGAGGGAGGGGTTATGTCAGTGGTTTTCGCTGACTCGAACACAAGGAGAGTTTCAATATCCTCTTTCGAAATATCTTTGGAGATGACCATAAAAAGATTTTGTTCCTTACATTTGTGGCCCGAGAAATATTTGTCATCACAATTATAACAAAGGCCTTTGAGTTGGCGTTCAACCATTTCAGCCCTGGTCAATTTTTGGATCTTTAGTGGAGCGGAGGGAGTAATGGGATTTACTGATTTAGGACGAGGGATAAAGGAGGGTTTCCGGTTTTGAGAAGATACACTTTGTTGTGCTTCTTTAGCTCTTTTAGTAGCCTCCACCCAACTCTGAGGCCGAGCCATGAGGACATGGGCCCGAATCTCATCCTTGAGGCCACTGATAAAACACTCTAAAAAAAAGACATCAGACATGCCCTCTGTCTAAAAATTCGAGCACTCAAAGGCAGCTATAAAGTCTTCCACTGTTCCAAATTCTTTCAACTTTGTCAAGCGGCCCAAATGGTTGCTGTCAGTGTCAAAGCGTTCATAAATCTCTGCCACACAGTGTGTCCAAGCAATATACCCTTGATGGGAAGTTTTTCTACATTGCCACCATTGCCAACGTTCTTGATCTACATAGAGAACACCATATCGGAGTTTGGCCAAGTTATTTGTAATGTCGTATAAAGAGAAATAATGTTTCATTTGGGTTACCCAACTAGTGGGGTCCAATCCATCAAATTTGGTCACATCCACCTGCGAAAGGCGTATGTCACGTTGAAAGTGATGGTACTGAGAGTTATGGAAATGAGAGGAATGTTCACCTTCAGTATGTGGAGGTGAGTCAAAAGAAGGGTTATTTGTAGGGATATGAAGCTTGGTGCAAAGTGACAAAAAGACAGATTCAAGTTGGGTGGTCAGGTCTTGTTTGATTTCCTCCATTGAATACTGCATGGTTGTATTGATGGTGACAACATTGGCATTGAGTTGTTTCACTTCTTGTTGGGTCTCGGTGAGACTAAATTGCAAGGTATTGAAGCGAACTTCCAAGTCTTGGCAACGGGTATGGGCAATGAGGACGAGGAAACCGAAAAGGGGCGGGTGGGGTCAAAAATTTTGCCGAAAAATGAAATGTATGAATGTGATACGGGAGAAGAGATGAATTCAATGGAATAGGTTTCATGAAAAAATTTCTAGACTCTTTTATACTCTGGTATGAAGAATACTGCAATGATGAAATGCCCAAATGCTTAACCAGGAGGAAATGTGTAGTTACTTGGCAACCCGAACACAGTTGCGCTGCAATAGATCTTGTCTGGTTAGGTATTCAAGGGTTCTACAGACAAGGGTTTGCCCTATGCTATAGCTCTCTGATATACGTACGGGGTCCAACAGTAGTACTCGGGCCAATATCTTAGGGCACTAACTAAGGAGGATAGACCGTACCCTTAGCCGTACTACCCGACTACCCAGGTACTAGAGAGTATCTTCCTGAGTGCTATTCTTGGTGGCACTATAGTAGTCAGGCGACCGATCGGTTTATCTAAAGAGGGCTTCAGGAAATCTATGTCGATCTATACACAGGTGTTGTCTGATGCGCTACCACTCGAAGGGGTACCAACATGAATTACAAGGGTGGCCAACAGATATGCGTTTAAGAACCATTTGTATTTCCTACGTGTATGAATCCCTCAACCGCGGGTTTATGCGCGTAACGACAGATCTTTGTGGCTTAAAGATGCCGAAATACGTCTCTACCCTGAAAAAAAACATTACCCACAATTTCTGTCAAGGAAAGTGCTCTGATACCACTTGTAATATACCAAGTATAAGAAGCATGCAGAACAGAAATAAAGTGCTAGAAACGACAAAATAACAACAATAGGTAAATTCAAGTGGAGTTGTGAGCCTATGGACCATATCGCTCATAGCAATTAGCGCACAATTTGATGCATTCTCCCTTATACTCTTGCTAGGTATATGATAAGTTGGAGAATGTTGGGACATGTGTGTCATACACATTGTAGTCCTAAAGTAGAGCAGATAATGATTATTAAGCAGTAGCATGGAATAAATGGTGAAAAATAGTGGAAAATAAATGTTGCACTGACAAGGAATAAATGTAGATTACTAACATGCAATGAATGTTAAACAATGACAACTCGCCAATTAAGTGTTGGTTATTTCCAATATGTCAAATTGGAAAACCATAAATAATTTATGATTTTGTTATACCTACTTATTGAGTATTTAAGAACATTGCTACTCTATAATATATTGTAACCATTCAAGTACTAAATAATATATTGATCACTATTCAACACCTATACTTTCTTTCACCTCATTCCCTCCCTTAAAAAAAAACATAAGAAACATATAACTTTCATTCTCTTTGTGGAGAAATATAACCACATTTCATATCATCTTCTGCATGGCAGCACTTGGGAGACATTCCTCAGAAACAGCGGAACTTTTAAGGGAAAGTCAAACTATTACCAGATGATACAGCGGAACTTTTAAGGAAAAGTCAAACTATTACCAGATGATGGTAAACATTATCCATCATGACCTTGCGATCATGAAAGACTTGAAACGGCTTAATTCATTTTTGATCGTTTTCGGAAGCAATCCTGTGATGTAATTATTGGTGAAATCTTGTGATGTAATTATTGGTGAAGATGTAATTATTGATGAAATGACAGTTTTTTCTTGTTTAAGTTGTATTTTTGAATATATAAATAGATTTAACATTTTGAAAACTCCTAGAGCAAGGATTATGGATTAGATAGGATTATTCAGATTTCACGATTGAAATTTGCAATTCTTTTTGAATATATAAATAAATTTAGCATCCTGAAAAACTTCTAGAACACTAGGATTATGGATTAGGCAGGATTCTGCAGATTTAACAACCGAAATCTGCAATTCTAAATTTAACAATTAAAATTTATAATTCCAACAATTTTTGATCAATAACCAAAAAGATAAAACATTTAGATTGTAAGTTGAAATCATAAATTATTTAACAACTGAAATCTGTCGTTCTAAATTTAACAATTGAAATCTACAATTCCATCAATTTCTGATCAATAACCAAAAAAGTCAAACATTTAAATTGTATGTTGAAATCATAAATGATTTAACAATTGAAATTGAATTCTGAGAATCTAAATTTAATAATTGAAATCTACAATTCCAACGATTTTGATAATAACAAAAAAAATAAAACATTTAGACCGTCTATTAAAATCATAAATGAGTGAGATCATTTACATAATCAACCTGACCATTTATAATCCAATGCCGTCAAAAGCCTAGGGTAAGAACAGTGCATGGTGCTTAACCTTTTGAGCATCCAACACCTCCACCCAGGAACCAAGGACGAGGACTGAGTAGGTTGAAATCATGAATGGCACAATATTAATGACTAGGTTGAGATCATAAATGGTTGGAGCATCTATAAATCCCAATTCTCCATATATATGACTCCAACCCGTTACTGTTTAAAGCACTGTGCTTAACGTTTTCAGCATCCCAAACGAGCTACAGCCACATGGTGAGAAACCTATTATAACTGGAGCTAAGCAAAAGACTTTTTGTGGAAAGAACAAATTGTACCACGAAATCTTAGTTTCCAACAGCATACTTTCACCTTGCAGTTCAGAGCTTCTCACGAATCCGTTTTTTCTTCACCAGCACAATATCATTAACGTAATTAGAAGCTAATTTTGTAATAAATAACTAAAATTTTAAATTATGAAAATTATAATTTTTTTCATATATAGTTATATTTTATCCTGTTGAACAGATAGGAATTGTAAAGACATTAACAGAAATTAATACAAGGTTTTTACTATTTATTTAAAAAAAAAAATCTATCTATTAAAGGAATTTAGTGTAAATTTAGTGTAAAATTAGTGTCCTTTAGTGAAGTTGTATTCTATTTATCTAACAATAAAATTTTGATAACTCAGGTTTTTAACTGCTAAAGTCTACAAAGTATACATATCCTATCTTTCTGAATTTGATATGTATACTAGCATCTCCTTTAGGAGAAAATTCTTGTGTTGGTTCCAGGTTGCCATGGATAAATGTTTGATCACAACACTAGAAGAGTGTTGACCTCATTACATATTGTATTTCTTACTTTTGATCTTTGTTTCAAACATGGCACAAGTGATAGCTCTAAAGGAGCTACTGTGACGATTATTCATACTATTGTTTTATTTACTATTATCAAAAGAGTATTATTCTTGCTTGTTGTTTTGTTGGCCTTGTTTCAGGTCACATGTAATAACCCTAAAGAAGCTATAGTGAAGGTTGCAGAAGGAAACAAATTATATGAGACATGAAGCAGACTATGTACATGACCATATACATTCTTGTACCAAAGAATATAAAGAAGAAGTTATCTTTTGAGATCTAGAGTATCTCATATGGATATTGATTGTAAGGAGCAGAAGGCTCCAAAGATGACCAAACATTACAATTCACAGAAGACTTGGTCAAATGATAACGAAGCCACCTTGACGGGAAGTAGAAATTGTTTGAAGTATGACTCAGCCTTTCATATTTAGAATTGGTATTCAACACCAACTATACCCTGTAAGAGATGATGAAGTCCTTGTAGACTCAGAAGAAATCGAGAGTAAGCTTGATATCAGAAAGAATCAGATGAAGAGACATCTCCCAGGACTGGGAGACAAATTCCATGAGAATACTAGATCGTAGCTTCAGAAACTACTAGGAGATATGAAATCTCCTGGAAGATTCCCTTGTTTCAGTAACAGAGAAGGAAGCTAGTCAGAAAGACTAGGATATGGATTCTTCTGTGAGACTAGAAGAGAAGTTAGTATTGAGTTCCAAGATTGATTTAAATAGATCAAGCATGTTGCAGATGTACAAAGCCTGATGCGTGTCTAGAGGATTCTCCCAGCAAAAGGGAGAAGACTATGACGAGATACTAATTGAAGAAATAGTTCCAGTATTCATGAAGACAACCAAAAAAACCATGATTCATATATAGTACGAGATGTAGGGGGAGAAATCCCCATATTTAAAATTGTGTGGCAGTTGGTGCATTACATTACTTGGGTCATGGAGACATGACTACGATAAAATATAGAGTTACCTCCATGAAATAAGAAGAGTTATCTTTAGTATCAGCTATTGAGCCACTCTCAGTTTTAGATTAAGTTGTTTCCATGATGTAGTAGATGAGTTACTCTTTGATTTCAATAGTCACGGTGAGAATGAAGCAACCATTATTAGCTTCAGAGCAGTTGTAGGTACAGAGTCCCAGTTCCAGGAGGAACAATTGTAGAAAGAGGAGAGGACATACTCTTAGGCAGTGAGACAGATAGTGCTTTGCAGAGAGCACATAGAGATAAAACATGATTGTGTAGATTGAGTTGTAGTTGAGCAAGTGTACCAGATTGGTACAATGTAATGATAAAATTTTATTTGGAGATTGAATATAGAAAGACTCATGTCTGTTGGTTGAAGGAAGCTCTTTACGTGTTGAAGCAAGCTCCTAGAGCTTGGTATGGTAGAATTTACAGTTTCCAGAAGATCTTGGGCTTTACCAAGAGTAAAGTTGATTCTAACCTTTACTTCAAGGTTATGAATTATGAGCCAATGATGTTACTACTATATGTAGATATTGTATTCTTGACAAGATGAAGAAAATCTCATCACAGATGGCAGAAGAAGATCACTACAGAGTTTGATCGAATACCTAAATGCATTATCTCTTAGGCTTGAATTTTGGCAGAGCACAGAGAATATCTTCCTTAACCAAGGGAAGTATGAAATTAAAATGAAGAGGTTTGACATGTTGAAATGTAAATCCATGTACACACCCATGGAAACAAAGTTGAATCTCCTAGTAGATACCTCATCAGAATTGGTTGATGCTACTTTGTACAGACAAATTATTGGTTTAGTGATGTATCTGATGAATACCAGGCCATATATATGTTTTTCCTTGACTCAGTATCTAGTAGAACCCATATTTGTTCACATTGTTGCTGCAAAACATATGATGAGATACCTTAAGGGTATGTTGGATTTTGGTCTCTATTATACTACAGATCATGAATTCAGATTGTATAGATATACTGATTCAGATTGAGTTGGAAGTGTCTCTGAGAGAAATATCTCTTCAGGATGTTGTTTCAGTATGGGGTTAGCCATGATCTCATGGTAGAGTAGGAAGCAAACAGAAGCGAAATACATTGTTGCATGTTCCTCTAGTTGTGAAGGGCTTCATATGTTTTTGACAGATCTATTTGATCTGGAGATGGAAGCCATCGTGATCCTATGTAATAACTAGAGTTATATAAGGATGATTTGTTCCATGATGTGTCGAAGCACATAGAGATCTGGTATCACTTCATGATATGATGCAAAGAGGAGCTATAAAGCTCCAATATGTTGGCACAAATGAACAGGTTGCATATGTGTTGAACAAAACTTTGTCTCATGTAAAGTTTGAGCACTTTAGAGACAAGCTTGGTATAGTTTGAAAGGAACTCCCTCGAAAGGGGGAGTAGTGTTGATGATACTATGGTATCCTGATCAATAGTGGTATCTCTGTTAGGATTTTATATCCTAGGGAATCTTATGATTCCTGGGAAGATCCTTTGGGTCTGTCAAAGTACCATGTGGTAGATTCGTTAGGATTTCATATCCTAGGGAATATTTTTTATTCCTGGGCAGGTCCTTTGGATCTATCAGAGTGTTGAAAAGTCAACAAGAAACATGTGTCTAATTTATTTTTCCCTTAAATAAATTGGAAAATAAATATTAATCTATTATTTCATTCATAACTAAGTGAGTTGGATTTGTAACAGAATTATAAGTGTAGTTAAGTGAGTTAAGATCAGTTGTACTAGTTGTAACTAAACGTACACTAGTGACAGTTTAGTTAATCAGTGAACTCACATGCAACTGAAGATTCACCACGGTTAACTACATGCATGTTAGATCCAGTGGAGACCCAGTTGAGATAATAGGAGAAAGGGACAGTTTGGCTATCAGTTGTGATTTGATCACACATGCAGTGAATATGCTTATGAGCATGTGCAAAATAGGCAATGTGTAATGTGATCATTGTGAGAATTCGAATTGCAGAGATTGTGCATAGGAGGCAAGTTGTTTGGACACAGGAATTGGCACATGTATTTGCTGATTTGTGTATGACAATGTGAAACAATTGTATTGTACTGAGAGCTCTTGGATTAGAGTTTTGTATGAGATTGTTTCATGATTCATGATATACATAATATATGATAGTGGGGTTTTTAGCTTACGCTTTCCCGGTAAAACTTCTTTGTTATGTGTTATTGATATTTCACTTTGTGATTGTGGTTGTGATCGTGGTTTAATTTTCTGCAAGAATAATAGTAGAAGCGATTATGTATTTAACAGTGGCGTGTAATTGTTAGATCAGGAGAATCGCAAGAATACAATAAGTATATCAAAATTTCTACATGGTATCAGAGCCATGGAGGCCATGGAGCTACGGAAGTGAGGTGCGAACAAAATCGTGTTCTCGCAGGTCCTGTCTCTTAGAGGGTGCGAACCCTAGTACTGAAAGCTACGCTCGTTTTCAGGAACAATAATTCTCACACCCTAGACAAAGGTAGGGTGCGAACTTCATTGGCAAGTTCACAGGCAAATACACTAGCAGGGTGTGAACTCCCCTCACCCTACAGTGCAGTACAGTGCGAACATCACAGGAAAGTTCGCAGGCAAATGTAATAGCAGGATGCAAACTTCCCTCACCCTACAATGGAGCAGGGTGTGAACTTCCCAGGCAAGTTCGCAGGCTATACACAGGTAGGGTGCGAACTTCCCTCAGGTTGCTCTCAGGTGGGGTGCGAACCTTCCAGGGCAAGAGGAAAAGCAGGAGTTGAGTTTTGGGTTGGATAACATTCGAATTTTCAAGATTTTCTTGGTGCGACACTTGATTCAAGATCGAAAATCTATTTTAATGGCTTGAGGTTGGAGTATGCACTCGAAGGCATCTCTAACTACATTTCTTGGAAGGACAGGATGGAGGCAGTGCTCAAAGACAATGGCTTGAAGGGTTACATTGACACAGATGTTCCTCAGCCGGCTGCAATAGATGTTGCAAATCTTGATGCATGGAAAAAGAAAGTGGCGAAGGCGAGGAGGATTTTGTTGGAGGGAGTACGAGACCACATTGTCTCAAGTCTCCATGGGAAAACCACACCATATGCAATGTGGTAGGTTTTGACGAATCTGTTCCAAAACACTAGCGACCATAGGAAATTCGCGCTCAAAGATAAACTCAGGAAGATCAAGATGGAGAAAGGTGACACCATTCCAAAATATCTCACGAAGTTTGTCCAATGTCGGGATGAGCTTGGAAGTGTGGGAATAACAGTCACTATTGATGATTTGGTGAGCTTGGCACTCCTAGGGCTTCCTAAGAGTTGGCACAGTTATCAAGACTCTGTCAATGGAAGGGAAAAATTGCCAGATTGGGAATGACTGTGGTCAGATCTAGTGCAAGAGGAGTTTAGGCGGAACACCAGAGATGGATCTTCATCAAAGCGTGATGATGAAGAGGATTGTGCTTTGACTGCTAAGGCGAGGAAAGGGAAAGGGAAGAAATTCCAATCAAAATCCGAGTCTAAAGTCAAGAAGTTGGATTTGTCCAAAGTGAAGTGTTTTCACTATCACGAACGTGGGCATCTCGCTACTAACTGTCCGCAAAAGAAGAAGAACAAGACGATTGCTAGATCTGCAACTGGTGAGGCTCTTGTCTCACAATTTGAGCTTGACTTCGCTTTGATCGCATGCATGGCTTCAAGTGCATCGGGATCGGTGTGGTATTTGGATAGTGGCGCTTCCTTCCACATGACAAGAGATAAAGAGTCTTTCATTGACTTGGAGGAGAAAGATCTCAGAATGCATATAGAGATGGGCGATGATGGACGATACAGTGCAATTGGTATTGGTACCATTACCTTTCAGAGGGAGTCAGGTAAACCATTTCAACTGAAAAATGTTATGCATGTTCCAAGTTTGAAGAAAAACTTGGTCTCAGTCGCAATGTTGGAGGACAGAGGCTATGATGTTGTTTTTAGCAGTGGAAAAGCCTACCTGCAACATAAAGCAATGGGTTAAGTCAAGAAGATAGGGATTTGAGTTAAGAATCTCTACATGCTGGAGGTAGATGGTTGTAGTGCCATGATAGGCAAGGTAGAAAAAGTGGTGAGCCGGGATGAAGGCGAATTATGGCACAGGAGATTGGGCCATCTTCATCATGGAGCCTTGAAGATCATGCAACAAATATCTACTGGACTTCCAAGGGGAACACTTGGTTAGTCATATCAGTGCAAGGGGTGCACCCTGGGGAAGTATGTAAAGACCACCTTTCATGAAAAGGAGAATCGTGCTTCGGTGATCCTGGAGAGAATTCACACGAACATGTGTGGACCATTCTCGGTTGCTTCAACAACAAAAAACAGAGAAGGAATTCAAAGAGAACTCATAGCGCCTCATAACCCACAACAAAATGGGGTCACGAAGAGAAAGAACAAAATGATCGTGGGTGCAGCATGAACGATGTTGCATGATCGGGGCCTACCAATGCATTTGTGGGCAGAAGCATGCAATACTGCAATTTATGTGCAAAACCGTTGTCATCATAGAGTACTTGGCATGAGTACACCTGAAGAAGCTTTTACTGGTAAGAAACCTGATGTTTCGCATTTAAATTTTTTTGGCTCATCTGTTTTTGTGCATGTGAACAAGGATGCCAGGAAGAAGCTGGAACTGACTGCTGAAGTTGGGATATTTGTGAGGTACATAGAAACACCCCATAATTATTGTGTGTATTTGTCGAATAGTACGATGACTGTTATGCGACGGGATATGAAATTCGATGAGGGGAAAGCCATGCGGTTGTCACTTGAGAGGGAGCTAGACTTGCATGCAGAAGAGGAACTGCTAGTTCCCAAGGATGAGTCTCAAGATGTGGATCAGCCACATGAAGAGGTTCATGGAGTGGAGGAAACCACTCAAGCAGATCCATCCATCGAGAATGGTAGAAAGTGCACCACGAAAGCTGACAGATTGAGACTAGATGTTGCACAGAATGTAGGAGCCCCTACTTCACAGTGCAGACAGAGATAGTCTCCTGATTGATTTGCTGGATACATGGCTCTCATGAGAAAATGTATTGTGACTGAACCATCTTCCTTTCAGGAAGCAGTGCAGGACCCCACTTGGGTTGATGCTATGGTAGAGGAGTATGAATCCATTGTCAAAAACAATGTATGGGAAATTGTCCCAGGACCGATTGATAAATCAGTGGTAGGTTCGAGATGGATCTACAAGGTAAAACAAGTTGCTGATGGGAATGTGGAGAAATACAAGGCCAGGTTTGTGGCCTGGGGCTTCTCACAAATCGAGGGGATAGATTATGGTGAGACCTTTGCACCTGTCACAAGGTACTCTTCCATAAGATCCATCCTTGCACTCTCAGTGCAGATGGGCTGGTGCATTCATCAGATGGATGTTAAAACTGCGTTCCTCAACGAGATCATTAAGGAAGAAGTGTACATTGAACAACCAGAAGGTTTTGAGACCTTTGACAGAGAGTTGCATGTGTGCAGACTCAAGAGAGCACTGTATGGGCTGTAGCAAGCATCTCGTGCTTGGTACACTCGGATAGACAGCTATTTCACCGGATTGGGCTTCACCAAAAGTGAAACGGATGCAAACCTATACCAAATTGTGGTGGAGGGTAAGATTTTAATCATTGTGCTTTATGTTGATGATTTAATATTGACTGGTGATGAGTAGCTGATACACTCATGCAAGGAGGACCTTGCAAAGGAGTTTGAGATGAAGGATTTGGGCCTTCTTCATTATTTCCTTGGATTGGAAATATGGCAGCGAGATGGTGAACTTTTTGTGTCTCAAGGAAAGTATGCAAGAGAGATATTGCGTAAGTTTCACATGGAGGGCTGCAAACCCATGGATACTCCTCTTCCAGGAAAATGGAGGAAAGAGGATGCTACTTCTGGAGAAGTAGTGGATGCTACTATCTATCGACAGTTAGTGGGTTCGCTAATGTATTTAGTGAACACGAGACCAGACATTTGCTATGCAGTTAACCAACTAAGTCAAGTGATGGTTAAGCCTACCAAACTCTTTTGGAAGGCGGGTAAGCATGTCTTGAGATATCTGAAGGGCACATTTGAGTATGGATTATGGTACAGACAGATGGATGAGGTGAAGTTGCATGGCTTCACGGATGCAGATTGGGTGGGCAGCCCAACGGACAGAAAGAGCACATCAAGAGGGATATTTAGTATTAGATCTATAGTCATTTCTTGGTACAGCAGGAAACAGAGATCCGTGGCACTTAGTTCAGCGGAAGCGGAATACATGGCAGGGAGTCAAGATGCATGTGAGGCTACCTGGATGAGGAAGATCTTAGTTGGTTTGTTTGGTTCTCATTTAGATCCGACAATGATTTATTTTGATAATCAGAGTTACATTAAACTCTCGATTAATCCCGTGTTTCATAACAGATCTAAGCATATAGATAATCGGTATCATCATCTCAGAGATTGTGTGCAGCGGAAGATCATGTTGCTTCAATACATTCCTACGGAAGATTAGGATGCAAACATTCTGACGAAGGCACTCACTAGGAGAAAATTCGAATATCATAGAGACAGGATTGGGGTGAAGGATAATCCCTTTCTTGTTGAGAGGGAGTGTTGAAAAGTCAACAAGAAACATGTGTCTAATTTATTTTTCCCTTAAATAAATTGGACAATAAATATTAATCTATTATTTCATTCATAACTGAGTGAGTTGGATTTGTACTAGAATTATAAGTGTAGTTAAGTGAGTTAAGATCAGTTGTACTAGTTGTAACTAAACATGCACTAGTGAGAGTTCAGTTAATCAATGAACTCACATGAAACTGAAGATTCACCACGGTTAACTACATGCATGTCAGATCCAGTGGAGACCCAGTTGAGATAACAGGTGAAAGGGACAGTTGGCTATCAGTTGTGATTTGATCACACATGCAGTGAATATGCTTATGAGCATGTGCAAACTAGGCAATGTGTAATTTGATTATTGTGAGAATTCGAATTGCAAAGATTGTGTAGAGGAGGCAAGCTGTCTGGACACAGGAATTGACACATGTATTTGTTGATTTGTGTATGACAGTGTGAAACAATTGTATTGTACTGAGAGCTCTTGGATTAGAGTTTTGTATGAGATTGTTTCATGATTCATGATATACATAATATATGATAGTGGGTTTTTTAGCTTTACGCTTTCCCGTTAAAACTTCTGTGTTATGTGTTATTGATATTTCACTTTGTGATTGTGGTTGTGATCGTGGTTTAATTTTCCACAAGAATAATAGTAGAAGCGATTATGTATTTAATAGTGACATATAATTGTTAGATCAGGAGAATCGCAAGAATACATTAAGTGTATCAAAATTTCTACACAGAGTACCACAAAATGTTGTTGATGCTAGCCCAGTGCTGAAGATTTCCATCTTTGTGTTGATGTTGTTGATTCCAACCTAGTGCTGAATGTTTCCATCTTCGTGTTGATGTTGTTGTGATGCCAGCCTTGTGCTGAAGATTTCCAGCCTCGTGTTGATGTTGTTGTGATGCCAGCCTTGTGCTGAAGATTTCCAGCCTTGTGCTAATGTTGTTGTGATTCCAACCTTGTGCTAAAGATTTCCAGCTTCGTGTTGATGTTGTTGTGATGCCAACCTCGTGCTGATGTTGTTGTGATGCCAGCCTCGTGATGATGTTGTGGTGATACCATCCTTGTGCTGAAGATTTCAAACCTCATGTTGATGTTGTTGTGATGCCAACCTTGTGCTGGAGATTTCAAACTTCTTGTTGATGTTGTTGTGATGCCATTCTCGTGCTGAAGATTTCATGCCTCATGATGATGTTGTTGTGATGTCAGCCTCATGATGAGTATTTACAGCCTCGTGTTGATGTTGATGAGATGCCAGCTTCATGTTGAATATTTCCAGCCTAGTGCTAATGTTGATGATTCTACAGCCTTCGTGTTGTGCTGTTTTTTTTGTTGATGATGCTCCAACCTTTGTGTTGTGATATTGTTGTTGTTGATGTTGTATCAGCCTTGTGTTGTTATTGATGATGATGATGTACTAGTGTTATAATAATCCATGTTGATGCAGATGATGATGATTCCACTTCAGCTTCTTTCTGAAAATGATGATGATGATGCCACTTCAGCTTCTTGCTGAAGATGATGATGATGATGATTTTATTTCAGCTTTCATGTTGAAGATGATGATGATGATTTTATTTCATCTTTCGTGCTGAAGATGATGATGTTACTTTAGCCTCATGCTAAAGATGTTGATGATATTACTTTAGCCTCATGCTAAAGAAGATGATGATGTTACTTAAGCCGCACACCAAAGATGATGATGATGTTACTTTAGCCTCATGTTGTTGATGATGATGATGTTACTCCAACTCCATGTTGTGAATGATGATGATGAGAAAAACTTTCGATGATTTATATATATGCCAGTCAGTGTTCCAGATGTTGTTGATGTTGATGCCCTCTCTCTCTCCTGATGATGTTGTAGAATACCCTTCTTGTTAAGGGGGAGTGTTGAAATATTGTAACTGGAAAGAGTGTTATATTTATTATTGAGTTATTATTCATTATGTCAATCCCCTTTTGTGGATTGATCACATTGGCCATTGTAATTGACCAAATACCCTTTTGCAGATTGGTCAAACCCTAAATATATTATGCAAATTGAGAAGTCGGCTCCCAGGCCATTTAAAGTGGTTTTAACCACTTAGAAGACAAGTTGGCCCTACCCAGTGAAGAGACACCTTTTCAAGACCTTCCAGTTTGTATAAATAAAGGAAGCCAGTGACTCATATGAACACTCACTCAACTCACTCCTCTAGTGCACAATTTTGAAGGAAGTTGCAGTTGCTAGTTGCCGAAAGAAGGAAGAGAGAGAGGCGCATTGATCAGTGGAGGATATTCTCTAGTGTTTGGTTTATTGTCTTGGCATTGTATTAGTTATTTATATTAAGGAATTTTTTGTTGGGTTTTCTTCCCCATGAGAGTTTCCCGAGATAAATGTTGTGTATCGTGTGATTATGTTTCTCTTAGTGATCCTACCTATGCTATGGTTATCTAGTAAATTGAAAAGAAACCTAATAATAGCTTAAACTTTAACATATTGATGGTCATTATAAAGGTTCAGAGAGAAGCCATAGCCAGAGGAAAGAGGATGCCAAAGAAGTTGGAAAAATAAATATGAGTCAAGAGGATTTTGACAGAGAATTTACTGAGTTAAAGGAGAGACTCAACATAATTATGGAGTTGCGACATGAATGCAATGAAATCCATAGATATGGTTGGAGAATGAAGAGGAAGGATAGATGGCCTATTCAACAATTGATTGCAAGAAATAAGAAG
>ML790509.1:32035-45795 GCA_009831015.1 Picea engelmannii | reverse complement strand
AATAACAATCAAGTATATATATAAATATAGAATACAACCTAGGAGCTTGATTTACTGCAATCCATAATCCAACTAAAGGCCTCATGGGTACGCCTTGACTATTCTATTCTTTCTCAATATTATTGATCATAATATGAACTTCACACCTCATTTAAGCTCATTTGCCTTTGGACAATTCTATTTTTCCAATAAAAAAAGTAGGCCATAACCTTGAATACAGTTTTGTCCAAATTTCATTTCCAATTATATAAAAAAAAAACAAATATTTTATTAATAAATTTCAAATTAAAAAATATCACAATATTTTACTATGAAATTGCTATATATATATATATATTCAATGCTTTGTACATACATGGATCTTACCCACCTTAAAAAAAGTCGTGACAGTCATCTTGGGGCGATCAATAACCAGCCTGTTGCGCAGGCTTTAATGCTGCAGCAAGTGGTATATACACCGTCGGATATATCCCGACATATATACCAAGACAATCCGATGGTATATATACCAGTTGCCACAACATTAAAGCATGCGCAACATGATGGTTATTGATCGTCATCAACTTGGTATGGCATCAAGTACAGACATTGTTGAATTTAGGGGCCGCTGAGTTTGTTGTGGCGGGAATCAAACTCACGGGATGCATGCCTCATGGCGTCCAACGCTCATGATCTGATTCAAATTGTTCCAATCTCAAAGTCCCAACTTCCAAGGTCTAACCATGTGAAACAAGACTATGGAGGTAGTGAAATGATTAGATTTACATGATATCCTTGAAGTGATTGATGTTGATGGAAATAGCAGCTATAAAGGAACTGATAGACTACCTGTGGGAAGGGATGGTTTCCCAAAATCAGGGATCTATTAATACTAAAAATTTAATGTTTTTTTAATTTATAAAAATATATAGCTGGTTTAAAATGATTTTTTTTGTGACATTTTCTGGGGACGTTTGCCTTAAATTTGGCGAGATATTGTTAAATACGTAGATTTGAGTGATTATTTCTATATAATCCAAGTATTTCAGTGGTTTTTCAACATGTTGAATTCATTTCTGCATTCAGAAAAAATCATTTCGTAGACAACACCAAAATTTTATAGTATTTGATACTCTATGTTAGAACATGACTAGGAGAGAGTATACCATGCAAACAGTTTAAAACCAAATCCTAATTGATGTAAAACCATAACCATTATATGTATGTAGTGGTTTGTAGATCATTATGTGGATTTGATAGTACACTGAATCATTATGCAACGTGGCACTACAATGAAGTTGTTGCAAATTTCAATTGAAAGTATAGTGAAAGCATTGTACATCATGGTGAGATGGGTGTGTCATATAACTTAGCTGTAAGAGTTGGTAAAGCACTAATAGAGAATACAAATTGAACAATAGTAAGGTAGGTAATGATCATTGAACACTAATAGAGGATAAAAATTGAACAATAGTAAGGAATAAATGCAAATCATTAGTAGGCAATGAATGCTAAGCAACAATAACTCATCAATTAATTGTTCGTGATTTTCAGCATGTAAAATTGGAAAATCATAAATGTTTTATGGTGTTGTTATGCCTATCTATTGAGTGATAGGGTTGGAGGAAAACGCTGTGAGTTCTAACTTATTGTTATGTTGTTGAAATTTCTATGGAATCCTTATAATGCTAATAAACACTATTATTGAGAGTAGGGAGCCTCTATAATGTATTGTAACCATTTAATTGTTGAATAATTCATTGAGCACACTTTAGAGTGTAGGTTTTTTCTACCAGAATGGTTTTCCCCAAGAAATTGTTGTGTAATGGTTTGTTATTTCTTTTATTTGTTTTCCGTTTATCATCTACAACTGTTTGTTTAAAGTTTTATATACGTTCTTCTCTCTTTGGTTAGTGTAGGAAGTGTATGTTGTGTCTGCTTCCTTTCATTTGGTATCAGATCTTGATCACCTCGGATCCAAGGTGTTAGGGACAAGGTTTTTTGGATCTAATCTTGGTTGGAGTGGAAGCTTGCACAGAAGGAAATCTTGTTGTAGAGAAACATAAATCTTGTTGCAGGGAAATGGTGAGCACGTCTAGATTATAAATGGAGAAGTTTAATGGTTAATTTTGAGTTGTGAAAGCTCAAGGAGGAGGATCTTGTCATAGGCTGAGATCTATGCGTTGCAGTGTTCTGAACCAAACCTACTAGCATGAAAGATAATGAATGGATAGTGTTGGAGAGAAATGCGAGAATTCTTATCAGGTTCTACTTGGCCGATTCAATATTATTGAATGCTTTTGAAGAAAAAACTGCAACAACTCTCTCGAAAGTTGGGGGATTTGTACTAGGGTAAATCCTTGGTTAATACACTCTTTTTGCAAAAAAAATTGTTTGCCTTGAGAAGGGTGATGGTGATTGTATAGTTGAGCAACTAAATATGTTTAATACTATTGTGATCCAGTTGATTTCAGTTGGAGTGAAGATGTATGAGAAGGATCGTTGTATGACCCTTTGTATTATTTGTCAAATTCATGGGACAACTTAGTAATGGTCATTGGAAGCAATGTAAAGACATTGTGTTTGATGAGGTTGAGGTTTCTTTATTCTCAAGAAGGTGAGGTAGAATGCTTCTAAATCCACCAATAAGGCCTTATCTATTCATGGAAGATCAAAAGAAAAAGGCAAGAAAATAGAAAATGGAAGATCCAAATCTTGTGAGAGACATATAAGTCTCCTGGAAAGTCCAAGGCACAATCTTGGAACAACAACAAGGTCAGGTATTTCATATCAGACTCCAAGGAAGATAAAAAGAAGAATAAGAAAGAAAAGAATGATTCTAATTATGAGTCTAAAAAATCTTCTTAGGAGGATGGTGGAGATGCTTTTGTTGTATTTTTGGAAATCCATGCAGATTAGATTGCATGGTTGATAGACTCTGGAGCTTCCTTTCATATAACTCTCCATCGACACTTGTTTTAATATATTATAATTATGATAGTGGGATGGTATACCTTGTTGATGACTCTCCTCTCAGCATAGTTGGCCATGGTAGAGTCTTGATCTAGGTGGATATTGATGGCCACCCACCTATTCCACTGGCTCAAATAACAGTTTCCATTTTGGCATTTTTTTTACAGTTTTATGGGTCTCAAACTTTTGGGGTCGTTTTGAGGCCCTAAACGACGCTTTTTGGGCCTTAAAATGGCCTGAAAGTTTGGGACCTGAAAAATTGTAAAACAAATTGCCAAAATGGAAATTGTTCTTTGAGCTAGTGGAATAGGTGGGTGGCCACCGATATCCACCTGGATCAAGTCTTGATCAAATTTCTTAATGGCAGAGTGAAGGGGATCAATGGAGTTTCTCACATTTCGAGTTTGGCATGAAATCTGCTATCAATAAGCAAACTTAATGATGTTGGTGTGTAGATTGTTGTCTTCGACAAAGGGTGTAAGATGGTCTGGGGAGCTATGGTGCTCACTAAGGGTGTTCGTGTGGGCACTTTGTTCCATCTTTATGCATGCACCATTCAATTTAATAGTTCTTCAATTTCTGTAGGATATACACCTTCACAATCAAAACCTATATCTACTTCTGATGGTCATGCCTTCTAGGTACCTAAACAAGCTCTTCCTTTAGAAAACAAGCTACCTGCAGAGAAGACAATACTATGGCACCAAAGATTGAGCCATATAGGTGAGAAGGGTCCATAGGCCTGGAAAAATGAAAATCTTGTGGATGGACTAAATGATTGTGCTTTTGAATTTGATTTTTGTGAGCATTGCATATATGAAAAACAAAGCCATGTTCAATTTTATTCTAATTCTCACAAATATTATGAGTTATTGGACTTAATTCATTATGATATATTTGGTACAATTAAAAGTTCATTCAATTTCTAAGGCTTTGTATTATGTGTCATTGATTGATTATTATTCTAGAAGGACATGGGTATATTTTCTTAAAACTAAATATGAGGTTTTTAGTTGGTTAAAGGAGTTTAAATCTCACTTGGAAAATCAGACTGGTAGAAAGATTAAGTGTTGAAGACCGATAATGGTTATGATTTTGGTTATGTAGAGTTTGATAAATTTTGTTAGGGGAATGAAATTGAAAGACATAAGACAACTCCATATACCCCTCAATGAAATGGAGTTGCAAAATGAATGAACAAAATGTTGATGGAGAGAGCTAGGAGTATGCTTAGTGGAGTCGACTTAGATAATAAGTTTTGGACAAAAAAAATTACTGTTGCATGTTACTTGATTAACACTTCTCCCATATTAGCTCTTATGGATAAGACTGCTATAGAGGTTTGAATGGGAAATAACCTCTCACTTTATCATCTTTATGTTTTTGGCCGTGAGGCATATGCTCATGTGTCTAAGGAGAAGTAGTCAGAGTTGAATAGCAATGCTATGAAATGTATCTTCACCTACTACGGCGTTGGTGTGAAAGGGTACAATCTTTTGGATCATGTGGCTAGAAAATTTTTATATCATGGGAATTTTATTTTCTGGGAAGTTCAACCTTCTCCTGCAATGGTTTAGCCAGAAGAGGATGAGAATAAATCAATGGTTTAGCTACCACCTAAAACCGAGAAAGATAAACCAAAAAATAAACTAGAAGTTCATGATAGACTTGATGAGGAGGGTTCAAAGAGTTTGGAAGAGGAAGAACTCCACCTCAAAATTTAAGGGGGTTGACTTGGAAAATAAGGCAACCAGACATGTATAATATAGTTTATTTGATTTTAGAGGTATATTTTATTTATTTGCTAACATTGATGAGCCTAGAATGTCTATGAAAGAGGCAATGGATATGGAAGATAAGGAGTCCTAGAGATTGGTCATGCAAGAAAAAATAGATGCACTTAGAAATAATGATAAATGGAACTTGGTATTGTTTCATAATGGATGGAAAACCATTGGATGTAAATGCGCGTTTATTGGTTTAGATGGCAATGTTGAAAAACATAAGGCAAGGTTGGTTGCGAAAATATATTCCTAGGTTTTCGGGATAGACACAAGATTTTTTCCCTGGAAACCCATTGGATGTAAATGGGTGTTTATTGGTTTAGATGGCAATGTTGAAAAACACAAGGCAAGGTTGGTTGTGAAAAGATATTCCCGGGTTGACAAGATAGACATTGGTGAGATTTTTTCTCTGGTTGCTAAGATAACACCTATTAGGTTCCTATTATTTGTAGCGGAAGATTTTGATTTAAAGATGGAATAAATGGATGTGAAAACAACAATCCTGCATGGTGACTTGAAGGAGATCTATATGACACAACGAGAGCACTACATTGAAAAAGGTAAAGAGTCATTAGTTTGCAAATTAAAAAATTCTTTCTGTGATTTCAAATAGTGTCCTAGAATGTGGTGCTAAAAGTTTGATTCTTTTGTGTTGGGATTGAGATTTCTAATATCCAAATAAGATAACTGTGTGTATTACACACATTATGGTGGTTACTTCTTTGTTATCACTTTATACATAGATGATATGTTATCCTTTGGTAATAGTAAGGATGTGATTCATGATTTGGAGTGTCAACTTTCAACATAATTTGATATGAAAGACTTGGGAGCTACATATTATATCTTAGGATGGAGATCAGGAGATATAGAGTAAATATAAATATTCTTTGGTTGAGCCAAAGTAAGCCTTGTAAACTTTGTGCTACAACATTTTCACATGGCAAATTACGGACCATTGAGTGTTCAGATTTATGTGGGAATTAAACTTTTAGTTGAGCAATATCCTACAACACCTGCAAATATGGAGGATATGGATTATGTTCCTTATGCTAGTGTAGTTGGTAGTTTGATGTATGTTATGGTGTATTAGACCAGACATTGTCCAAGTAGTGGAAGTCTTGAGTCGATTCATGGCAAATCCTGGATGTAAACATTGGATTGTAGTGAAGAGGGTCTTCAGGGATTTGCAAGGTACTTTTGAATATTCCATTTGCTATCATAGTGATGTTTCAAGTGACCCACATTGAGTGGGCAAACAAGGTTAAGTGGATTTTGATTGAGCAGAATATGTAGATAGGAGATATACGAGTGGATATGTGTTTCGATTGTTTGGTGGAGTAGTAAGTTAGAAGAGAAAGCGACAAGCTATGGTTGTTGTGTTCACTGTAGAGGCAAAGCATATCGAAACTATTCATGCTTATAAGGAGGTCATTTGGCTTATCAAACTATGTTAATAAGTAGAGCTAAAACAGAGAACTATTACAATTCAATATGATAGTAATAGTAACATTTGTGTAATATAACAAGTATAAAAAGTATGCAGAACAGAAATAAAATGCTAGAAATGTCAGAATAACATCAATATAACCAGAACAATAACCACAATAACACTGAAATGATATAAGAATAACAACAGAAATAGCACTTTGATTTTGAGAGCAATGTTCACGGGCCTCTTTGAGGGGGAAACTTTTACTCGAGTAGAGCTCTATTACAATAATCTCCAAGCAAGGGTTCTCATACCCTCGACTCCTATTTATACTAAATATGTCTATCAAAAGAAGCATCTAGAGGAAGATCCTTCTAGAAGTAGAAGCTTCTATTAGGTCTTCCTACATTCGTCTTATTCTATTTTATTGCAATGCCTTATTAATATCGACATTTATTACATTCGAATATATTGTTATACCTATGTGCGGGTTAGGACCCTAACATGTCCTCCCTCTTAAAAACAACCTTGTCCTCGAGGCTTGAGATGTGGAAATTGCTGCAGAATGGTAGTTGGTTCCCAAGTGGCATCTGCTGGAGTTATATCTTTCCACTGGACTAACACTTCCTTGATGGTTCTCTGATGCAAGCGACACTCACGTTGGTCCAAAATTGCTTGTGGTTGTAGCAAATGGATCATTCTTTGGCTAACTCGGGAAGGTTGGTTTGCATTTGACACTTAGTTCCAATCACCTTTTTTAAGCATGAAACATGCAAAACATGATGTAGCTTTGAATGACTAGGCAAAGCTAACTGATAGGCCACCTTTCCCACACGCTTGAGAATGGTATAAGGACCATAAAATTTGGGTGCTAGCCTCTGACAATGTTTGGCCTTGAGGGAATTTTGCTTGTAAGGTTGCAGTGGAAGAAACACCTGATCCCCTTCTGCAAATTGACGTTCAGAGCGACCTTGATCTGCTTGTTGCTTCATGTGATTTTGTGCCATGACCAAATTCTCTTTGAGGGTACGGAGAATAGCCTCTCGAACTGTAAGTGCTTGGTCAACCGCATGAGCCTTCGAGACACCAGGTAAGTATGAGAGAACTGAAGGTGGCTTCTGTCCATATACCACTTCAAAAGGAGTCATGCGTGTAGTTGTATGGTATAAAGTGTTGTACCACCATTCAACTAGGGATAACCATTAAGCTCACTGATTTTGCTTTTCCGAGGCAAAACATCTCAAATATGTTTCCAAACACTTGTTAACAACTTCTATTTGACCATCAGTCCGGGGATGATAAGTTGTGCTGAGATGCAATTGGGTGCCTTGTAGATTGAACAGTTCTTGCCAAAAATTGCTTGTGAAAGTTGGGTCGCGATAAAAAACAATAGAGTGCGGCATGCCATGAAGCTTGAAGACCTGATCCATGAAAATTTGAGCCACTGTGGATGTTGTAAACGAGTGTTGAAGAGCGCAAAAATGAGCATACTTGGAAAGATGATCAACAACCACTATGACGACTTATTTATTTCCTGATTTGGGTAAGCCTCTAATAAAATCCATAGAGATATCCCTTCAAATAGTAGGTGGAATCGAAAGCGGTTGTAGTGTGCCCGGAGATTTGACTGTTTCTCCCTTGTTGCATTGACACACATCACATTCAGCGAAAAAATTACGAATGTCTTGTTTCATACCATCCTAGAAAAAAGAACGTTTGACCCTGTCATAGGTTTTGGTGAACCCAAAGTGCCCTGCTGTGGGTGTAGCATGAAGCTCAGAAAGTACCGTGGATTTAAGCTTTGATTGTTTACTTAAATACAAATGACCTTTGTATCGAAGCTCATCATGGAGCCAAGAGTACCCTGGGGAAGCTGGACCATTGGACTGCAATTGTTGGATTAGATGCGAACTTTTGGGATCTTGTAGTCATTCCTGGCGAACGACTTGGAGCCAATCTGGTACAATGAAGGAAAGAGAAAAAAGAGATCCTTCATCTTCATATTTTCGAGAAAGTGCATCCGCAACCACATTGTCTTTGCCTTTCTTGTAAATGATCTCATAATCATATCCAAATAGCTTAGTCATCCATTTTTGTTGCTCCGGGGGGGGGAAATGCGTTGTTCCAGAAAAAACTTGAGGCTTTGATGGTTTGTCTTAATTTGGAAGCGTTGCCCCAATAGATAAGGGCGCCACAGATCAACGACATGCAGAATAGCCAACATTTCCTTTTCATAGATTGATTTGCCTATATTTCTTTCAGATAGTTTCTTGTTGGTAAAGGCCAAAGGCCGACCCTCTTGCATAAGGACAACACCAATTCCTTTCCCGGAAGCATCGCATTCCAAGACAAAGGTCTTTGTGAAATCAGGAAGGGCAAGGATTGGAGTGGTGCACATGGCCATTTTCAAGGTTTGAAAAGCTTGAGCAGCGGTTGGAGTCCAAGTGAAAAAGTTCTTTTTTAGGAGAGCAGTGAGAGGTGCTGCAATCTTTCCATAATTCTTAACAAACTTGCGATAATAACTTGTTAAGCCCAGAAATCCACACAAGCTTTTGAGAGTCTTTGGGTGAGATTAGTATTGCATAGCTTCAATCTTTTTAGGATCCACCCTGGTGTCGTCTTTGCCAACCAGAGGACCCAAGTACTCTACTTCTAAGGCACCAAAAGCAAATTTAGACTGTTTCAAGAAAAGTTGGTGCTGAGAGAGTAGACGGAGAACTTGATCCACATGATCAAGATGGTCTGTCCAGGTTTTTCTATAGATGATGATATCATCAAAGAAAATTAAGAAAAAATGACGGAGAAAAGGACGGAATACATGATTCATGAGGCTTTTGAAGGTGGAGGGGGCATTACACAAGCCAAAGGGCATGACCAAAAACTCATAGTGGCCCTCATGAGTTCTAAAGGCAATCTTGGGAATGTTTGCCTCTTTCATACGTATTTGGTGGTAGCCCGAACGAAGATCAAGTTTAGTAAAGAATTGGACGCCACTCAATTCATCCAGGAGGTCATCAATGATAGGAACGCGAAATGTGTTTTTAATGGCAAGTTTGTTGAAGGCACGGAAGTCAGGACACATTCGCCAAGAACCTTCTTTCTTTAGGACCATGACCACAAGAGAAGAGTAGGGGTTCGTACTAGGGTGGATAACACCTGCATTAAGGAGTTCCTTGACCATTTTCTCAATTTCATTTTTTTGGGAAAAATGGGTGATGATACGGACGGATATTGGGAGGAAAGCTTCCAGGTACAAGGGGAATGGAATGATCATGAACACCACGGGAAGGAGGGAGTCCCTGGGGAATGGAAAAAACCACTTGATGTTTAGAAAAGATGGCTTGGAGGTCTTGCGGCACTGAGGGTGTCTATGTTTCTTGTATGGCATGGAGTTGGACAATAATACCAGAATGACCTTTTTTGAGCAGCTTTTCCATGCGATGGGAACTAATGATCTCAGGTGAATCGACGGTGATGCCTTGGAACTTATATTGGTGGCCCTCCTGGTCAAATTGCATGGTTAATTCCTTAAAATCAATGAGAATGAGACCCAAAGTCTTTAGCTAGTCTGCACCCAACACAATGTCACAACCATCCATGTCGATAGAAAACATATGAGATTTTATGTGGTAGTCACCAATTTGGAGACACACATTTTCACAACACCCTCCACATGTCATGGAGCCACCATTGGAAATCATGATTTGAAAATTATTGACAGCATGGATGTAGCAATGAGTTTCTTGGGCAATGCGGCGATGAATAAAATTATGGGTGCTTCCACTATCAACCAGAATGATAACCTTCCAATGCTTTATGTAACCGATTAGCTTGAGGGTTTGGGGAGTAGAGAAGCTAGTGAGAGCATTGAGGGAAATGACCGGTTCTACTTCAGGAGGGTCTGAGGGAGGGGTTATGTCAGTGGTTTCAGGTGACTCGGACACAAGGAGAGTTTCAACATCCTCTTTCGAAATATCTTTGGAGATGGCCATAAAAATCTTTTGTTCCTTACATTTGTGGCCTGAGAAATATTTGTCATCACAATTATAACAAAGGCCTTTGAGTTGGCATTTAACTATTTCAGCCCTGGTCAATTTTTGGATCTTTAGTGGAGTGGAGGGAGTAGTGGGATTTACTGGTTTAGGGTGAGGGATAAATGAGAGTTTTCGGTTTTGAGAAGATACACCTTGTTGTGCTTCTTTAGCTCTTTTAGTAGCCTCCACCCAACTCTGAGGCCGAGCCATGAGGACATGCGCCCGAATCTCATCCTTGAGGCCACTGATAAAACACTCTCAAAAAAAGGCATCAGACATGCCCTCTGTCTAAAAAGTCAGGCACTCAAAGGCAGCTATAAAGTCTTCCACTGTTCCAGATTCTTTCAACTTTGTCAAGCGGCCCAAATGGTTGGTGTCAGTGTCAAAGCGTTCATAAAGCTCTGCCACAAAGTGTGTCCAAGCAATATACCCTTGATGGGAAGTTTTTCTCCATTGCCACCATTGCCAACGTTCTTGATCTAGATAGAGAACACCATATCGGAGTTTGACCAAGTCATCTGTAATGTCATATAAAGAGAAATAATGTTCCATTTGGGTTACCCAACTAGTGGGGTCTGAGCCATCAAATTTAGTCACATCCACCCGCAGAAGGCGTAGGTCACGTTGAAAGTGATAGTGCTGAGAGTTATGGGAATGAGAGCAATGTTCACCTTCAGTATGTGGAGGTGAGTCAAAGGAAGGGTTATTTGTAGGGATATGAAGCTTGGCTCAAAGTGACGAAAAGATAGATTCAAGTTGGGTGGTCATGTCTTGTTTGATTTCCTCCATTGAAGACTGCATGGTTGTATTGATGGCGACAACATTGGCACTGAGTTGTTTCACTTCTTGTTGGGTCTTGGTGAGACTAGATTTCAAGGTATTGAAGCGAACTTCCAAGTCTTGGCAACAAGTATGGGCCATGAGGACGAGAGAATCGAAAAGGGGTGGCTGGGGTCAAAAATTTTGCCGAAAAATGAAATGTATGAATGTGATAAGGGAGAAGAGATGAATCCAATGGAATAGGTCTCAAATAATAGTGAAAAAATTTCTAGACTCTTTTATACTCTGGTTTGAAGAATACTGCAGTGATGAAATGCCCAAATGCTTAACCAGGAAGAAATGTGTAGTTACTTAGCAACCCGAACACAGTTGCGCTGCAACAGATCTTGTCTGATTTAATTTGTTTATGTTTCTGTCCCCAAGGGTTAGGTATTCAAGGATTGTACAGACAAGGGTTTGCCCTGTGCTATAGCTCTCTGATATACGTGCAGGGCCCAACAGTAGTACTCGACCCAATATCTCAGGGCACTAACTAAGGAGGATAGACCGTACCCTTAGCCGTACTACCCGACTACCCAGGTACTAGAAAGTATTTTTCCGAGTGCTATTCTTGGTGGCACTATAGCAGTCAGGCGGCCAATCGGTTTATCTAAAGAGGGTTTCAGGAAATCTAGGTCGATCTATACACAAGTGTTGTTTGATGCACTACCACTTGAAGGGGTGCCAACATGGGTTACAAGGGTGGCCAACAGATGTGCGCTTAAGAACCACTTGAAGGGGTGCCAACATGGGTTACAAGGGTGGCCAACAGATGTGCGCTTAAGAACCACTTGTATTTTCTACGTGTATGAATCCCTCAACCGCGAGTTTATGCATGTAACCACAGATCTCTGTGGCTTAAAGATGCCAGAATACATCTATACCCTGGAAAAAAAAAATTATCCACAATTTCTGTCAAGGAAAGTGCTTTGATACCACTTGTAATATACCAGGTATAAAAAGTATGCATAACAGAAATAAAATGCTAGAAACGGCATAATAACAACAATTGGTAAATTCAAGTGGAGTTGTGAGCCTATGGACCATATTGCTCATAGCAATTAGCGCGCAATTTGATGCATTCTCCCTTATACTCTTGCTAGGTATATGATAAGTTGGAGAATGTTGGAACATGTGTGTCATACACATTGTAGTCCTAAAGTAGAGCAGATAATGATGATTAAGCAATAGCATGGAATAAATTGTGAAAAATAATGGAAAATAAATGTAGATTACTAACATGCAATGAATGTTAAACAATAACAACTCACCAATTAAGTGTTGATGGTTCCAATATGTAAAATTGAAAAACCATAAATAATTTATAGTTTCATTATACCTACTTATTGAGTGTTTAAGAACATTGTTACTCAATAATATATTGTAATCATTCAAGTGCTAAATAATATATTGATCACTATTCAACACCTATACTTTCTTTCACCTCATTCCCTCCCTTAAAAAAAACCATATAAAACATATAACTTTTATTCTCTTTGTGGAGAAATATAACCACATTTCATATCATCTTCTGCATGGCAGCACTTGGGAGACATTCCTCAGAAACAGCGGAACTTTTAAGGAAAAGTCAAACTATTACCAGATGATACTGCGGAACTTTTAAGGAAAAGTCAAACTATTACCAGATGATGGTAAACATTATCCATCATGACCGTGCGATCATGAAAGACTTGAAATGGCTTAATTCATTTTTGATCGTTTTCGGAAGCAATTCTGTGATGTAATTATTGGTGAAGATGTAATTATTGATGAAATGACAGATTTGTTGTATTTTTGAATATATAAATAGATTTAACATTTTGAAAACTCATAGATAACTAGGATTATGGATTAGATACGATTATTCAAATTTAACAACTGAAATTTGTAATTTTTTTTGAATATATAAATAAATTTAACATCCTGAAAAATTTCTAAAACACTAGGATTATGGATTAGGCAGGATTCTGCATATTTAACAACTGAAATCTGCAAAATTCTAAATTTAACAATTGAAATCTATAATTCCAACAATTTCTGATCAATAACCAAAAAGATAAAACATTTAAATTGTAAGTTGAAATCATAAATGATTTAACAACTGAAATCTGCTATTCTAAATTTAACAATTGAAATCTACAATTCCAACAATTTCCGATCAATAACCAAAAAAGTCAAACATTTAGACTGTAAGTTGAAATCATAAATGATTTAACAATTGAAATTGAAATCCGAAATTCTAAATTTAACAATTGAAATCTACAATTCCGACGATTTCTAATCAATAACCAAAAAAGTAAAACATTTAGACTGTCAATTGAAATCATAAATGAGTGAGATCATTTACATAATCAACCTGACCATTTATAATCCAATGCCGTCAAAAGCCTAGGGTAAGAACAGTGCATGGTGCTTAACCTTTTGAGCATCCAAAACCTCCACCCAGGAACCATGGACGAGGACTGAGTAGGTTGAAATCATGAATGGCACAATATTAATGACTAGGTTGAGATCATAAATGGTTGAAGCATCTATAAATCCCAATTCTCCATATATATGACTCCAACCCGTTACTGTTTAAAGCACTGTGCTTAATGTTTTCAGCATCCCAAACGAGCTACAGCCACATGGTGAGAAACCTATTATAACTGGAGCTAAGCAAAAGACTTTTTGTGGAAAGAACAAATTGTACCACGAAATCTTAGTTTCCAACAGCATACTTTCACCTTGCAGTTCAGA
>ML790508.1:434121-466802 GCA_009831015.1 Picea engelmannii | reverse complement strand
AAGACTAACACCTATTATCTGACCAACTATCCAGTCATCATCCCTGCCTACAACATCTGAGTTATCATAACAAAATTTGCAAGTTGCTTCCCTGCAAAAGACTCCTAGAATATATATGCATTTGAAATACATTAAATACCAGGTGAATGCAGAGGGCTGGAGACTCCATTTCTTCTTCCTTTACTGGTTGGTTCAAATCAATTTTTGGATGATGTACTGAAGGGGTTGATGCACCATCTGGCAGGGATTCCTCAAGACTAGAAGCAACCAGGGCCACCTGGGCATGCAGATTTTTCACCGGTTGAGTCCTGATGGCGTTTGTCTCATCATACTGTTGACTTATTGTTGCCATCCTAGGCTGAGATAGAATTTCGAAAATGTGCTCTGATGCTCCAGCTATAATTGCAGGATTTCATGCCTGAGCTCGTCCAGAGAGTCATCCTGGGAGTGCTTTGTTCCCCCGGCGATGAGGCATTGTCCAACAATTCCAACATATCTAATTGAAACATACATGTGACAATATTGCCCAAGTTCAGGATCCTCCACAACAGTCCATTACAACAAAATTATTTCTTGAGGTCTTTGAGAATTTTGTTGTAACTGAATTCCTTCCTTAAACCTTGCACAATGGTCAGACTCTTTCTACCGTTGCACTGTTGTATGCGCACATGAACATATTCTTTCGATCTAATACCTGAATCTTCAACGTTTGCATCAACAAAAGCAACAAAAGGATCTGCAAAATCCAATGAGAAAAACCAAAATTACAACGGGCAAAAGAAGCTCCAAAAATAAATAATCATCCAAAACAGCTAAACATATTGACTAAGTAACCGTACCATAGGCACCAGGAATATGAACGTCTAGATCTGACATGAACCATGGTTGTTAGAAACCACAAAAGGATGAACACATTTGTCTTGGCGTTTCTGGCTTACTACAAGCTTTTTACCTAAAGAAAAAAGATAGCCACTAAGAATGGTTGACACTGTGCCACAAAATATTGACATCAAACAAAAAAATAACTTCCTTCTAAATAGAAAAATCATGATAAAAGTAATATTAACACTAAAATTAAATTAAATTATAAAATTATATTACATTATCCATATAATCTCATTCATTTTTTGTGAATCCCATGGGAGCACACATGTGACATGGCTTTAATTACTACCAACATTCAATAAGCAAGGTTAACTTAAAATCCATGCTTCAACATTCCTATTTACAGCTATTCAGCTTATCACCAATAGAATACACCAAGGGACATTCATTATCATTTTTCTCTTTTTTCATTTATTTCAACAAAGTAATGAATAACAATGGCCATTTAATAATGTCTAGTTTAATTGTTCTATGTTTTGTTTATTTGGATATTTTCTGTTTAATTTTGTTTGAAATTGAGTGAGAGACTATTGCATCTGCAGATTTGAGTGGTTAATTCTGGAGTTTTTAAGCACACTGAATCCATTTTTGCATTCAAAAATGCAATTTAAACAATAAAAAATTGTGATTTCATACAAATTTATGTTGTCGGATTATGGCAAAAAGGACCAAAATGTAAAACAGTTAGACGCCTTTAATAGTAAATGGGAAGCATTTAAGGGTGAGGGTAGCAGTGCTAACAAACTGTTCAAAATTATGGGTGAGGGTTGCACTCCATGGAAAATTTTAGGGGATAAATTTAGCCATGGGTAATTTTCCATGTTTTTTTTCCAAAAAAGATTCTTCAATTTCCATTTTTTTAATCAATGATTAACCCAAATTCTATAAAATAAAATTATTTTAATTCAAAAATAACCCAAATTTTATAGAAACTATATAAAATCTTTAAAAAAATGAATATTTATACTAGAAAAACGCAAACATTTTATAGTTTAAATATTAAGAACTAGCAAAATTCGCCAATTTTTTTACATTTTAAAATAAATTTTCATTCTTAAAATTATCTCTAAATCACATACTAACATATTACATAAAAAAATATATATAATCTAATTAGTTCCATGCATTAAAGATATTCATTTAACAAGCCCCATTTTGGTTTCTTGCATGCAAGTTTGATCCAAGTAATGAATCACCATTCTCTTCCACTCTTTGGTCCCATACTTAACGCAATGTAATAAAAACTTTAATATTGACGAATCATTTTTTTTTTACGTTTTCATATATATATATATATATATATATTCAACATTAAATTAAATTTTACATTCTAATTTTAAATCAGATGCAAACTAATTTTACATTCTTAAATTTTACATTCTAATTTTTCACCCACCTCCCTATGTAGCAAAGGCTCAGTTATGATCCTAGATTAAATACATATGTAATTTTTAGCCCAATACATGTGAAAAGTGATTCTAGAATAAATGATGAGCTTGTCCAAAATCCATGGAATCATGAGGGCCAGGGCCAGAAACATGAAAATTTCATGGTTATAATGTTTTTCATGATTACTCTACTTCTCATGATTCTAAGTAAACCATAAGGTTCATTTTGGTGCCTCTCTAACTTGTACCTTCTGTATTGGGAAATCCGTACAAGTTCATCATATCACTTATGTAAGGTGCTTAATCTTTACCATACTGACGCAAAATCCAACCTAACATTCATAACTAGTATTGTTATTGTTTCGTTAATTAATTGATTCCTGAGTATAATTATTAGAATAAATTTAGAGCAATCCCAAATAATTTAGAGGGTTTGACATGCCATATCGAAGCTATAACTAACAAGGTCACGAGGTTGAATCCCTTGAGGTTAGGGATACATGCCCATCGAAAATGTTTATATTATGTGAGGAAACACTTAGAGAGTTTCTCTAATAAAGTTTTTTTTATGGAAACAATATGGAAACAAAAATTATATTATGTAACTTTGTCATACATTTCTTGGATTTAGTCTCTTTTATTTAGTCTCTTTTATTATTGTTATCGATAATAGTTCTCTCCTATCACAGCCTCTACTACATTTGTCTATTCCCCTGCCTAATGCTTCACTAAAAAACTACAACCTTATAAGAATTCTAGCCACCTTGCATGCAACTAACTCAACTTTGCATATGTGTTAATAAACTTTAACACTTGATGATTTCTTTATACAACACAAACTCCTTCAAATAAATAGTGTCATCCTAGCTTCAACCCCTAAATTGTTGCATACTCGCCTTTGTTTAACTTCACACTAGAATATGTTATAAAACTTCCTCTTGACTAAGAAAAATGTCAATAACTACTATGCTTACATCATAATCCACCTAAAACACTTTGTTGAAATTTGATAATGCTAAATAACTACTATGCTTACATCATAATCCACCTAGAACACTTTGTTGAAATTTGACAATGCTAAAATTGTGGCTTCCATTATTTTCTTCCAATGCTCAAAACTATGTTATGCTAATCACATCCACTATGAATGTGCACCCTTTTATAGATTTTATCATATACCATTGAAAATTCTAATGAGCTTCTTATTTAAAAAAATCAATTGAGCTTCTTATTTAAAAAAATCAATGCCAAAAAAACTATTCACCTCCATGACATTATGTGGTTGGATTAAGCCAAAAATCGTCTTTACATCCACTATGAATGTACACCCTTTCATAGACTTTATCATATACCATTGAAAATTCTAATGAGCTTCTTATTAAAAAAATTCAATGCCAAAAAAACTCTTCACCTCCATGACATTATGTGGTTGGATCAAGTTAAAAATCATCTTTACCTTCTCGAGGGCCATGTGCAAACCTTCATTTAATATAATGAATCCCATATACACAAGCTCATCTTGAACAATGAACACTTCCTCATGTTTATATGCAATTCCTCCTTCCTTAGTGTTCCAAAAGCCAACCTTTAATGTTGCAAATTTTCTTCCTTAGTTTTACCAAAAATCAAGATATAACCCAAATCAACTACTACCAACTTACCAATGTAAGTTTTGAAAATATATTCATCATCTTCATAAAAATATTAAGTACATTAATGAACCCAGACAACTAGTAACCAACCACTAGTATACTTCATCAACCTTAAATCTAACTTTTCTAAAGAATATATCTCTTCATTCCAAGTTCTTTAAACCAAGCTCTATATAACATGCATCTTGTTCCACAATAAATATTATTACAAGAAAGGGGCAAAAATATCATGCCTTTGTACCTTTTTTTAGTCCTTGCCTTCAGCCAAGGCAGGGACTCTAGTTTTCACCTCGCGGTCAACTAATGTTGACTAGGTATTAGTGGGTACGCTTTGCTACATTAATTGGTGTCTTTTTTATTGTTTTTAAAAAACCGTATATTATTTGCTAAGAAATTTTAGTTTTTTTCAAAGTTTTTAAAAATCATGACATTAAACTTCATTTCCAAAAAAATGGAAAAACTCTTTTGAAATTTTATATTTACGTCTTTTGAAATTCTTATTGGTCAAAACATCGTGATAAGACTTAATTAGCTCTGGTGGAAGGAAAATTCTTTTATCTATTTGTTAGATGCAAAAAAAATAATTTTAATAAACAAATTTATAAATATTTATGATTTCGTCAGTATGGAAGGCTCACATTGCATTGTGATTTGATATCTGACACTATATTTGATATCTCACATTGCACGATATTTGTTATCTGACACTATAGAATGCAGTCGAGGTGGGGTGTTGGGGTTCCATCACATTATTTAATGCATGCATCATGATCTGCCACCACCCTCCACTTCCACTTGGTAACTTCCATGCAAGCTACCTAAGGCTGAGGATGGTGCTAGAGTATGAAAGGGCCTCTGAGTTGATTCTTGATCTAAAGAACAAGGAGCCGCAACAACAATTAAACAAAGATGACTGCATCCATTCTACCTAAAGCTCATAATTATCTTCCCGTTCTTTCATCTCCTATATTTGTTTTCTGAGAACCATCATGTTAGTGTCCACAATGCCCCAGCTACATGCATAAACGAAAATAAAAAATTGGGTGAAAAAGGTTATAGGTGATGATAAAATTTACGTAATTAGAAATTCTATAAATGAGAGATTTATACCTGATTCAAATTGGTTGGGAACTCTTTTATTTTTCTTCAACATGAAATGGAAACTAGATCTTCTTCCTATTTATGTCTTATTTGCTTTACAATAAGCTTTGGGGGCTACGATTGTACTTCTCAATTCCATAGTTTATATATAACAACTTGTATTTACTTCAAACAATGGTGAGCTCGTGCGTCTTGGCTTTCGAAAATGATGACAGGAAATTAAAAAGGAAAATTCTACTGCTTGGAATACAACAATGTATCACCTAATTATGTATTGACATCAACAACCTGTTAGGTAAATTTAAGAGCAAGCTAGTATTTATAAAATCTCTTTACCTGGAAAAGAACTCTCATTCCAACGTTGTTTGATATGTAAGCATGACCTTTGTTGTTGCATTGTTTGAGATCTAAGCATGGTTGCCTTGGAAACTTGGCTCATGCTATCATGTATGCCTTCCCACTTTCCTTAGGACATGCTGTCTGCTAAACACGCAAGCCGATTCTTCAATCAGATAAAAAAAAATAACAGAAAAAACATGGAGCAATAAGGGGCTCCACTAACCACTCCTTACAGGTGTTGATTTATAAAACCAAGAAGAAGCTTATTCTCTTCCTCTGAAAATTGTTCATGGAAAAAATGGCTCCCTTCTGGGAAAAAAATGATCTCTAAACTGGGCACATCAGACTTAATCTTCTCACTGTTGATATATTTCTCTGCTCCCGAAAATTTTAGATAATAATCCTTGGTACCAATGATAAGAAGGAAAGGAGCTTGAATAGTGAGGTCATCCAAATGAGCTAATCTCATTGGATCCCTGTAAATTATACATTCAAAACGAATATCTTAATTTGCATGTCTGTAAGTACTTTATGGTGATTTAGAAGAAAAATAATGCAAAGTGAAGACAAATAAAACAAATTTCTAAGTTTACCTTTTGTTGCAAAGGTATGGGAATTGCATAGGAAAAACAAACCTAGATTTCTCATACATGGAGCATATACAGAGGGATTTGAAATCACTTTATATCTGAAAACAATGAAATAATCCAAGCAGGTCTTACCATTCAAACTTTTGCTCCAGAATTTGTGATAGTATTCTTTGTAAGTGAATTTCCGGTAACGAACAGGATTATCAGGGTTGATCAATGAAGAGGCAGGTTCTATCACCACATCAGGAGAAGGGTAGTAGAATGTTGGAATAGATATATGCGATACCGAGGAATTCACTATAACACGATAGATTGTGCTTTTGTATATTCCATTGCTCAAAACTTGAAACAAGGAGAGAGAGAAGAACTATATCACCACGCAGTTAAACAACTTGCCATATGAGTATATACTGTGACTGTTCTTTATGGGATAGATTGATCAAGGGATTTACCTGTAATTGGTCTCAAATGTTGACTACATAATGATCTAACTTTCATTTTTAAACATTTGCAATCTTGATGCTTGGTCCTGGAGAAGAATTGTGAGAGCGTTAGAATCTATATGACTCGGTAAGCCATAGGCGACCTCTGGGTTCGGGCAGTGAGGGTAATAATTTATTTCCATATGTTGGTCATGTTTTCTAAGAGATTTATTAAGAAATTCAGGTTCTAGTCCCAAGCTCTCTGATAAGGAATCTAGCAAACATAGATTCAATTCCCTAACCTTTGTGCAATATTTACTAGCAACTTCTCTATATTCACATCAAACACATAATCGCTATAGTTAGTGATACACCAGATGCATTGAATAGAACACAATTTTTCAAGGATTTTGTAAATGGAAGCTTTTTTATATACACGTATAAGCAGATAACACTAATGTCTCAAGAAGTACCTCCAGTTAAAGACATCCTCTTTCTGTATGTTAAAACTAGTTGACAAGCTACACCGCATGAAGGGTCCTCACTAAATGCCACATGCTTCCAAGTGGGATCAAACATCAGATGCATAAAAGGTGTCAATGTATTTACTATGCTGAGATTGAGTCTAAGGTTCCTGCTTCTGGCTTTGGCTGGGCTTGTCGGGGCTGCCTTTGGCCCAAGTGTGTTGTTCATGTCCATCACTTGGTAACCCAGGTTGCATCCATCGTTTCCTAGGATGCTCCATGTGGACTGTCCATCACCTGATAACCCAGGTTGCATCTATCACTACCTAGGATGCTCCGTGTGGACGATGAGAATGTTATGTGTTGAATTATCCATGTCAAACCATCATAACGACACCTACTCACTAATATGTACTTTATTATTAGAAAACTAGGATCAATACATCAATACCTTCTTAATCTATAAAAGAGTATTTTGTTAGCAATTCCAAAGGTGCCCCATTCATTTTTTTTAATTGGGTAATATGGAAAGGAAACATATCGTTACTGTGAATGGAAAAGGAAACATGAATACAAGGTGGAGTTGTAGAAGAGAAAACACTAGTTAATGCAATAATGTGTTTGATTATTGATTATAGTTTTGAATGAGCAACTGCTAGATTTAGAGAAAAGGGTAAACGTATAGCTTCAAATCTTGGATGGAAGGCATCTGTCAACCATGCTACAAAGTATGAAATATCTCTCTGCAACCTTGACAGTGAATATTATTGGGCATCATACTTGGGATTATCGAATGCAATCCACTTGCCAAAAGAAACTATGTTGATTAGTTTAGTAGTGGCACTGAGGAAGGTTTTGAATGTGGGAAGTTCCAAGATTCATCTAATATATTTGTCTTTGTTATATTTAGAGGATGTTGTTGCTATGGCTTAAACAATAGTAAATTGAAAGTTTGACTCTATAATGAAATAAGTGTTGCATGGTAGCATAGTCCGTGTCAGGTTGGTGTGGGAGTAAATGTGACCTAGTACAGGTAGGTGGCTAGAAAGTTGAAATACATGTGGTTTGTGTGCAGAACATAGTATTCCCGAATTAGTTCTTCTTGAAAAAATACAAAAAATTATCAATGTTTGAATGGTTGTTGGACACAAAAAATTTAGCATTACCGAATTGGTTATTTTTAAAACTAGGACATAGAAAGTCATCAGAAATAAATAAATTATACATATGAAATATGTATTTGTATAAAGTAGATATTTAGTAAATAAATTATACATACGAACAATGTATTTGTATAAAGTAGATATTTAGTAAATAAATTATACATACGAAATATGCATTTGTATAAAGTAGATTTTTAGTTTTATAGATACGAAATTTGTAGCCCACATTGCATACGTAGGCAGTTTTTGTATCGCGGGTTCTCGGGCTGGTGCGCTGAAAATTGGGTGTAATGTTCCATGGTCTACAAATAGCACCGACTGTTCCACGATATACAAAATGAGAGGCGTAGTTACGAACTATAGAAATTTAGCAGAAATTAATAATGTTTGTTATATAATAGAATAGTAATAACATCTATTGCACCGAATTACTTTTCTTTAAAACTAAGGTTTTTTTTGGAAAAAAAAGATATAGCATTGCCAAATTAGTTTTCTTTGCACATGTTTTATAGAGCATGGACGGACTGCTCATTCCATAATTAGCAAGTCTTTGGATCGCGGGTTGTCAGGCTGGCGGTTTCAAAAATGGGCCTCTGTTGTTCCATGTTCTACAAAAACCATTGATAGTTCTGCGATACACAAATTGAGAAACGGGCTTGTGAACTATAGAAACTTATTATAAAATAAATAATGGTTGTTACATATATCAGGAAATTACATCAACGTCGTTGAGGACCCAAAAATTGGCATACAATAGGAGACAAGAAATGTAGAATATCCGAATTAGTTTTCTTTGGAACAAACAAGAAGGTTCCTGGAAACCCAAAGTTTAGTATACAATAAGGACATTTTCGAATCAGTTTTCTTTGAAATTTAACAAAAATTAATTATGTCTCTTACATGTTTGTGGAAATTTAAATGTGTTTGTCATATACACTGGGATTGGGGCTCCCGCGGACCATAAAAAGAAATAAGTACAAGAATTAGGAACGTCAAAAGAAGTGTGCGATGGTAGAGAGGAAGACCTGAAAAGAAGAAATTGGAACTTATGAGTCTTTGGTTACAGTTTTCTATTTAAAGAGGACATAAGTGGATTGATAAAGAAAATAAGATGACAACATAGACTTAAACTAGAATGATAAACAAAACAAGATGGCAGTGTAGACTTACTATGAAGCCGATGCATTCTTTTTGTTGTCATCGATGGGCAGTGGACTCATGTTGATCGGTTGTTACCCTTCCTAGACGAGGCTTTCCATTCTGAGTTGGAACCATTCTTCGATGTAGATTTTCATGGGGGTTGTGTTGATTTCATCCTGGATCTCTATGTCATAAAGGTCGTTTTCTAATTTCCTTAGATCCATTGAAATACTATGTAGACTCTATTCAATTTCTTCATTATGTGAGGCATAGTCTAGTACCCAGCGCTCGTGCTCATCTAGACGATGTTCAAGTATGCCGTAAAACTTTTCGAAAGACAACCCCTTTAAAATATCAACTTGTTCCTCGAACGCTTCTTTGGTGACTGACAAGGATTTGAGAACTAAGTTTGGATCTTGAACCTTGTTGGTAGTTCCGGCTAAGTCCATCTGGAGCAGGCTTGTGAATAAATTTTCATTTTCTGATATGACTTGTTTACATGATTTCACAATGAGGTGCAGGTTCTCAATTTTTTTTTGCCAGCATGCTTTTACTTTTTTGGTGCGCTTTGGGGAGGGGAGTTTCTCATGTCTTCTTTTTAGTTCCGATGTGTTCAGGGCATAGTTGGCAAAAGGGTCCAACACGTGATGACAGAAAAGCTGTTCATTTTTTAAATTCGCCTCCAAATGTTCAAGCAAATCATTGGCCTTCTTTCCGAAGGAAACTAAATTTTGCGATGTTTCCCAGGCTTCAGTAACTAGTTGCATTATTTTTTTGATGTTGTTCTCTACAAGGGCTCTGGAGCATGCAAGGAGGGTAGAGGATACTTTCATCTTCGCTGCAGTGGTAGAAGGCATGATTTTTGCCAAAGGGCTGGCAAATTTTGGTGTTGCAATGAAAGCTTGTTCAAATTTGTTGAGGCGGTGTTTCAGATTGGCATAATCCGTCTCCATTCCTCCAATGGAATCGCGAAGAACATCACCGGTTACTTGGTGAAATGAGTAGATTTTGGACAGGGTCATTTGGCTAAAGTCAATCTCTGTTCGAGATTTTCCTTTCTTGTTTGTTACATCTCTCTTTTCAATGACCATACTTTTAGATTGGATGTCAAAAATAGCGCTCTGGATTACGAAGGATTCATCTATGTCAAAAAAATTGGTGTCAGATATGTCCACCGTGGACAACCCAATTTTTTGCATCTGCTCAGCTTCAATTTCAATTTATAGTTTTCCACTGTCAATTTCGGGTTCCTCCACGTGGCCTGCATTGTTTTTTCTCTTCTTCGTCAGTGGAAATTTGTGAGAACTATCAATATTTATGTGAGGAGGGTTCTTATCTCCTCCTCCGTTCAAATATTTCTGGGTTGCTTTCTTACTGGGATGGACCGTCGAAGTGACGCTCCGTGGTGTTGTTCTCTTGGGAGTGCTGGCGGGGGGCTGGGTACTCTTCTCACCGGATACTTTACCATGTTGTATGTACAATTTAGTTGTGCTTTACAATGTCTCTGCATCGCAATGGGAAGAAGCAGGATTGTTTTCGACACTGTCCCTATCTTGGGCCAGGTGTCTATGGATAAAAGAGGTGTTAAAGCCAACACCTAGTAAATGTTCTCCAAAAATGCCATTGGGGTCGAACCCTTTTAGCCTTTCAGTGTACGTTAGGTTCAATTTCTTAACATGGGCGGAAAACTCGTCAATCTTGTTGATGTTTCTGCACACAAATTTTCCGACTTTCCAGGGCAGAGGAATGAACTATTTTTTTTTCTTGTCATGGAAAAAATGCAACCAATGTTTGTATTGCCTTGCTATTTCTGCAACAAACATCTTGTCCCTGATGTGGCATGGAAGGAAGGAAGGATTTTCCTTAGAGCCAAAGACCATGAGGAGACTGTGATTTTCCTTTTGCTCAAGTGTGCCCTTCTTGTTCAAAAACTTGCTTGCATGGCCAGACATCCGCGAAGCATCCTTGCCTAATAGTAAATCTTTGAAAACTGAGACAAAGCCATTAAAAACTTCATAAAAACAATGGGAGGCCTTGTGTCTCCACAGGGCGTCATGCTAGAATGTTACTGGGTCGAATCCACAGTTTATTTTATTGGAAAGAGAAAGTTTTGGAAATGGGTAGCAATACACAATTGTGAAAATCAAGTAGGATGACATATAAAATTTATTCGATTCTTTGAATCGTGACAACTGGGAACAGAGTTCAATGGAGATTAGCTTTCCCCAATCGAAAATGTATTGTTCCTTGACTGTGAAATACAAAATATAAATAATTATATGGGAAATGCTTGTTGTGGATGCCTGTCTCGTTATTCTTGTAAACAACCAAGCAATTTTCCTGAATGGATTTCTAAAAGAACTTACCTGGAGCCTTGTGATATCTTCAGGAAATGTTGTCGGGTCTTCAAGGAAGTCGGCTAAGATGTCCAACCCGTTATGATGTTTTTCTAGAAACTGCTTGTAGTCTTGTCCTCTGAACGTTAATGTTGGTTTCAGCAATTTCAACATCTCGCGGAAGAGCTGAGGTGACAAAGAAACAAGAGAATGGTCACACAATGGAATAATTCTTTGGTCTGGAATATAGTTTTCGGCGCACCAAGAGACCACCTCCTTACAGTCAAAAACCTCAGGGACGCAGCTTGCACAAGCGATTCCAGAGGTCCAAATCACTTCATTCTGGGTGGAACGAGATGAATAGTAAAAGTATGCCCTGGACCACTGGAACCTTTGGTCCTCTTCTGCGAACATATTTACTGTGTCTCCACAAAATTGTTGTTGAACCGCTGCCATAGGTCTACAAAGACATTTATTTGTTCCAGACGATGAATGAAATGAAAGGTTGGAAGGGCTAATATAACCCTACACAAATTTTGGTCAAAAGCATGTGAATGGGAGATGTCCTCGAGACTTTTGTTGATTAATGACAATCTGGACAGTTATTGCATGATGCGTTGTTAACATTAAACACTACTAATTGCATATATAGAAATGCGAACATGGTGGATATTGCAATGAGTGATTAAGCATTGCAGATTTCTTGAGCGGCCCAGCACGATGACGGGTGTTGGAGATGAAAAATCGGAAGTGAAAAAATAAGTTTCCGCACATCTTGGTTTAATGCGTAATAATGGGATATCTCAATTTTTTCCCCCATTAATGACAATGTTGACGGTTCCTGCATGGTAACCTATTAGCATCAAAAGTTTCTAATTGCATAGCAAGAAAGTATGGAGGTCGCGGGCAGGGGAAAAATACCGCTACAAAATAGGGTTGCAAGGTACAACTATTGAAGGTGAGGGTGCTTGGGTCAAATTGTATGTCTCGGAACTTTTTTATTGCAATACACGTAACCCGCCAACCGTGGCGATAAAATTGGCTAAGTATGGAGAGCATTAGCAGTCAGTCGAAGGAGTCGTGTGATTATATAGATGGAGATAAAGATATCTCAACCCACCAATGTTGGAACTCGTGTTTATAGAAAGGAGACTATGTATATAACCACAAAGCGATAATACAAGGGAAGAAGAAAAGGGAAAAAGGACCAAAGAGTCTGCGGTGGAAATGTAAATCACGAAAATTTTGAGTGCAATATGCATATCAGGGAAGAAGAAGCAACAAACTTTGAATGCGCTAACCTGAAACACTGACTAAGAATTTGAGATTTCATGAATCCTTGAACAGGAGGATCCAAAATAGGGTCAGAGGTCTAGATGGTCAAATTGTATTATTCGAAACATTTGAATACACAATCTGTAACACACAAGAGGGGACGATGTCAGAACCCGGTAGTCAATTTCTATGTTGCGAATGGCTGGATGCGAACTGTTTCGTATTGTTGTGTGTAGTTGTCACTTGTAAGAGTCATTAGTAAGAGCATAGAAAATGTATATTAGGAAGCACATTTGTCAACCGTGGTACAGTGAATCTTGCGAGTTCAAGGAGCACATAATATAATTGTAGATTGCCAACCCAACAACCGTGGACATAAAATTGCCTAAGGTGTGATTATATACATGGAGATAATGAGAGCCATAATACAGGGGAAGAAGAAAAGGGAAAAAGGCGAAAGGATTCGACGATGGAATTGTAGATCAGGGAAATTTTGATTACAAGATGTGAACCCAGTAGTCAATTTGTATATTGCGGAGGACCGGAGTAAATAATTTGAATACATAATTTGTAACACGGAAGAGCAAATGATGTCGAAAGAGCGAATGATGTCGGACCCGCACCTGTGTCCAATTGGCAGTACTAAGAGGTAATTTAGTATTGAAAATAATATTTTATATTCTGTTAAATACTTCATAGGGATTAGTATCCGTAAACAATGGCAATCTCCACCCCGCCAGCCTTGCATTCTGTGTGTGAATTTGTATATCGCGGAACTTGAAGGACTATTTGTAGGACACAGAACAATAGAAGTGCAATGTTGAGTCAGCCAGTCCGCAACTCTGCTTCTCAATTTGTATATCGCGGAATTTTGGGTGCTATTTGTAACACACGCAACAATGGAGGGCCAATTTTGAGCCCGCCTGCCCGAGAACCCATGATCAGAAATGTCGGTAGGTATGAAAAGGAACAGTTGTTGGTTCAATTCTCCATGCGAGGATATATATGGAACTAAAATTGGTCCCAATGTAGCAACCGTGGACATAAAATTGGCCAAGTATCGAAAGCAACAACGGTTGGTTGGATTTGTCGTCTGATTGTATAGATGGAAATAAAGATATGCCAACCCGCCAATGCTGGAGCTACATATTTCGTGAACCTGCCAAAAGGAGGATCCAAAACAGGCTGTGAAGGTATCCACAGAGGAGGCGAGGCCCGAACCTTCTAATTGTATTGCTCCGAACATTTGAATGCATAATCTGTAAGACGGAAGAGCGGACGATGTCCGGTAGTCAATTTGTATATTGCGGAGACTGCAATTCCAACTGTTTCATACCTCTGTGTCCAGTTGTCACTAATAAGTACTAATTTAGTATTCTAAATTTTTTTTTAGATACTATTAGATACTTCACAGGGATTGGCTTCCGTAAACAATGGCAATCTGCACTCCACCATTTCGGCATTTCGTGTGTCAATTTCTATATCACGGAACTGGGAGTGATGTTTGGAGGACACGAAACAATAAAAGTGCAATGTTGACTCAACCAGTCCACATATTCTCTTGTCAATTTATATATCGCAGAATTCTGGGTGCTATTTGTAGGCTATGGAACAATGGAGCCCCATTTTTGAGCTCGCCTACGCGCCCAAGAACCCGCGATCGAAAATGCCGCTAGGTATGGAATGCGGAATTTGTTCATGCTTTATAGAATATCATGTCCATATTTTATAGTCCCATAATACATGGGAAGAAAATAAGGGAAAAAGGGCGGAGGTGTTGGCAGTGGAATTGTAGATAATATATGGGAACAACAGAAGGGAAAAAGAACTAAGTATGTCGCAGAAGAACATCAGGGTTCACAAGCGTCGGCCCCGCAGTGGCGGGCATAAAATTGGCTAAGTATGGAAAGGAACAACACTCGGTCGGATCCGTCGTGCGAGGATATAGATGAAGATGTTAAAGCATGAATTGCAGATGACGGAGGTATCTTTCATACCACTTTGTCCACTTGTCACTAGTAAGAGCATTGTTGATGTATATCAGGAAGGATGCGAAGTTGCTAGGGATGGAAAGCAGCAACAAATACTTTGAACGAAGTCAATGTGTATGAGGAACCCACGGTGAAATTGTAGATCACGGATCTTTTCAATGCAAGACGTATATTGTGAAACGATAAGCAGTTGGGTTCGCAAGCGTCGACCCCGCAGCGACGGACATAAAATTGGCCAAGTATGGAAAGGAACAAATCACTGACATTGTTTCGCTGCAACATGTATATGATGAAACATGGGACATAAGTGTTTGGTACCGCGAACCCGGGGCCTGGTGCCCAGATAACTGGGCAAGTATTGGCCAAGACAAAGTTATGATATCTATTTCAATATTTTTCATATTAGCATCTATCAATGAACAAAGTTTTCATATTTATCTAAATAGTATTCATAGTAATATATATTAATGGATTGTTTGTTTCAAATGCAAATGATCTCCCAATCTGCAAGATTCTTCTCGACTTGCAAATTTAGCTGGAACCTCAAAAAAATTGACTGCAACATGTACATAGCGCAATAAGAAACATGAATTTGCATTGTGGTCTCAACGACATAAACTCCTTATCATCTATTCATCTTGTATTTGTTGCAATGAGATCAACAAACGTCGGCTCTCCATAAACATCAATATCTAAATTAAATTAAATGCAATCAAAATTTGGTGTGACTTTTAAGCAATTAAAGCATAAATTGCAGATTACGGAAGTTCTTAGGGTGGAAGATGTATATGACGGAACAATGGACATAGTTGTTTAATACCACAAACCCAAACATAATTTCCTAAGCTTTGCCGAAGAGGAATTTTTTTGTATTTATTCCAATACTACTGATATTAGTGTATATGCACGGATATTATCAAATAGAAGAAGCTGCAATATATCGAACAAACAGGAACATTGTGTCAATAGTTTAATCGCCTTGTCGTTACTCATTATTAATTCTATTCACGGAACCCGAAGAATGGGAGCAACACATGTCCTCCAATTTCTTTCTTTAAATACAAGGTCGCCGCCACATAAGTATGGCCTATGAAAAATTATTCTTACATGTAAAATGTAAACAAAGAACGGGCCAGGTTTTATTTAGATTGAAGTACTGGGCAGCAGAAACAAAACCTTGTGTTTCATGTTTAACCATAGAGGGGAAGAAGGTAGAAAATACAATTAAAACAAATACCAGAAATTGGAAAATATTGTTAAAAAATAAACCGAAATTATTCTATATTCAAATAAGGTGGGTTACAAATTATAGCCGAGGCTATTTTCGACAACGATTGCGATTTTTCCTGTCGTCGACCAATTTAAAATATGTACATTGATGAAGCTTCTTCACAGTTTTGTACTTAATCAATGCTTCCAAGTACATCTATCCCACTTTTTTGAATATCTTCTCTCTTCCAGATATGGCCTGCTTGCAATGCCTGTTTATTCAACATTCCATTCTTTGTCAAGTATTAATTTCTCTTTGCTGTCGAAAAGTTGGGGTTTAAGGTGTTTTTCTTGCAATGTTCCTAACCCTTGACATCCGAGCCAACTTACAAATTCCATTCAGGCCGATTTCAAAGTGGAAGGAGTCATTCTATGTCACAACAACTAAAGCAGTGGAAAATAATTCAAGTATGTAGTGACTGGTATTCTCCCTATATTCGATCATCTGTTTGGTTGAGAAGCATGCCTGAGGATTTGTATGTGGAACTTCTTTGCTTTATTACAGTAAATTGGAAGGAACATCCAACCCAGATGCAAAAAGCAACTCTGTTGAGGTACATAATTTCTTCGGGCAGTAGAGGTGTGGCAAGTGCATCAAATCTTGCAGAGTGCACCAGAACAGGTCTAGCAAGTGTATCAAATGTTGTAGATGGCATCATAATATATCTTTCTTCATAGCCATGGAGATATGGAGGCCCACATAAAGGTTTGGAATGTTCATAGGTGATGCCAAATATGTAGAGTCTACAACTACATCTAGAGGAAACCGAACAAACTTTCACAAAGAACATAGCTTTCTATCAAGTTGGCTACCAGACCCACATGTAGGTCATCATACTATGAAATAGAAACTTTTACAGTGATAATATGTCATTTTATCCACCCATACAGTTCCTGCTACCCGCCTCCAAGGTAGACAAATACTTGTGCAATATGTACAACTCGATACACTTGCCAAATTTGTTTTGTTGGAAGAAGCTATATACTTAAACGAAAAACTATTTTTCACCCGACCTCAAAATCCATTACAATTCCTAGCAATAAAACAAAGAAGTTCAACCAACAAATTTCCAGCCAGTATTTTCAACGAACCAAAGCATCGAACACAGGGAGAACACCAACCAGAACATACTTGTTATGTTTTTTTCGTCCTCTCTGAGTTTCTCTTTGTATAATAGAGTTTTGTTTTTACTCAAAGCTCACATCACATAAAACCAGGCTCTATTCTTTCATCTGCTTGTCAATCACATCTCTAAGTTGTCTTACATGTGCATGACCAGGAACATTAGAAAGAAGGCACCCTAAAGCGCAACTCTTTGATCATAGAGAGAAATGGCAATAAGTATTTAAAAGCAAGGTTGGATGGTCTGCCATAGATTTTGTGTTGATTCATTTTAATGATAGATGTTCTCGATATTTTCACTTATTAGTTCCAATCTTTTTGAATATGTACGCTCAATAGTGACTACCAGCACCTATTAAAATTCCCATATCCGAGCAGATTTTGAAATCTGACATCTAAGATATGCACAATATTAAAGAGGGACATGACGTCAAGGCCTCTGTGGGTGACACGTTCATGAACTTTGCCAAATATTTTAAGAAAACTAAAACTGCACAAGCAAAAAATAAAATAAAAAGTATTTCACAAATTCAAAATGCAGGCAAAAAGAAATTACCAGATCCCATAATATTCGCCTGTCTATTCATTTTAATGGGAGATGTCCTCCAGTTATTAAAGCGTATCATTTCAAAATGCACAATATTAAAGAGGGACATGACATCAAGGTCTTTGTCACTGACACATTCGTGAACTATGTTGAAGCTTTGAACAAAACTAAAACTGCACAAGGAAAAAAAAAATAATAATTTCACAAATTTAAAATGCAGGCAAAAACAAATTACCAGATCCCATAATATTTTCCTATCTATTCATTTTAATTGGAAATGTCCTTGAGCTTTCCAGTTATTAAAGCCCATCTTTTCGAACTTGTCTGCTCGGTTATAACTTTTCAAAGCATATTTAATGTGTATTGGGAAGCGCAGAAGGTAGCGGGGATGGAGCCCTATGTAACAGACGTTACTATGGTTGTTCTGTTTTTGTTCACAAGCGTATGTAAAACATACGCAAAGAAAAGTAATTCGAGAGTGATAGTTGTTTTGCAAGAGCCCTTGAAATTCAAATAATGCGCAAGCCCGATTTTCATTTTGTATATCGCGGAACTGTCTGTGCTATTTGTAGGACATAGAACAACAGGGACTGAACCTAGAGCCCGCCATCCCAAGAACCCGTGATCCAAAAAATGCTCACTATTTTTTTTTGTGTTTTTTGTCCACCGGGGTATGTAAAACACACGTAAAGTAAACTATTTCGACAATGTTAACTCTTTTGGACATGACGGCCTTCAAATTCAAATAGTCTGCAAGTCCGATTGTCAATTTCTATATCGCCAAAGTCTCCGATTGTCAATTTTCAACCGCCTACCCTGACAACACGCGATGCAAAAACTAATTAAGTATGGGATGACGGCTCCGTGTAGGCTGTATATATCTACTCTATAAAATTACATATTTCCTATGTTTAATCTATGTTGTCCAGGAAACCTATAATTTGATAAATTTCAATGTTTTATGTCTAGGAGCCCTACTGTTAAAGAAAACTAATTCGGAAATGCTAATGTATACACCATAATTTGATACAACCTATCTGCGAAGGCGCGTCCATAATACTGGCTAAGTATGGAACCCAACTGCGGTCGATCAGAATGATCGCCAAACTCTTGTCGCTGATTGATTGTCAATTTGTATATCGCGGAACTCTCTGATTGTCAATTTTCAGCCGCTTACCCCGTCAACCTGCGATGCAAAAACTGGCTAAGTATGGGATGACAGCTCTGCGGTCCAGGAAACCTATAATTTCATAAATTGCATTCTCTTCTGCCCAGGATTCTTTTAAAGAAAACTAATTCGGGAAAGCTAATGTGTACACCGAACACGATCTGTCATAGTCCGATAGAACCTATTCGCGAAGCCGCGTCCATAAAATGGCCAACTATGCAATCAAATGACGGTCGCTCGGAATGACCACATAAACGCAAAAAACTAGAGTCAAATGCAGCTTACAACAGGAAAGTAAAAGGGAGAGAACAGCTATATCTCCCACATAGCAAAAGCCATTTTCATAACTATAAAACCATAGTAACACAGAATCCATGTAAAAATCATTGGCAGCCATGAAATATATTTTGAGGCCAACAAACTTTGCTTCAATGCGTAACAGATGCAATTTACACTGCCTGCAATTCTTTAGTTTGTTATTTTATCTTAATAGTATTCTATGCAAACTGCAGTGCAAAAAAAATGCAACCAAAGATCCAACCGCAGATGCAGCATCCTAACATTTGCAAACCCTGGCCAAACAAGAACCCAGCTAAGAAGCACTAAAAGGCCCAACTGCAGGCACAGGACCGGTACCCTGCAAAGTCGAATCAAGCAACAATAAACATCATACAGCGAAGAAAGAAGCAAGCAACAACCACCCCCCCAGGAACGATGTTGTTCCAATCGCAATTGCAGAAACCCAAACGTCCAAACTAGAACAACAGGAACATGCAAGCAAGAAGAACGACAACATGCAAATCAGAATTCAGTGGCATGCAAAAAGCAAGCATGGACCACCAAACCAACAACGCCACTGGAGCATAAAAAATTTAAAAACAGAAGAAAATGTCTTGTAACAAGCCAGTTAAGTAACCATTCAACACAACCAAGCCTGTTAGGTAAACATTTAAGTCTGTCAGAAATGCATTGTAAACATTTAAGAAAAAAATTCAATGTGGCAGGACTCCCAAAAAGAAAAATTATATTTTTTGTAACAATAGTTCAAACACCACAGAATGTTTTGGAAAGCCAAACTTTGGATATGCCACCATATCTAACATTGCCATAAATTTACCTAGCATAAAATGCTAAACCAAACATTCGAATTAATGCTAGCATTAATCCACCATCGACAAATGCATAACAAAATATATGATTCAAAAAAGACCATATACAATCAAATACTTTGGATATGCCAACATATATAACATTGGGAATAGCGAAGCCAACAATAAGACCTCTAATCCCTTGTCCGATCATATCATGACAAATATAGTACTTTTTTATATATAAAAATCGATGTTTTTAGTTCCCTGGTTCCAACAATAGATAATATGGAAATATTTGTGGTCAAAGGACAGACTAATATGAAGTCAACGATTTATTGATCGCTATAGTACCTCTACGCCTACGGTAGGGACTAATAAAAGGAGAAAAATGAACCTCATATGATACGAGTTTTGTAAAAGCTCAATTATAATAAGAGATGTATCAACTTTATCCAAGTTCAAACAAAATAAGAAATGCATAAGTGGAACAATCTATTAAATATTCCCTTTAATCTATGGAGAATCGACACCTTTGTTCTAGATATTCAATTGATATCGATTAATGGTCGATGGCCATTTAACATGGCCATAGCTTCAATTAGTTATTACACTCATTAATAGGTGCAACAACTACACTGCCACCTAGACAAGTGCAAGAACTAGGGTTTCAAGTGCAAGTGTACATTTTCCTTCTGAAGTTGATAATGATTAAATATAATGAAGTTAAATCACAACTATCAATTAATGAGATGATATTGTGTTTTGAACTTGGACTGCAAGCACTAGTTCACATCTTATGGAACTATGACTTGAAGGGATATACAAATCCTTAATTGTGGCATAGAACTGAACTTGAAGGGATACACCAGTCTTTAATTGTGGCATAGAATTGAGACTTGAAAGGATACACCATACCTTAATCATGATGTAGATATAAGCATCCAAAATCTGTGTTTAAACTGTTTATATTTAATAGTAGTTTGTTATACTTAATTAGTGTCATGCAAGCGAACTTTCTCTTAAACTATTTATACTTATATTTAATAGTAGTTCGTTATACTTACTTAGTGACATGCAAAGCGAACTTTCTCTCACTATAACTAATTTAACTCTGTGTAACCGAGTCCAAGTTTACAACTCAAGTCACACACATCATACTAAACCTTCATTTATTGTCATAAAGATTATACATGTCAACTATATTACATGACGTGCATCAGACTAGGATCCTTTCAAATCGACGCACCAAATGGAAATGGAATGCATGCGGCAATGTGATACATGCAACAATGCGTTAGATTTGTACAATAGCATTTCCATGATATTTTACTATAGCGTTGGCATTTGTGCAATTTTATATTATATTTTTAAAAGCTTTATTGTATCTAGGGAATTTCTACAATGTTATATTATCTAGGGTTTCGTATTGAGCTCCAAAATCTAGGGTTTCGTATTATCAAGGGCATTAAAACATTGAGCTATATTACCGAGGGCATTGAAACCCCACTTCTTGCACTCATTTGCATATACTATAATAAAACAATGAGCTTTGTATCGAGCTCCAAAATTGAGGGTTTAGTATCAAGCTCCAAAATTGAGGGTTTAGTATCAAGCTCCAAAATATAATATAACATTGCACTATAAAGAGTTTCGTATTGAGCTCCAAAATCCTAATGATGATAACTCTTAAAGAGATTGTTTCTAACATTGTTTTTTTATATGGGGAATCAGTAACATGTTGGGATTATCTGGGGCTCAAGTTCAAATTCGTCGGTTTTCATTATAAACTCAAGGATATATCTAATAGTCGGCAAGCTAGATATACCAGAAAATTGTGACTCAGCAAGGACTGAAACGTCCCGACTGCCACTGGGGTGGAAGTCTATCCGAGGGGTCATCTATCCCTTGAGCCTTATCACAATCGGCTAAAGTCTCGGTGGGATTTGATCCTTGGTGGGCTGGGTGAAATTCACCTTCCCCCACAAATAGGCCCCACGTCACTGACTATTTATAACATTGTTAAGTACTTAAGATTGTGTGCCTTTGCGGGGAGTAGCATGATCATGGGTCCATTGCATAGGGCTGTGATATATGCCTTTAGATAGCAAGACTTATGATTATCCTAATCTTTGATTGGTTCTAGACTGGTTCGTCAATATGAGTCACCTATAACTAACATATCGCATCTTTAGGCAGGAATAATAAGAAACTAATGTTGGGAAGAACAAGCAAAGTGAGCTACAACGTACATAGGATCACTAGTTGGGCTTGTGATATCTAATTCCTCTTTCGATTCCAAATAAAGAGATAAAGTGTAACATCCCCAACGCCCAATTGGGCTATGCCACATAAAATTTTCCGAACTGTATACCAATTAAAACATATACCCACAGAAACTCTTGCGGAACTTTATATATAAAACTTAAAATAGACAAATACATTCTGCAAATGCACAAATTCATACAGAATAATAATAAAAAATACACATGCAACACACACAGGAAAAACCCATAAAAATAAACACATAAATAATAATGCAACATGTAATTTAACACACAATTGACACTTATCTTGGTAAAAATATCACCAACTGCGTGTAGACCTTCCATGAACCTCCCATCCTTAGATAACGCTTCTCATCACTCTCAGCAGTGGGTCACTCCCGACATGGGACTAAACTCCACCTGGGTAAAGGGATTCCTAACCAGGATGATGTATCCCTGACAACAGGAAAGACTTCGTCACAGGTGCCAACTCAAACTAACAACCTACAATCCCTCATTCCCCACATGTCTGTCCCACCCCAGGAAGTGTGCCCCTTCTCTGCTCAAGAGTCCTTCGGCTGCCCCACTTCCTTTTCGGGGCTTCAACAACAGGCCGGACAGGAAGTCTCAAAGACCTGTAGTTGTAGTTTGACACCTTCGAGAAATCAATTCCTAGAAATTCTCTCACTTAGAGAGAATTGCTCATGGCCCTGACAACCTGCCTCTTTAGTATCCCACAGGTCTAACAACCCGCCTCTTCAATCCAGCGCCTGAGCTAACCAGGTACAGGTATAGGTATGGTGTTGGTTCATGTACAGGTACAGGTACAATGATAGGTATCAGTACAGGTACAAGAAGGTACAAAGGACAACTAAATGAGTGAGTGAATGAGGATGGAATGAATGAATGGATGAATGAATCCCCCCCAAGGCAAATGAACTAAGTCCAAACTATATGTATGCATATTCCCAACTTGACACTTGTCATGTTGAGAGCTACTTTGGTCCACTTGTCCCCATCCTTAGAACTTAGGATAAAATAATTATCCATACTTTATAGAACTTAGAATAATTATCCTTAGCTTAGCCCCTTATCCTTAACTTTTAGCCCCCCCTTTCCCTAACTAGTGGAGTTTAGTCCCCCATACTCTTTTATCGTGGTCGGTCTACAGCAACAATGTATTATATTAGTGATACAAGTATTTACATATACAAAAACAGGCTCATTGGCCTTTAGCATCTAGGCTCTTCGGCCTAATTCAACACATAAACCTCATAGCTTATAATAACTGGCTCACCAGCCTATAAAACACAACATATACACAAAAGGCTCTCTGGCCTCAAAATCACGCGCACTTAAGTTTGTTGCACGCGGCATCCTGGAATGTGCACACTTCATCCTTTTAGTGCACAGTACATGTTCACACTATACCATGGAAGGTGAATGCAAAATGATATAAAGCAACTCACCAGCTTAAGTACATTCACATTTACAATTTGGGGTTCAACCTAGGGGTATTACATAAAGACCCTTCTATTGGCTCTTATGTGTTGTGCTTTCTCCTTCTTAGTTAAAAATATGTTGAAACATGACCAAACTTGATGCAACTCATGTTTGGTTAAAATAGAAAAGACAAGCACCCAAAGTAATAATAACGAATGCTCCTGTAAAGACTACAATTATTCAACATCGCAGGGACTAGTTGCTATGAAACTATCTCCCTTGTTTAAATTTTTATATCCACATCTCATTAATGTGTTACTCACCAAATACTATCTTCTTTGCTCCTGTTTCTTACATTTCAATTCATAAAGTTTTGCAAACTTTTTACAACGGTGAGTGTTAGAAGTTTATAAATCATTGACATATGGAACAAGACCCTTTGTAGAATTGTTTGTCCCTAGACAATTTTTGGTATCATGGCTCCTAGAATTTGGGATATATCTTATCATTCTTGTATTTTCCCCTAAGAATTCTTACAAGCATGGTATGTCTTATACTCTATGCCTAGATAAGTGATCAACTTGTGTGTTTCTCCACATGGAGATAAAATTACATTGTTTTTTAGGGAGAAATTAGAAATAACTTATTATCATTAAGAAGTAAAAATAATCTATATGACAACTACACCACCCTGTTACCTTGTTTATGGGTCTAAAAAGTAAATCCATACAAATTGCTTCTTGTATAAATATACATATTGCAATGGAGAAGAATATTTATTACTATGTAGTTTTTTTTCGGTAAAACATTGATGTGACAAGCATGGTAAATGGAACCATGCACATTTCCAAAATTTTAGAAAGAATACATTTTACATCAAAGTTTCAAGTGGAGAGTATATAATTTTCTTAGTAAAATCATGTGTTTATTGTAATAATTTTTGTAATGTAATTAGCAATTTCGTCAATTGGATCGAGGTGGTTGAGAGGAGTGTTATCCTCCCTACCTAGATTCAATTCCCACAAGTGACATAAGTTCATATAGGACTGGAGGAGCTGAAGGACTGCAACAATGATGGATTTCTTCAAGGGCAGACTATTATTTGTCCCTTGCCTGAACTAGGGCCCACCTAGTGTTTCTTGTGTCTTGTTACCTTTTAAAAACCGAGGAATAAGAGGTTTTTTTGGGTTTTAGAGTTTTGTTCAGTTCTTTTAAGTTTCTAGTTTGTCCCCTGACTTTTTTCTGTTAGGCCCGCTAGAGTCATGTTTTTTTCTTTGGTTTTCTAAGTAAGGCTCATTTTTCGCCCTTCTCCAGGTATTGGTCAGTTACTGTCCCCTTACGTCTTGACATCTCCTAGGTGTCTTTCTGAGTAACGTGCTAGTTCTGTGGGTCTGTGGTGTCATTTTATTGGCGTTGATTCTATCTTGGAGACGGTGCTTACAGAAGATTTGTTTTTTAGTGGATTTTATTTATTATTCTTTATTGTTTTTTGGAGACACTCTCCCTGGAGGACATCTGTGTTTAAGGCCTTGTCATTTCATCACTTCAAAGTATATGTTTGGCCTTGTTCTTAGTTTCGAGGTGGGTGAGGTGGCGGTCTCAAAAACACCTGATGACGGAAGCCGAAATAAATGCCTTAATGAACATAGATGACGAGGCTAGCTAGAAACAAGCAAACTTTTTTAACGAGGCCTTGGATCACCTTTCTCATTATGATAGGCATCAAACTCCTGACATGACTCCCTTCCAACCTTATAGGAGCTCAAACCACCATGAAGTTTTAGCTTCTGACTCTAAGAAACCTGTGGGAGTTTGGACTATAGGTGGTGCTAATAAACACTCCTCCAAACGGAAGAGAAGAGGACCTATATCTGGAGATGCTCCGGAAATGCAGATGCATACCTACCCTTTTAGCAGACTTGGCCAGAGGGTTTTCAAACCTTGGAAATCCAACAAAGTAAAGAAACGCTTTATCCTTGGCTCTGACGTAGGTTTGGAAGACATGTGCTTGATGGCTATGTGCACTCTAGTCAGAAGGTATTCCTACTGAAAGCTCGTCCAAGTTCCCTTGGAGTGCTGGGTGGAGTCAACCTGGAAGCCTCTTCTAGGCTATTCACCTGGAAAAAAAAATTCTGGCCCAGGGCTGGTTCGACTTTAAGTGTTGTAACCCGGAGGATGCCTCATTATTACTGGCGTCACGGTGGGTGGTTGATGGAGGAAGTCTTATGTTGAAGGAGTGTTCTTAGATGATACATAAGGGATCAGATGATCTTTGATTGAATCTGCAATGATTCTTTGATCCCTGATTGAGTCCTTTTGATGCTTTGCTTTCTCTACGGCATCTTCGGGTTCCAACACTTCTGATTTGATGAACCTTACTAGGTCATTCTCTGCAAGGATCAGACCGATCCTATACTTCCAGGCACGAAAGTTGTATATGCCTTATAGTTTCTCAACAAGCTTTGTGCTTGCAGACATCTTGTACTTGGGACTATGAAAAATGACCAAAAATGAAAATGCTCAAAATCAAATTTTGACCTTACCAGGAGGTGCGCTTGGCTGAGGCGAGTAGCCTGGTGTACTTGGATCTGAGAAAATCCAACTTTTTCCTTTCCAAAATTGATCTGCGGATTTCTGGATTGGTGCTTCTAGTTTTCTAGTTTTCTAGTACCTCTGGTACTCTAGTACTTCTGGTACTCTGGTTTTCTGGTACTTCTGGTACTTTGTGAAACTAGGGTTTCACTTTTCGGGAGATCCACCGCTGAAAAGGTGCGCTGAAGGTGCCAAAATGATCCTTGGGGGAGGGCGCAACTTTCTAGGTGGTTTTGGATCTAAAAAGCTTCACTTTTGAAAAACCCTAATTTGCAGGTACAGTAACAGTGACATTTTTCTCTTGCGAAATATGCTTCCTTCAGGTTGGCTCTGATACCATGTTAATGTTTATGCCATTATTATAGTTATTTGCATTTCAATATATAACAACAACATAAGAACAAGATCACCGAGAAATACACATTCACAAGAGACACAACATTTATCCTGGGAAACCCTGTAGGGGAAGAAAACCCAGCAAAACTTCCTTATTATAAATTGCCAATACAATGCCAAGAGATAACTCAAACCAATACAGAAAGTCCTCTCCAAAAGATGTGCCACTCTTCTCTCTCTCTCCAACTAGTAAATCGAAACTTGCCTCTTAGAAATGAGCAAGTGAGTTGTGTGTCAAAGTGAGGCGCTGGCCTCTCTATATATACAAGTCTGGCATGTGTGAAGTGTCTTCACTGGTAGGGCCAACTTCTCACTCTAGGTGGGTAAACCCACCTTTATTATATTTCTGGGTCTCAATAATAACTACTGGGGCCGACTTCTTATTCTTCCTATTACAATTGTCTATTGACCAATCCACAAAAGGGGATTTGGTCCTAATACAATAACCGACATGATCAATCCACAATGGGGATTGATCCTATGAATAATATATCAATAATAATAAGAATACTCTTTGTAGTTACATTATTTCAACACTCCCCCTTAACAAGAAGGGTATTCTTCAACAACATCAGGGGAGAGAGGTCTGCATCATCAATGGCATCAGGAGGACAGTATCGTCAATATCATCTTGGAACATTGGCTGGCATAACTATAAGTCATTGGAAGTTTTCTTCATCGGCAACATTGTCATTCTCGAAAGAATGCCATCATCATTTGTATCAATATGTATCAGTATAAAAATGATACCTCATCACAGCACTAGGCTAGCCCATCACAGTACTAGATTGGCTCTATGTCATAGCTGTTAAGCTGGTAGCTCAGTGCAAGTCACATCTTGCTTTACGTCTAACAACTAGGTCAGAAGCAAGGTAAACATCATCTTGCTTTACGTCTAACAATTGGGTCAGAAGCAAGGAGCACATCATCTTGCTTTACGTCTAACAACTAGGTCAGAAGCAAGGAACACATCATCTTGCTTTATGTCTAACAACTAGGTCAGAAGTAAGGAGTCATCTTGCTTTACGTCTAACAGCGAGGTCAAAAGCAAGGAACACACACATCATCTTGCTTTACGTCTAACAATGAGGTCATAAGCAAGGAATCATCTTGCTTTACGTCTAACAGCGAGGTCAGAAGCAAGGAACACACACATCATCTTGATTTATGTCTAATAGCGAGGTTAGAAGCAAGGAATCATCCTGCTTTACGTCTAATAGCGAGGTCAGAAGCAAGGAACACACACATCATCTTGCTTTACGTCTAACAGTGAGGTCAGAAGCAAGGAATCATCTTGCTTTACGTCTAACAATGAGGTCAGAAGCAAGGAATCATCTTTCTTTACGTCTAACAACGAGGTCATAAGCAAGGAACACACACATCAACTTTCTTTACGTCTAACAACGAGGTCAGAAGCAAGGAATCATATATACTCCCCCTTTTAGGGAGGGTCCTTTCGGACTATACCAAGCTTATCTCGAAAGTGTTCAAACTTTACACGAGATAGAGGTTTGGTCAACACATCAGCAACCTGTTCATCCGTGCTAACATATAGGAGCTTCAAGGCTCCTCTTTGCACCATGTCACGGATGTAATGATAGCGAATCTCTATGTGCTTCGACCTATCATGGAATACATGATTCTCTGTCATCTTTATGCAGCTCTGGTTGCCACATACGATTGTGGTTGCTTCCATCTCTAGGTCAAATAGACCGGTCAGCAACTTTCGAAGCCATATAGCTTCACAGCTAGCAGAACATGTGGCAATGTACTATGCTTCCGATGTGCTGAGAGAAATACTGGATTGCTTCCTACTCTGCCACGAGATCATGGCTAATCCCAAACTGAAACAACATCTTGAAGTGCTTTTTCTATCAGCAACGCTTCCTTCCCAATCTGAATCAGTGTATCCACTCAATGTGAAATTATGATCTCTGTCATAACTGAGACCACAATCTAATGTGCCTTTAAGGTACCTCATCACATGTTTTGCAGCCACTAGGTGAACATGTCTGGGTTCTACCAGAAACTGACTCAAGGTGTTCACGGAAAAACAAATGTCTGGTCTGGTGTTTGTCAGGTACATCAACGATCCAATAATCTGTTTGTATAGTGTGGCATCTATCAAGTCTGAGGAAGTATCGACTAGTAGCTTCAGCTTCGCTTCCATGGGTGTATTCATGGGCTTGCATTCCAACATGTCGAATCTCTTCAGGATTTCGACTGTATACTTCCCTTAGTTAAGGAAGATCCTCTCTGGACTATGTAATACCTCAAGACCTAGGAAATAGTGCATTAGGCCGAGGTCTTTCATCTCAAATTCTAAAGCGAGTCTCTTCTTACATTCGGTGATGAGCTTTTCTTCTCCAGTTAAGAATAAGTCATCCACATACAACAATAGTATTACTGGCTCATCGTTCATAATTTTGAAGTAGAGATTTGAATCAACTTTACTCTTGGTAAAGCCCAAGCTCGTCAAGAAACTGTCTATACGGCCATACCAAGCTCTAGGAGCTTGCTTCAATCCATATAAGGATTTCTTCAATTTGTAGACATGAGACTTCATGTCTTCAACCTCAAATCCTTGGGATTGCTCTATATACACTTCCTCTTCGATAACACCATTCAGGAAAGCTGTCTTCACGTCCATCTGGTGCAACTTCCATTTCATCTTGGCTGCAAGAGCTATGATGGTTCTAATCGAAGTGTATCTGGCTACAGGAGCGAATATCTCTTCATAGTCAATGCCTTCTTTCTGGGAAAAGCCACGAGCGACAAATATTGCTTTATATTTCTCAATACTTCCATCAACAGGATGTTTTATTTTGAAGAGCCATTTTGATGATACCACATCCTTACTTTTTGGTCTGGGAACTATTTCCCATACATCGTTCTTTATTATGGATTGGTATTCCTCTGTTATGGAATCTGCTCATTCCTTCTTTTGAATGGCTTCTTCAAAGCAGGTAGGCTCCTCATCTAGGAGATCACACATCAAAGCCATGTAACTGGAGAATGGCTTTGGTCTTTTCACCTGTCTCGAGGTTCCTTCTGGAACACCATACTTCTCTCCATCTTGAATAAGCTCTCTTTCCCAAGAATGCTTTCTTTTATGGGAGAAGGTCATTTGAGGAGGTTCTTGAACTTTTGTTACATCATGGTCTTCAAGAGTTTCCTCATCAGGAAGTTATGACTTCCCTCACTAGTTCTGCAGCTCTGGGAGCTTCCCTCACAGATTCTACAATTCTAGGAATTGTGGGTTCCTCTTCATATACTTCTTCAAGCTGACATCTTCTTGATTTCTTAAGTGTTTCTTCTTCATCAAAGGTCACGTCCCTACTAATCTCAATGTGGCGATGACCTGGTATATAGATTCTGAAGGCCTTGGAGACCTCATAGTATCCCACAAATATTCCCTTCTTTTCGGAGGGTTCTAGCTTGTTTCTCTTCTCTTTCAAAATGTGTATGAAGATTGGGTAGCCAAATATTTTGAGATGGCTTACCTCTGGCTTCTTTCTAGTGTACATCTCTTCCGGGGTCTTGAACCCAAGTGCACTATGGGATAATCGGTTCTGCACATAAACAATTGCCATTGTTGCTTCTGCCCATAAGCACATAGGAAGATCTTGATCATGGATCATGGTCTTCACAGCTTCCATAATTGTTTTGTTCTTCCTTTTAACTACACCGTTTTGTTGAGGTTTATAGGGAGTAGTGAGTTCCCTCTTGATCCAAACATCTCTACAGAATTTCACGAACTCTTTTGAGGTATATTCTCCTCCATTATCTGACCTGAGTATCTTAATATTCCTTTCAAAAAGATTCTCTATCAAGGCTTTGAATTCCTTGAACTTGTTGAATACTTCATCTTTAGATTTCAAGAAATATATCCAGGTCTTGCGAGAAAAGTTATCAATAAATGATACATATTATACATACCCACTAATGGAGGATGATGGCATTGGGCCACACACGTCTAAATGAACGAGTTCCAGTACTCCTTCTGCTTTGTTGTCCCTCTTTGGAAAAGGGTTCTTGATATTCTTCCCTTGCGCACATCCATTGCATATGTCTTCCTGATCAACCTTGAGTTCTGGTAAACCTGTGACAACTTTTCATATGTATGGTAGCGCCTTGTAGTTGATGTGGGCCAATCTTCTATGCCAAAGTTCGCATGAATTTTCAATGGCATGGGTCATGGCAGTCTCTGGGTGACCCTTTAGTTTATATAAGCCATTTTCTTCATTTCCAATGATGATTGCTTCATTTATGGTTTACATAAGGACTTCTCCATCTATAAAGGAAACTCTATAGCCTTTCTTGTCTAAAGCTCATATGGAAAGTAAGTTCTTCTTCAAGCCTGGTACATAGAGTACGTCCTTCATCTTTATTGAGTTTTATGAATCTAGCTTGTATTTTGATTCTCCCACTACCTTGATGGGATATTGGTAATCATCTCCAAGTGTCACTTTCTGAGAAAAATTCTTTTCTGAAATACAAGAGAGAGTACTTCTCTTACCCGTCATGTGCTTTGATGCACCACTATCAATGAGCCATGTGTCCTCTCCAGGTGTTACTGATCCTGAGAGGGCCGAGATCAAAACATGGTCCTTGATCATTTTTGTAGGTGGCTCTTCATCTTCGACTATGTGGGCATGTTGCCTCTTATGTTTCCTCTTGTATTCTCCTCATCTGACTGGACATGAATTTGCCTTGTGTCCCATCTTATCACAATGATAGCATTGTATGTATGAGAGATCTCTTTCCTTCCGTTGTCCTTTCTTCTGAAATCTCTTTGGATGAGATTCTTTGTTATTGAATTTGTTTGATGGTTGAGGCTCTCTATGAGTCTCCCTTTTGAAGTAGGGTTTCTTCCTTCCTCCTTTTGTATGAGTAGCTAGGGCTTGATCATCATCCCTTGCTAGTAGTGTTTCATGGTTAGCTAGCCTTGTTTCTTCTTGGATGCATTCTTCCCATAGGCTATCAAACTGCAACTTCACAGCTCTGGCACATATTGTTTGAATGAATGCATCCCAAGGTCTTGTAAGACCATTTAGGGTCATCATTATGAATTCGTCTTCATCGATGGTGTCTCCAATCGCTTTTAATTGTTCTTTAATCTCTGAGATTCTGGAGAAATATTCTTGAATTGTTTCTCCTTTCTACATCTTCATATTCTTCAATTTAGATCTTAGGTTCATCTTTCAGTTGATGTTCTTTCCTTCATATAATTTTCTTAGAGAGTCAAACATCTCTTTCAGAGTGTTCTTAGATGATACATAAGGGATCAGGTGGTCTTTGATTGAATCTGCAATGATTCTTTGAGCCCTGATTGAGTCCTTCTGATGCTTTTCTTTCTCTACAACATCTTCGGGTTCCAGCACTTATGCTTTGATGAACCTTGCTAGGTCATTCTCTGCAAGGATCAGACCAATCCTATACTTCCAGGCACGGAAGTTGTCTATGCCTTCTAGTTTCTCAACAAGCTTTGTGCTTGCAGACATCTTGTACTTGGGGCTATGAAAAATGACCAAAAATGAAAATGCTCAAAATCAAATTTTGACCTTACCAGGAGGTGAGCTTGGTTGAGGCGAGTAGCCTGGTGTACATGGATTTGAGAAAATCCAACTTTTGCCTTTCCAAAATTGATCTGCGGATTTATGGACTGGTGCTTCTGGTTTTCTGGTACCTCTGGTACTCTGGTACTTCTGGTACTTTGGTTTTCTAGTACTTCTGGTACTTTGTGAAACTAGGGTTTCACTTTCCAGGAGATCCAGCCACTGAAAAGGTGCACCGAAGGTGCCAAAATGATCCTTGGGGGAGGGTGCAACTTTCTAGGTGGTTTTGGATCTGAAAAGCTTCACTTTTGAAAAACCCTAATTTGCAGGTACGGTAACAATGACATTTTTCTCTTGCGAAATATGCTTCCTTCAGGTTGGCTCTGATACCATGTTAATGTTTATGCCATTATTATAGTTCTTTGCATTTCAATAGATAACAACAACATAAGAACAAGATCACTGAGAAATACACATTCACAAG
>ML790508.1:417896-433867 GCA_009831015.1 Picea engelmannii | reverse complement strand
ATTATAGTTCTTTGCATTTCAATAGATAACAACAACATAAGAACAAGATCACTGAGAAATACACATTCACAAGAGACACAACATTTATCCTGGGAAACCCTCTAGGGGAAGAAAACCCAACAAAACTTCCTTATTATAAATTGTCAATACAATGCCAAGAGATAACTCAAACCAATACAGAAAGTCCTCTCCAAAAGATGTGCCACTCTTCTCTCTCTCTCCAATTGGTAAATCGAAACTTGCCTCTTAGAAATGAGCAAGTGAGTTGTGTGTCAAAGTGAGGCGATGGCCTCTCTATATATACAAGTCTGGCACGTGTGAAGTGTCTTCACTGGAAGGGCCAACTTCTCACTCTGGGTGGGTAAACCCACCTTTATTATATTTCTGGGTCTCAATAATAACTGTTGGGGCCGACTTCTTATTCTTCCTATTACAATTGTCTGTTGACCAATCTGCAAAAGGGGATTTGGTCCTAATACAATAACCGACATGATCAATCCACAATGGGGATTGATCCTATCAATAATATATCAATAATAATAAGAATACTCTTTGCAGTTACATTATTTCAACACGGGGGACCTAGTCGAACAGTTGCATAGTGCGACCGAAGTGGCACTCCACTCATCTATCCAGGATCTCCACTGTAAAGCTGGGTTAAAAGAGATGGATCAAGGGGATTGTAGCCTCAGTTCGGTGTTAGATTCCCTAGTGCCGGCCCTACAAAAATCAGCGGAATTGAAAGCTCTGATCACCTTCAAAGGAAAAGAGATTGTTTCATCAATTACTTCTGAGTTACCCTCGTTTTCATCTTTGAGCTCTCGAGCTGATCCTCCTGCTCCGGGAGCCAAGGGTTTTGTATGGTCAAGGGGCTTGGGTTGTGAAATCTCACCCATTAAAACTCGCAGTGCTCGAAAGCGAGTGGAGGTTTGTGTAATGGAGCAGGTCCTTTTATCTTACTCTGATACTGATCATGGGGCGCTTAGAGGAATTAAATCCCTAGCACGCCTTAAGTCATGATCCTTTTGTCTCTAAATATTAGGGGAGTGGGGGGCTCCCAAAAACTGGCCTCGGTTCGACATCTTTTACTGTTAAATCAACCTGACATTATTTTCTTACAGGAGACTTTAGTGGATGAGTCTCAAGCTCGATCTTTTATTTCATTGCTCAAACCAGAGTGGTAGTCAACTGCTGTAAGCTCTATTGGCAGATCAGGGGGTTTGCTAGTTACGTGGGACCCTGTTAAATTTGATTTGAACCCTTACATTTGTTGTGGTGGTCTATTGTTGACAGTTAAAAGTTTTGAGTTAAAGGAGCAGATATCTTTCCTAAATGTTTATGGTCCGTGCAGTGATAGGAAGGTTTTTTGGAAAAAGGTGAGGGATAGAGGTATCTTATCCCAAAATAATTTGATTGTCACGGGTGATTTCAATTTCACTCTAACTGAAGGGGAGATATGGGGAGCAAGCGACCAACCTGATCCGTTGGCACTCTTTTTAAAGGACATTTTTACTGCTGGAGGCCTGGTTGGCATTCTACTGGATGTGGTAATGCCCACATGGAGGAATGGTCGGAAAGTGGGGGATAGAATATTAAAGCGATTGGACAGGCATTTTGTTTCGATGGACCTGCTTAGGAAGGTGTCTCGTTATCGGCCTGGGTGGCGCATCTGTTCATCTCGGACCATGCCCCTATCATCCTACAGTTAGATGGTCTCTTTTAGCGTAAATGTTATCCCTTCAAATTAAATCCAGGGTGGATTCATGAGGTAGAGTTCGCTCGTTTGGTGACTGAAGTTTGGAAGGATCCAAAGTTTCTTCTTGAGACAGGGTTGCAAAGGAGACTCGTGTGGAAGCTAAAATGCCTTAAATTAGTAATTAAGAGGTGGGTAAAGAGTTTTAAAAATCAAATGACTCAAAAATTGGGCACTATAGAAGATGAATTATAGTCTTTGTATCAAGCCTCCCTTACAGATCTGAAGAGTGGGGAGCTTACTGTCAGGATCAAACAAAAGGAAGCGAAAAGATTACAGATACTAACAGCAGAAGAAGATTCTTGGAGACAGAAAAGTCATGTGATTTGGTTAAAAAGTGGGGATCGTAACACAAAGTTTTTTCACCACTTTGCAAGTGATCGAAAAAATCGTACGCAGATTTGGGATTTACATACGAAGGCAGGTATTGAAGTTTCGGGTCAAAAGGAATTAAAGCAGGAAGTAGTTATTTTTTTTTTAAATTTGGGCTCGAGAGTAGGCATTATTAATGAAGACTAGACTTCTCTAGCTAGTCTTTATCCAACTATGGTTTCAAAGGAAGATGCAAGACTAATGGAAAAACCATGCACTTTAGAAGACCTTTTGAAAATACTAAAGGCTTTTTCCAAAGATAAAAGCCCAGGCCCAGATGGATGGACTATGGAGTTCTTCCTCCATTATTTTGAGCTTGTTGGTGAGGACCTTTTAGGAATGGTTAAGGAATCAAGGGAGAAGGGAGAAGTGATAAAAGCACTGAATACCACTTTCATTATTTTAATCCCTAAAGCTAATAAACCAACTACATTTGGGGATTATAGACATATTTCCCTGTGTAACTTATGTTACAAAATCATTGCAAAATTGTTGGCAAACAGGTTGAGGCCAATTCTGTCCAAAGGTTTGGTAGAAGAACAATTGGGTTTTCTTCAGGGCAGACAAATCCTTGATGCGGTGGGAATGACACATGAATGCATCCACAACATTAAAAAGAAGAATCATTGGGCTTTAATTCTTAAACTTGATCTAAAGAAAGCCTATGATTTAATCAACTGGGATTTTCTTTGGATGATTCTAATCAAATCGGGCTTTGGTCTTGTGCTCATAAACTGGATTATGAGCTGCGTCACATCTGTGTCATATGCAGTTCTAATAAATGGTGAACCATCTCCTTTTTTTCAAAGGGGTAAAGGTCTCAGACAGGGTTACCCACTGTCACAGTTGCTCTTTATCTTGGTAATGGAGGGCCTGAGTATCCTCTTAAAAAAGGAGAAAGAAGCAGGCTTGTTGACCGGCATAAAGGTTTCCAGGATTACAAAAATTTTACATCTCCTTTTCATCGATGATGTGTTGATAATGATGAGAGCATGCTTAGCAGAATGGAAGGTGATTGCTAGCCTTTTGAAAGGTTTTTTACATGCTTCGGGACTACAGATAAATGAAGAAAAATCCACTTTCCATATGGCGGGTTTGGATGAGGAGGGGTTGGCACCTTTTAAAGTGATTTTTCCGTATAGTTTCAAGTCCATAGAGACAGGCTTTAAGTACTTGGGCTATTTCATTAAGCCAAATTGTTACAAAGTAGACGATTGACGCTGGCTTATTAAAAAATTCGAAAAAATAATAAACCATTGGTGCAATTGTTGGCTTTCACTTGGTGGCCGGTTAGTTCTGATAAAAGTAGTTTTGGTTAGCCAACCGGTGTATTGGATGTCTATGGCCACGGTTCCAACCTCAGTTCTTGAAAAACTGCGTCAACTTATCTTCACTTTTCTATGGTTGGGCTGTAGTGAGAAGAAACATTTACACCTCTGTAACTGGGACAGTATTGCTAGGCCAAAGAAAGCTGGAGGTTGGGGGGTAAAATTTTTGGCTTTCTTCAATAAAGCTTTAGCGGCCAAAACATTGTGGCGAGGATTGACCAAAGAGGGTATTTGGCGAAAAGTATTAAAAGACAAGTATTTACCTTTTGTTTCTATGTTTATGTGGTTTAGATTGGAGCATAGATCTCAGGGAGAGTCCTCTCCAATATGGAGAAATATTTTAAAATCGCTTCCAATTTAGACCATTGGCTCTGTTGGAAATGTGGTAATGGGGAGACTATTCAGACAGGCCGAGATCAAATTATGGGAATGGGCCAAAACTCATTTCTTTCAAAAGATCTCCTGGTAGCCTTAAAGGATCAGGGGATTACCTTTCTTTACCAAGTTCGAAACACTTCTTTGACTGCGCTTCTAAACACATATTGGATTGATGTGAATCAGATTAGCATCATTGGTGATCTTGGTTTGGAATGGGAGCAGTACAGAAGGGCACTCGCAACGCGTGGGTATTCAATTATCTTCAACCGAGGACGAGTTAAGTTGGTTGGGTGGCGATGGGTCTAGTTTTCCCTCTGCAAAAGAATTGTATAAAGCCTTTTCAGAAAGCATGTGGGCTCACTATACCAGGAGATGGAGCTATAAGTTATGGAAGTGGAATTTGGCACTAAAATTGAAACCATGGATGAATTTAGGGGCTAAATTTCGCTCATGGGCTAATTTTCCATGTTTTTTCCCAAAAAAAGATTCGCTATTCTAAAAATGATTAGCCCAAATTCTATACGATAAAATAATTTTACCTTAAATGTCGCCAAAGTTTTATACAAACTGTATAAAATCCTTAGAAATTTGAATATTTTTACAAAAATATCGCTAAACATTTTACAATTGGCATATAAAGGATAGTATAATTCGCCAAGGTTTCTACAGTTTTTTAAAAAAATCCATCCTTAAAATCATCCCTGATTGAAACTATTCTTCTGGTTGCTATTACGAAACAAGATTCTCACATGGGATGTTCTACTTGCTAAAGGGTGGGAAGGGCCGAGTTATTGCATCTTGTGTAAAAGAAACCCGAAGACAATAATCCATTTGTTTATATCATGCCCATTCACTCACCAGGTTTGGATTAAGTTAGAAGGGTTTCTTAAGACCAAGCTGTCCTGGGAGGGGTTCACTGTTGATGATTGTCTCTCATCATTTGTTAGAAAGCATCAATCTTTAATCACTCTTCCAGCCATTGTCTGTTGGTACATCTGGATAGATAGAAACAACCTCCTTTTCAATAATGGTTCGACTCTACCACAGGTGGTGGCTACAAAGGCAATGTCTTGCTTTACTGCCAGTTTGGTGGAAAAAAAATCAAAGGCTACGTTCAAGATCAAGAGACCTCCCCGGATTCATCAGTTAGTGGGGTGGTTTGACGACGTTGCTTCAGGAGATGGTTTAAACAGTGGTGCGGGTGGTGTTCTTAGCTTAAATGCTAACTCACATCTTAAATGGACTTTCAATACAAGAGCTGGAACCAACAACAGGGTGAAGCTACTGGGTGTATGAACCACTCTCTTCTTATCGATAAAATTCAACCTTCCTATCATTCAAATCATTGGGGACTCGAAGCTAGTTATAGATTGGTGCAAAGGTAGAGGGAGACTCCAAAGCTTGGCGCTAGAAGGTTGGAAGGAGAAAATAAATAGGCTTAGTACCCAGTTCAAAAAGATATCATACCTTCATACCTACCGTGAATATAACAAGGCTGCAGATGCTCTGTCAAAACGCGTGCTCAAGGACCTAGATCACTGTAGGGAGATCATCTACACCCAGTGGATAGACAACCAGCCAGGACCCACTAGATCTATAAAAGTCTTTTGATCTCCTATATGCTGCTTATGGATCTTTTTGCAGTCAGTTTATTTTGTTTTGTAGCTTTTCTATTATTAGCAACATGGTAACCATTTTTGAATGGAATGTGGTAACTTTTGGGCAAATGTGCTCTCGGATTAAAGTAATGTTTAATGTAATGTAAGCATGAATATCCCAATTAGGTTGTCTAAGTATTCGACATATGATGGAAGCACTATTTTTGAAAGAGGATGATCAATGATGTAACATTTTATATTATCTAATATAAAGAGAAATTTTCTTGTTTGGAAAAAGCTCTTAACAAGTATATTATTTTAATGACTTTTAGCCTTGTTGTTTATACCTTGTTCCCTCAAGAATCTAGGATTTACCCTAAGTAAGTTCACTAGCTTGAAAAACTTCAAAGTTGGAATGTGTCACATTACTGAAAAATTTCTAAGTTGCCATAGATCACAAGCTGGAATATTTTGGGATTTGAAACATGTAAAGGCTTTTAAAATATCCAAGGAAAAGAAGGGTTACTTTCCCTTCTCCTTAATTCCAATGTCACGCAGTATGAATAGCAACTACTTAATATGGCAATAGGCTAAAGATTCTACGAAATGAAGTGTTTTTCGAAAAATTGTTGAATTGGTAGATTTAAGTGATTATTTCTTTAGAATTCAAAGCCATTTCATAGAACAGCTAGCCACTTAATATTTCTTTCCATGGCAATGAATGTCTTTCTTGTTACTAGTTTGCTAAATGAGAAAAACTACCATCCCATTACAATACCCAGAAACTTGTGGGGTAAAGGAAAATCATTTGTTAATAACAACTTGTGTATGCCTCCACAAGAAGAGGGCGAGGCAAACACAGTATGTGCAGTGGATGATCCCAACATGCTCTGGTCATGGTTACTATGTCGGTAATAATGTTTCTCCTTTTCAGCCAGCTTTAAGTATCGGCTTCTGTAAATGCCATGCCTGCTTCACATACCACAACTGTTCCACTCTTGTCTCCGACTGCGTCCTCAACCCTGACGAGTAAGTTTTCGTAGTCGCTTCTGTATTTCTTTCAATTTTTAAGTGACAATGGTAATTTGCATAGCTTCTAGGTCTTTCCTTCAGTTTAAGAAAACTTTAGAACGACCATTGGCGGTAGAAAGCATAAAAAACAGGGATTCTTATCGACCATTTGCATATCGATTGTCAAAGGGACATTCATTAAAAGTCTTTGTTTACTTTGCAAGTAATCACCATTTCGTTGTTTCTACGATTTAAGTTCTAGTTGTAGAAGCTATAAAAATATGTGCATTTATAAGGGGTGAAGGCTCTATGGGCCCTACGCTTTCAAAACTAGTTTGAGGTATTCAACCCAGTAAAACAAACCTATGCTTTGATGAGCTGAAAATTTGCAAATATAACCCATTAGTCTGTATGCTGTCCTGTATTCAAAATCCAAATGACTGTTTTTTGGGGGATTTGATGGATACACATATGCGTTGTCTTCTTCCTGTTTTTTCAATTAAAGAATTCCAGGTGATAAATTGGGGGCATGGAATGCAATGCAGTGGAGACCCAACAATGTTTGAATCATTTTGGATCGAGAACGGGCAAAAGAGTGCGATTGTGATTTTGGGTTGGCAGCTGATGAGCTACTTTGCAGATGTGGGAAACGTAGGCTGGTTTTTAGAGCCAGAATTAGCACAAGAGATCAGATCTCTTCAGTCTCGTAGGAAATGCTGTAACAAAAGGCCGCCATATGGTGGTAGGTACAGGTTCAACGCAGCTCTTTCAAGCTGCACTGTATGCCCTATCATCCCCAGGTCGTTCCAAACCAACAAATGTTATTTCTGCCGCACCCTACTATTCGGTATGCCCATGCCCATAGTGCAAACCAGGATTTGAGAGCATAGCAAGTCAATTTTGGCCATATTGTTGCTATTTGTCTTTTTACTACTTGTTGTATATTAATTCATTGAAAATGCATTGCAGCCTTATCCAGTGGTAACAGACTATTTGAAATCAGAGATCTACAGATGGGCTGCTGATGCCTGGACGTACAAGCAGACTTCAAATGAAGATTACTACATTGAGTTGGTAACTTCCCCTAATAACCCCTATGGGTTTACCAGGAAAGCAGTTGTAAATAGGTCTGGACCAGTTATATACGATTTAGCCTATTACTGGCCACATTACACCCCCATCACTGCTCCTGCAGATCAGGATCTTATGCTGTTCACGGTATCTAAAAGTACAGGTCAAGCAGGAAGTCGCATTGGGTAAGTAATGTTTATCCTTTTACAGTTGTATGCAATTTGCTGTGCCACCTCCTCTCACTCGCAACTTGAATGTTGACAGAGCTTGTACTCCGTTTTTCTGGGTATGCATGTGTATGTTTGCTTTTGTGTGCATGTGTGTTGACAGGCTTGGAGTTTGACTGGTACATATGCATGTTGCGTTCATTTCTTCTGACAGTTTGGCTCCACACATTGTCTTTCAGCAGACGATGTTTAAAAATAGGTTGTTATTTCAAAATTCAAAACATTTCAATTTATATCTAAATATACTTTGAAAGCTGTGTGCCGCCATGCACACATATTCACCTCTGCAAATTTATCACAATTTTTTTTTTTTCAAGAATACAAGTAATAAGATTGTAGACTTCAAATCTATGCAGTTGAGGTATGTATATTTCAAACGGTATATATCCGTGAGCTGTGGTTGGGAGTGTTGCTACGCAAAAAACCCATGTTCAAAGCTCCTTTTGAATAAAAGAGCATTTCTCCTCAACCAGATATCTGTGTGTGTGTCATATGATCTTTCCTGGTGTACTTTAATGTGCATTAATGGACCATATTCTGCCTCTACACTAGTTCTCTGAAATATAATATTTTTGCAATGGTTTTGATTTGAGTTTGCGAAGGAACTGGCAACACTATCTTTGGGTTTTGGAATTTTATTAGATTTAGGTGTTTGGCTGGAGTACTGTTTTGATTACATTGATTGTTTTGCTAAGGTGGGCTATTGTTAAAGATTTGGATGTGGCTAAAAAGATGACAAAATACATAGAGCTGAATACCATTGGAGTTTCGAAGGATTCACATCTGCGGGCCACTCAAATTTTGCACTCTGTAAGCAGTAGTTATGCAGGTGAGAGTATATTTGACAGACAAGGAGACTCAAGCACAGGGCAAGAACATAGATTCTTTTACCACGGGTCTACTTTAATGTCAGAGAGATGGAATAGCCTTCGAGATGCAGTCAGTCTCAATCGCCGATTCACTTTGCCTGTATTTGAACCCGGATTTTGCACTTTCTTTTGTCGCCACACCACTCCTCGACCAGGTAAATATCATTTGCTTCCTCTACCTTAAACAAGAAGACTACCGTATCACTAGACATATTTTAGGCATTAAGAAATTGATTTTGAGATTGAAGACTAATATTTGAAATGATAACTTTGAGGTCAGCTTTAGAGAGATTGTTACTTGGGGGAAAGAACAGTAAAATTTGAGATCAATGAATATAGTTCAACTGACAATTAATGGAACAATTATAATTTAGAATATGAGTGAGGATTGAGTTTGAAATCAAGCAATGGCAATGCAATCCAGCAACTCAGATGTGTGAAAGTGACACACTTTAACATCTGAAAGTGACACAATTTAGCCATGCTTAGGCATTGAGATTCTAGATATGTTGGGTTAGTTCATGGTAGAAAATAGCACCACATATCTAATGCCATGCGTTAAAGGAAAAAAAGTACTATCATCTTCTAATCTAATAAACTGAAGGCTTTAGAAATCTTCTAATCTAATAAACTGAAGGCTTTAGAAATAGAGACTAATGGATGTAAATATTTTGAAGATGAGACTGATTATCAAAACGTGAATTTAAAGACTTGTTTTATAAAGAAGATATGGAAAGTCTTGTAAAGAAAAAAATGGATAGTGGAACTGAGTGGACGTATCTATTTAAATGTTTGAAATGAAAATAATTGGCAAAACGAATTAATTACTCTGGATGGTCTTCTGTATGAATGCAGCTTTTGCATGGCTAAAATGTGAAGGAAAGGAGGATGAAGATTGCTGGCTTGAATGTTTTGAGAATCATCGACGCGTCCACTGTTGCTGAGCTTGCCTGTGAATGGAACAACAAGGCTAATATTGATAGTGAGATCTATGTTCTCAATTTTGATTTGGGTGGGGGCACTTTTACTGTTTCGCTTTCGACAATAGAAAACCGTATTTTAAATTATGGTATTTTTTTCGGGTTTTTGTCGAGGGTTCCTGCGCAACAGTTCGAACTATCAGTTTTTTCTATTCGTGGATTTCAAAGCCTCTTTGGCATTTGGCTATAATTTCATACTTGGTATTAAGTCTTGTTTAAGCGTTTTTTAGGTCTGTCATGCAAAATGGAAGAAGATTATTTGGAAATAATTTTGTATCATGGTTTGCATTTTTGATATGTAGATGAATTTAACTATTTTAGAATTCAAGTACTTTTTCTTAACACTGCTTTTGTTTTGTTGTTACTAAGGTTTTGAGGAGAAAAAACAACGAATACAGCGCATGATAATGACTTCTTCCCTTCAAGTAGTAGTGCCCCATTCAGAGCCAGTGATAAGAGATGGGGTGTAAGGTCTTGGGATCCCATTGCAGCAGGCACCTTTATTTCTGACTATACAGGGCAGGTGGTCCCCGTTATAGAACATGCAGCTATTTGTCACAGTGAAAGTGAATATGTTTTTAATTTGAAGCGCGCTAAAAAAACGACAGAATGGGGGAGTATTTCTGATATCTTGTATGAGCAGCAGCAAGATGGCTCCAGTATAGCTTTCCCACCATTAAACTTTCTAATACATGCTGACAAATTTGGGAATGTTTCACGCTTCATAAAGCATAGTTCCTGTCCCAACTTTCTTATGTAGAACATTGATATTAGATTCCCTCATGTCATGTTTTTTGTATCCCACCTTTGTATATTTTGAAATTTGTATATTTTGAAATTAATCACTTGGAATGCTTTGCTCTTATCTTCAACATGGCATTTGACTAAGCTTTGGCGATGTGTTGTGACTTCTTGGTCAATGCGTTGTTATGCATGCCCCATTACTTGATATAGATGTGTAATTGAAATATGTGTGTGATCACAGATGGTAAAATAATTATTCTACTTTTAAGTGTGGATTTCATGAAGCAATCTCATGATTGTTGGTGAGGAGTGACTCTAATGAACCTATCTTAAGATATTTTTTGGTTTTCCATATCCTATGACATTATTTTTAAATATTTCTGTGTATCTTTAAAATTGAATTTTTTAGGGATGTGGATTTTTCTCAACAAATTCATTTTTTGATTCAAGTCAAAGGTTTGACCTCTACAATTGCTTTTGTTTATAAGCCTGTTGGGCATTGGTCAATAATCCAATGGTTGTTGCTCGGGGACCATACCTCTTAGTGAATCTAGAATCCTCTCTGCTACCACTCAAACTCTTGCTAACAAAGAGTCCCTTCCCTACAAAGGAGGCTTGGGGCAACCGATTCGCAAGCCACCTCCTATTACCTCATTGGCCTTGCCTCTATGCTTTAAAGCTAAGGTTTCTAACCTAAGGAGAGTTTCCCTAAGGGGTTCAAAACTAATTCATGTCGTTGTATTTGAATGAGGAAGGCTTAGGAATTGGTTCGACTTAGGATCTCTATCTCCTCTTAAGTGTAAAGTGTAAAACACATTAAGTATGAGAGAAGAAAATTGACAATGAGCTCAAAGAGAATATGATGCAAACAACAACACTCGCTTTGAAGATGCTTGGAACTTAAAATGTTTGTATTGCATCCAAATATGAAATATCAATGTATCATAGCCATGTACCATTCACCATTTACCATCCAACAAATAAAATGCCAATTTTTTATCAATCAAATTGCACAAAGTCTGTTCTTGTTTAGATCATTCAAAACATAATAACCAATGCTAGAATTTGCTTAATTGAGTTGACATATTTAGTGTTGAGCATACAATTATCTTAGACCATGAAATATACCACTAGGATATCAAGATAAATGAGAGCATCCAAACCATAGATCACCATCCAAGTCAATGCAATTCTGAAGTGTTTTAGACTAGTGGCAGAGTAATCAATGAGAATATTTGCTTAGTTAGAGGCACAACAACTGTGTAACATAAATAATGTTCATAACCCACCCATGATCATGTCTAAGAATTAGATATTGCAAAAGGAGATATTTAAACTATGCGATATGATAGCAAAATACACTAGATGTTACAAGTTTAAACTAATACCATGTTAAACCTTTTTTCAAATTAGTGCCAAGCTATAACGCTAAATGATGATATATTTTACATCAAGTTCTTGTCACAATTATTTACAAGTATTATCTTTAAAGACTAGAAAAATTTAAGTTTGACCAGCATGCATCATCAATGTTACTTGAGACTCAAATTGCAAATTTTAGACAGTGAACCAACTCTTAGACAATCATGAAAACAAGCAACTATAAGCACTTCTATAAAGTCGTTGGAATGTTTTTGACACCCATATGTTAGCAAGAGTTATATGAAGCAAGAAACTACTAAATGCAACCCAAGGAATAGTTATACCACCCTCACTTACACACCGTGTCTTCTGCAGTTTATGACAATAAACAGACCTTGAAAAATACCCTAAAGAAATGACAACATTCAACAATTGACAAGGTCGTTGGACTCCCTATGATGTCATTTGGTTACCGTAGATGAAAAGGATAAATAATGTCTTAAAATGTTTGCAAGTAATGGAATCAATACCAACATCATAGTATGTTTAAATCTCTTCAGTTCTAAACAACAATAAACATGCCTTAAACAATGATAAAGAGTGATAGTGTTTTGCACTTTGAGGTAGGTCATTGGACCCCTTTTGATATGTTCTAGAAAACTACTCATCCAAAGCGTTGCACGAGAATGTGACAAAGGGTCTAGTTATAATTCATTTGATGCAAACGTTCCAAGGAAAAGAGATACATTCCGGCATCCACAAGATATTTGGATTCATTTCTTTTCAAGATGCCTCAACATACAAAGTGCTAGATCAAAAGATATGCAATAAAATTGGATCCAAACCCTATTAAATTCCATCTAGAAGAATGTTCTTTGAAAAAACGTTAGCATGGTTTTAATAAAAGATATAACAATGGAACTCAAACAATCTAGACCCAAGGATAAATGTGATAAACCCTAGATTGCAAATAAGAAAAAGAACAAAAGGGGAAAAATGATTTTCGGTTTTTTGAGTGGTTGAAGACTCAGATAGACTAGTGCCTAGAGAGGGATATGGGGTCTCTACACTAGATCTGGGTGAGGCTTAGGGTTTGAGATGGGACAATGTTGATGGCACTGGAAGGATTGCCTCTCAAGCATTGTCCAGGTTAGATAGTTCTTCTCAAGATTGGATGGGGGGGATCGATGCATGAAGAAGCCTCTCCAACTACTAACAAGGTGATATCAAAGGTTGGTCAAGGAAAAAGGGAAGAGCCCTAGGATGTCCTACTTTAATGCAATAGAAAAATTATTCAATGGTCAAAGGGGGGAGACAAGAAAACCATACCTTGAGTTACCCTTCCAAGTGGAGAATTCACCCTTCTTTGGACTTATAGTAGCTTTGTCCTCCAACAAACTTGAAAATTTTATATCCAAACCCTTGAAAAATAACTAAACATTCACTTGGAAAAAGAATAKATGCACAAKAACTATTTAATCCAATTTTCTCATTAATCTCCAACCATGAAAATGAGAGAGGACTCCCCCTTTTATAGCTAGAGCACCACCTTGTTTCACACCAATCAGTTTCATAGAAATTTGAGGATTGTTCTTGACAAGAGATCTTAAAGCATCTAAACAACCTCTCTTCTCTTTAGAGAGCTTCCCAACATATATACAAGCCTCTTAAAGAAGATCTTCTCTTATAGCATCTAAACAAGACTCTCTTCTCTTGCCACCCGTGTTTATGGGTTTTCCTGTTTCTCTTCTTAATATGGATGATTGAACACGATAGTAATATAATTGAAAGGCATATCCTTTATGGGTTTTCCTTTTTCTATTCTTAATATGGATGATTGAACACAATAGTAATATAATTGAAAGGCATATCCTTGTTACTATTTCTCTATACAAATATTAGTATTTCAAATATTTATGTTTTTTGATAGATCGGTTAATCTTTTACTGTGTATGGACAACTCTGTTGTATAGTTTTATCATTTTATGACTTCACATTTGTCAATATGTTATTAACGTCTTTCATTGCACTTGTTTTGTGGTAAATAAAGTGACTGGCATACAATTTCCTTCTTGTTAGTTGCTTGTTATGATATTTATGATAAGTTCCTTAAAATGGATTTGATTGGAATATTTTTGCATATCTGAGGACTGTATGAATTTAAAGACTGTATGTATGATGATGTATAAATTTAAGGACTATATGGTGATGATGATGATGTATATTTGAGGATTGTATGATGATAATGTAAATTCTGTTTTTATTATTTATTTTATATGCTAGATGTCTTTTTTTTCAACACAAGTAGTTCCCTATTCATTTTGGTTTTTAACCCGAGGTTGATGTACTTATAGAATAGGATATTGGAAATATCCATAGTGTATTGGACGAAATGTGACAATCATAGAATTGCATTTTCATTACAATGCCCAAAGTTTAATCTTATGGAAAACTTAGAATTATTCAATTGATTACATTGATTACATCCAAAGAAACATAGTCACAGTTCCAGAGGTCATAGTTCCTGCGGTCATAGTTCCACAGGTCATAGTTCTCAGGGTCATTCCTCAGGTCATAGTTCTAGAGGTCAAAGTTCTAGACGTCATAGTTTCTCAAGTCATAGTTCTTAGGGTCATAGTTCCACATGTCATAGTTCCTAAGGTCATTCCACATGTGATAGTTCTAGAGGTCAAAGTTCCAGAGGGTGTAGTTCTAGAGGGCATAGTTCCATAGGTCATAGTTCCTCATGTAAGTTTTAAACCTGCAAAGTAAATCAATGCATATAGATTCTTAAGCAAGACAAAAATTAATCAATGGCTCATACATAGAGTACACAAAGATTTTATACTGGAAACCCTCAACCGGGAAAACCTTTCTTATATTCATTATCTTCGAATTTCACCATTCACCATATAATATATAAAATGTTTTTAGGTATTTCATAGATACCAAAACCCTAATCCCTTAATCTGGGATTAATTTACAAAACCGCTAAAAATAGCAAAAATCGCCCCCAAAAAAAAAATTCGGGGCGCTGCCCCAAATGTTGTGCGTAACCAAGGGGGGGGCATACCTACCCCCCCCTGGGACCCCACTAGGAAAGCGCCCAATGCACACGACAGAGCACTAGTGCGAGGGATCATCAAACGCAGTTGTCATATCTGACGCGCCCACACACACACATGCAAAGAATATAACACATACCCAACATTCTCCCACTTGTTGTTTTCTTTGCATCCAGGGGTCCAGGGGATTATATAGTCAAAAATCTAGGGCAGAAATTCCCATTGTTACTCTACACCACATGAACTTTTCTATGCTCACAGACTTTGTCAATGAATCTGCAACATTCTTCAAAGTGTCAACCTTTTCTAGCAACACCTTCTTTTCCTCAACCATGTCTCTCACAAAGTGATACTGAACATCAATATGCTTTGTCTTCGAATGATAAGTTGGGTTCTTTGCCAAGAATATTGCACTCTAACTATCACAATCTAATCTCACTACTTGTTGTACCAACCCAATACCTGAACAAAATCTTTGTAACCATATTGATACCTTGCTGCATGAGTGGTTGCCATGTATTCAGCTTTTGTAGTTGAGAGTGCCACTACAGCATGTCTTTTTCTCATCCAACTGATTTCTCCTCCAAATAGGTTAAACACATACCCACTTGTAGATCTTCTGCAATCCAGATCTCCAGCCCAGTCTGCATCAACAAAGCCATGTATGTCCACCACTCTATCTACTCCCGGTCTTCCTTAGTAGCACAATCCATAACTGGTGGTGCCACAAAGATACCTGAAGACCCTCTTTACTATTGTCCAATGCTCCTTCCCTGGTTTTGACATATACTTGCTCAAAACTCCCACTGCATGTGCAATGTCCGGTCTAGTACATACCATTGCATACATCAAACTGCCAACTGCACTGACATATGGAACATGGGACATGTCCTCTTCTTCTTTCTGTGTCTTGGGACATTGAACTGTAGATAAATTTACACCTATAGGAATAAGAACCTTGATCGGTTTACTTCCATGCATATTAAACCTCTGCAATATCATCTCAACATATTTTCTTTGATTCAACCAGAGTTTCCTGTTTGCACGATCTCTTTTAATATCTATTCCCAGAATGAAGTTAGCAACACCGAGATCCTTCATGTCAAATTTGGAGGATAGCTGCGATTTCACCTCCTTGATAACATCCATGTTATTTCCTACCAAAAACATGTCATCAACATACAACACTACATAAATGAAGTGATTACCAACC
>ML790508.1:401500-411563 GCA_009831015.1 Picea engelmannii | reverse complement strand
TCATCTTTTGTTACTATCTTCTTTTGTAAATCATTTATGTCCCTACGCATTTCTTCACCTTCATCAAGAGTCCAAGTAGGATTTTCTGGAGGCTTATTTGGTGTAGAAATTCCCTTTTTGGGTGGCATGTTGGCCAAGTATCATTTTTGAACCTTGATTTTGAGGTGGTTCTGCTAGACAATATGTCTTATGTTGTATCTCCCAAGTTTCGGCCCTTATGGGTATGAAAATTTCTTTTATGTAGTTCTATGATATTTCTTCTCTGCAATGCCACAGGTCTGATCAAAATTGGATGTGCCAAGTGGAATTTACGGTAACTTCCCCACAACTTGCCTATTTTTGGCCTTTCCATGAGATCTCACTTGTATAGCGTTCCCCGCACAAAATAATTAATATACAATTATGAAACTCTCACTCAAAATACTAAAGACTTTCCATGATCCAATGAAACTAGTCCCACTCAATTTGGATACTCTAGCAAGAATTTATGATTGTTTTACCTGGAACACCTTCTTGAGACTAGTCAATAGGACTAGTCAGATACCCTATCTTACACAAGGTGTGTATACAAATTTAAGATGACCAAGAAGCTAAAAGTTTTACCACAAATACCTTACTAATTTCTGTAAATGGCCTCCAAAGTTTAGGGTATGAAACGTTACAATTTTTTTTTTATAGTGAAAATTCCGTAATGACTCATTTCAGGATGATTCCAGAACCCTATCTTGTACAGGTTGTATCTCCAAAAGTATAATGCCTAAAGAGATTAATTTTGAACCCAACGTACCTTGATCCATCTACAAAATATACTCTAATCCGTTCCTTCTGAAATGTTGTAGAAAAAAAGTTATAGCGAAAATTCCAAGGTGTCTCAGATGTGGCAGTGAAACCCCAAGACCTTAAGCTCTAATACCATATGTTAAGAACCAAATATCAATATAGCATAGAAAAACCTCAGAAAAAGTACTCAACGCCTTGAAAAGGAGATAATTTCAGATAATAAGCCTCGTCAAGGGGGCAACCTCCTTTTAACCCACTTAAATTTTCAAGTACAAGATGATTCAAAATGAAAATGTTTCCTTGGTATATATAGGAGACTAGGAGGTATAATTACAACTAATGGCCTAAAGACGACATAAATAAAATAACATTACTAATATATATGCCCCAATTAAGGGGCAATGAGCCAATATTAGGGCTTAACAGTATAAGTGCTTCCCAACAACTTGTACAGAGTTTTGCAACGAACTCCCCTCATCAACACCATTGCTCCTCGTACCATCTTGCAAGTGTTCTTTTCAGATACAGTTTTCACTCCTGCATCACCCAACTTGCTTACAGATATTAAGCTCCTGGCTAGTTTTGGAATGTGTAGAACTCCAGGGAGAGTTCTAATCCTTCCATGTTTTAGTAGCAACTTAACCCTTCCACGTCCCAAGATTTTTGTTGTCGAGTCATCTCCTAGAAATACACCACCACCATCATATTTTTCATATTCAGAGAACCACTCCCTATGAGGAGTCATATGGTATAATGCACTTGAGTCAATTAACCATACATCACGGTCTGCATGTGTACTTGTAGATGCTAGGTAAACATCACCTCCTTCTTTAGTGGAGGTTTTCGCCTCTGTGGAAGAGGTACTATCAGATCCCTTTGGTTTTTCAACCTTCTTAGACTTGCAATCTTTCTTATAATGCCCTGTTTTACCACACTTCCAGCATTTCCTCAAAAATTTTCCTGGAGACTTAGATCTACCTGTAGATTTAGATCTCCACCTCGAAGGCTTACCGGGGTTCCTATCTTGGGTACGCTCTCTTACAAATAAAGCATCTATGCTATGACCATCCATGCTTTTTTGCCTCATCTCTTCAGATAACAAGGATGCAACTACATCCTCATACTTCAATGTAGATTGAGTGGTACTACCTATTGCTACAACCAGATTATCCCAAGAGTCTGGCAAAGAACATAACAAAGTAATACACTTATCTTCTTTTGCAATCGTAATATTAACAGATCCAAGTTGACTTACCAGAGTATTAAAGGCATTTAGATGTTCTGCCACAGAATCTCCATCTTCCATCCTAAGATGATACAACTTCTTTCGAAGAAACAACTTGTTTACCAGGGACTTTGATTGATACAAATTTCCTAACTTATCCCATAGTTCCTTGGCTGTAGATTCTCCTGAGACATTCAACAACACCAAATCTGCCAGGCAGAGTCGAATAGTACTCCTTGCTCTTATGTCCAACTTCTCCCAATCTTCCTTCGACATACCAGTAGTTGGTGTACTAGTAGGTTGTGTACCAATAGCCCGTGTGCTAGTAGACGGTGTACCAGTAGGCTGTGTGCCAGGATCCACAACGATCCATTGGTCTTTGTCTACAAGAAGGTCCTCCATCTTGAGCTTCCATGGCTCAAAGTTTTTACCGTTGGACTTCTCTATCTCGATTCTAGATGAGCTCACCATTCCTCTTTCTATACTCAAATATCCACTGCAAAATCTCCCACTAAACCCAGGTTTATCACAGACCCAAGATAAACTTGATCTATCAAGACCGAGCCAAACCCTCAACAACAAAGGCGTCTCTCTAAAGCCAAAAATGAGCTCTGATACCACATGTAATTTTTAAACCCGCAAATTAAAGCAATGCATATAGATTCTTAAGCAAGACATAAATTAATCAATGGCTCATACACAAAGTACACAGAGATTTTATACCGGAAACCCTCAACCGGGAAAACCTTTCTTATATTCATTATCTTCGAATTTCACCATTCACCATACAATATATACAATGTTTTTAGGTATTCCATAGATACTAAAACCCTAATCCCTTAATCTGGGATTAATTTTCAAAATCGCTAAAAATAGCAAAACCGCCCCCAAAATTTTTTTTCGGGGCGCTGCCCCGAACGCTGCGCGTAACCAGGGGGGGGCATACTCCCCCCCCCTAGGACCCCCTTAGGAAAGCGCCCAATGCACACGATAGAGCACTAGTGCGAGGGATCATTAGACGCAGTTGTCATATCTGACGCGCCCACACACACACATGGAAAGAATATAACACATACCCAACACCTCAGGTCATAGTTCCTGGGGTCTTTTTCTTATTTGCAATCTAGGGTTTATCACATTTGTCCTTAGGTCTAGAATGTTTTAATTTCATTGGTATATCTTTTATTATATCCATGCTAACATTTTTTCAAACAACATTCTTCTAGTTGGCATTTAATGGGGTTTGGATCCAATTTTGTTGTCTATCTTTTGATCTAGCACTTTGTATGTTGACGCATCTTGAAAAGAAACAAATCCAAATCTCTTGTGGATGCCCTAAGGTATCTCTTTTTCTTGGAACATTTGCATCCAATGAATTATAACTAGACCCTTTGTCACATTCTCATGCAACGCTTTGGATGAGCATTTTTCTAGAACATCTCAAGTAGCCAATAAGAATCTAAAGGGGCCCAGGAATCTACCTCAAAGTGCAAAACACCATCACTCTTTATCATTCTTTAATGGTTTCTTATTGTTGTTTAGAATTGCAAAGATTTAAATATCCTATGATGTTGGTATTGATTCCATTACTTGCAAGTGTTTTAAGAAATTATTGATCCTTTTCATCTCTGGTAACCAAACGACATCATAGGGAGTCCAACGAACTTGTCAATTTTTGAACGTTTTCATTTTTGAAGTTATTCCTCTACATATCAGCTGTGAAAGTAAAATTCATCATGCTAAAAATTTCTACAAAAACCTAAAAAACTCACCATCCCCAACAAATGTGTCATTGTCTATCACTAAGCAACGAAATAACAACTACTTAATAACCATCATTAATATATTCTCCAACTTCATAATTCAACCGGTCATAGTTCTAGAGTTCATACTGCCGGAGGTCATAGTTCTATATGTCATAGTTCCATAGGTCCCTTGTCATTGTGTAATGGGATATATATTTAGCACTTTTATAACATCTCATGGTTTTATGGTTTATTGAACAAGATCTACCTTTCAATTTCCAAGCAAAATATTTTCATATGAATGAGAGAACATTGGTCTAAGTTAAACACATTTGAAGCTTGTTCAATATTCATTATTTGATCTACCTATTCACACACTTAAGCTCATTTTGTATCTCGTTTCTTCTTTTCGAGTTAAGGTTTTTTTTGGGTTTTTGGTTGTGAAAGGATCCTAGAGAGAAAGAAGGAACTATCACTTGTGGAACTATGATCTCTGGAACTTTAACTTGTGGAACTATGACATCTAGAACTATGACATGTGGAAATATGACCTATGGAACAATGAACTCTAGAACTATGACTGATGGAACTATGACCCCAAGAACTATGACCTCTGGAACTATGACCGCTAGAACTACAATTGTGGAACTATGACCCCATGAATTATGAACTGTGAAACTATCACTTGTGGAACTATGACCTCTGGAACTATGACCTCTGGAACAATGACCTTTGGAACTATGACCTTTGGAACTATGATCTCTGGAACTATGACCCATGGAACTGTGACCAGGGGAACTAACTGCAAGAACTATGACCTCTAGAACTTTGACTTGTGGAACTATGACCCATGGAACTATGACCCCATAAACTACACCATGGTCATAGTTCCATAGGTCATAGTTACAGAGGTCATAGTCCCTGGGGTCATAGTTCCATAGGTCATAATCACAAAGGTCATTGTTCTTGGGGTCATAGTTACAGAGGTCATAGTTCCACAAGTCATAGTTCCATAGGTCATAGTTCCTTAGGTCATAGTACCTGTGGTCATAGTTCCACAGGTCATAGTTCCATAGGTCATAGTTCCTGGGGTCATAGTTCCATAAGTCATAGTTCTTGGGGTCATAGTTCCAGAGGTCATAGTTCTAGAGGTCATAGTTCCATATTTCATAGTTCATGTGGTCAAAGGTCTTGGGGTCATAGTTCCATAATTCATAGTTCCACAGGTCATAGTTCCTAGGGTCATAGTTCCATAGGTCATAGTTCCACGGGTCATAATTCCTAGGGTCATAGTTCCATAGGTCATAGTTCCACAGGTCATAGTTCCACAAGTCATAGTTCTAGAGGTCATAGTTCCATAGGGTCATAGTTCTGAGGGTCATAGTTCTAGAGTTCATAGTTCCACAGGTCACAATTCCACAGGTCATAGTTCCTAGGGTCCTAGTTCCACAGGTCATATTTTTGTTAGAACATAAACCTCTGGAACTATGACCTCTGGAACTACGCCCTCTAGAACTTTGACCTCTAGAACTATGACCCCAGGAACTATCACTTCTGGGACTATGACCTCTGGAAATATGACCTCTGGAACTATGACCTTTGGAACTTTGACCTCTAGAACTATGACCCCGGGAAATAAAACCTCTGGGACTTTGAACTCTCGAACTATGAATTCAAAAAAATTGACCTATGGAACTGTGACCTTGGGAAATTTGACCTTGGTAACTAGGACCTAAGGAACTATGACCTATGGATCTATGAACTATGGAGCTATAACCTATTCATTTTTTGAGAGGTCATAGTTTTTTGGGTCATAATTCCAGAGGTCATAGTTCCTGGGGTCATAGTTCCACATGTCATAGTTCCAAAGGGAGTAGTTCCAGAGGTCATAGTTCCAGAGTTCAAATTTTCAAAAGGTGTAGTTCTAGAGGTTATAGTTCCACAGGTCATAGTTCTCGGGGTCACAGTTCCAAAGGTCATAGTTCCAAAGGTCATAGTTCCTAGGGTCATAATTCCACAAATCATAGTTCCACAGGTCATAGTTCCACATGTCATAATTCCACAGGTCATAGTTCCCGTAGTCACAATTCCAAATGTCATATTTCCATGGGTCATAGTTCCAGAGGTCAAAGTTCCATAGGTCATAGTTCCATAGGTCATAGTTCCTGGAATCATATTTCCACAGGTCATAGTTTGAGAGGTCCTAGTTCCACAGGTCATAGTTCTAGAATTCAAAGATCCAAAGGGTGTAGTTCCATGGGTCATATTTTCTGGGGTCACAGTTCCATAGGTCATAGTTCCTAGGGTCATAGTTCTAGATTTCATTCCACAGGTCATAAAGTTCTATAGGGCGTAGTTCCAGAGGTCATAATCCCATAGGTCATAGTTCTAGAGTCCAAATTTCCAAAGGGCATAGTTCCATAGGTCATAGTTCCAGAGTCCAAAGTTCCAAAGGGTGTAGTTCCAAATGTCATAGTTCCATGGGTCATAGTTCCCGGGGTCATAGTTTCATAGGTCATAGTTTCTAGGGTCATAGTTCTAGGGGTCATAGTTCCACATGTTATAGTTCCTAGGGTCATAGTTCCACTAGTCATAGTTTCTGGGGTCATAGTTCCACAAGTCATATTTCCAGAGGTCATAGTTCCATAGGTCATAGTTCCATGGGTCATAGTTCCTAGGGTCACAGTTCCATAGGTCATAGTTCCTTGGGTCACAGTTCGATAGGTCATAGTTCGAGAGGTCATAGTTCGAGAGGTCATAGTTACATGGGTCATAGTTCCTAGGGTCACAGTTCCATAGGTAATAGTTCCTTGGGTCATATTTCCAAAGGTCAAAGTTCCAGAGGGCGTAGTTCTAGAGGTCATCATTCCAAAGGTCATAGTTCCAAAGTTCAAAGTTCCAAAGGGTGTAGTTCCAGTGGTCATAGTTCCATGAGTCATATTCCATAGGTCATAGTTCTTGGGGTCATAGTTCAGGTCATAGTTCCATAGATCATAGTTCCACAAGTCATAGTTCCAAAGTTCAAAGTTCCAAAGGGCATAGTTCTAGAGGTCATAGTTCCATGGGTCATAATTCCTGGGGTCATAGTTCCCGTGGTCACAGTCCTAGAGGTCATAGTTCCAGAGGTAATTCCACAGGTCATAAAGTTCTGGAGGGAATAGTTCCTGGGGTCATAGTTCCACATGTCATAGTTCTAGAATTAAAAGTTATAAAGGCATAGTTCTATAGATCATAAAAACATTATTGTTGAACAAATTACCTTGATATTGGATTTGAAAGAAATGCAAACTGTAGCTCAAATTAAATGAAGAAAAGCTTACAATGGTGTAGAAAAAAAAATGACTCTATATGTAACATACCCTACCTCCCGAGTCAGGCCATGCTACTCCTTGACACACTCTGTCAATGCTCTGATACCATGTTGTAACATACCCTACCTTCCAGTCCGGGACACGCTACTCCTTGGCACACTTTGTCAATGCTCTGATACCATATTTTAACATCCCCAGCCTCCTTCTGGGAAATGCCACTTAATAATTTCTTTCTTTGATACCAATTTATAACATACCCCATTATTAAAACTGCTCTGTTACCAATTTATTACATACCCAACCACCTAGGCTAGGCACATTCCACCTAACTTCTCTTATCATCGGCCCTGATACCATATTACCAACAATTCCATTGAAATTTCTCTGACTAAAATCTATCACTAATTAACACATTTAATTATTTTGCAAAGCATGATTAAATACATATTCATAAAAGAATTATACACAATCATAGTAGAGTTATACATGCAGCATAAATAACATAAACCCATGACAAAAATTTCATAAATATTACTACAATTATAATTTAACACAAAGATTGACACTTATCTTTTGAATAGAATACACCAATTGTGGGCATACCTTCCATGTTCCTCCCATACTTAGATCACATTGTTCGTAAATCTCAACAATGGGTCACCCCCGAGTTATGGATAAACTCCACTTCGGTAAGGGTTCCCAACTAGGCTAAAGTATCTCACTCAAGAGAAACTCATTCAAAGATAAATCAAACATGGGTGACTCAATTTCCAGAAAGTCTGTCACAAATTCCAATTCGCACTGACAACCTACAGTCTCTCATTCCCCAAATGCCTATCCCACCCTAGGAGGTGTGCCCCTTCTCTGCTCAACAGTGCTTTGGCTACCCCGCTTCCCTTCCAGGGCTTCAACAACAGGCCAAACAATAAGTCTTAGAGCATTGTCACTGCAGTTTGGCACCTCAGGAATTAATTCCCAACAATTCTCTCCTTTGGAGAGGATGCAAGTCCCACGGGCTTGAAAACCTGCCTCCAGGGATGATTTTAAGGATGGAAATTTATTTTAAAATGTAGAAACCTTGGCGAATCTTACATATTTCATATGTCAACTATAAATGTTTGGCGATATTTTTGTAAAAATATTCAAATTTCTAAGTATTTTATATAGTTTTTATAAAATTTTGGCGATTTTAAAGGTAAAATAATTTTATCCTATAGAATTTGGGCAAATCATTTTTAAAATAGCAAATCTCTTTTTTGGAAAAACCATGGAAAATTAGCCCATGAGCGAAATTTAGCCCCTAAAATCATCCATGCCCGCCTCTTCAGTCCAATAACCCACAGGCCTAACAATCTGCCTCTTCAGCCTAGCTCTCCAAGCTATGCATACCAATTTGTGATGGTAAAAAACAAAATTACTCGCCTCAGTAACATTCGATTCATGACAGTCCAATCGGGTTCACTCACTGAACTATTCTATGACATAACAATCGCTTGATGAAAAAATCGTTGCTTCCCACCCTTAGTTCGTGATGGTCAAATAATTCCCCATGATAGAATCCAGAATGGAATAAGTTCCAACCATTTGCATGTTCCCAACCTGACACCTATCAAGTTGAGAACTTCCTTCAGTCCACAACATGTTCCAAACTTGACACTTGTCCTGTTGGGAACTACTTTTAGCCACTTCTCCCCTCCCGAAGACTTAGGATATGATATGATATTCATACTTTCCACTTTTTAAGAAATACTAATATAATATTTCTTTTTGGGTTTAAACCCCTTTAACCCAGCCCCCTTGACCTCATCTAGTGGAGTTTAATCCCCCCAAACTATTTCACGTGGTCGTTATGTCGCAAGGATGTATTTTCATTATATTTCATGTGATTACATTTTACAATTCTCAGTACAAAGTACTAGTTATTTGTATCCACGCTCACCAACCTCAAAACATAAAGTTCGCACACTAAACCAGTGCACGAAAAACTTCTAGGCTGTGTGCACTCTTTCCTCAGTGTGCCACCCTCATGCCCTTACTCAGATGCACGTTACATCATGATATATATACAAAAGCCTTCACAGGCCTTCAAAACCTACGCACTCAGCTAGTGCACGCTAAATCTAAGGTTGTGTGCCTTTCCTTCAGTGCACCATCCTTTCACACTTATACATGTGTGTCATTTCTTGCGTGCTTAAACAAGTGCACATTGTAGCTTCAACAGTTCCATTTCTAGTGCACCATTCATGTTCACTTCACATGTGCACACCAACACATTAAACTACACGCTGTGACATTTTACAATTGCGCACACTCCTTTGGTGTGAGATTGTCGTTGTTAGGACCACACAATGTACCCTTTTGCCCATACTTTTTGCCATTTTTATACCCTTCATCACCTGTATTTAGACTTATACTATCATTTCACCTGATCATTCCAAGGTACACAACGTCCTTTCTCATTACTACACGTTTAATTTGTTTTGCATGATATTTTACATCACTCTCGTACTTAACCATTGATTAGAAGTGCATAAGTGTCTATATCTGCAGAATAGTATTCAAGACCGATGTTGAAACACAGAGCTGCCCAAAGTTGCTGTTGAACTGATGCTGAAACACGGAAGCTACTACACAGCCCAATGATGCATATGCTGAAACACGGAACTTCCACAAAGTCTAAGGTCACATATGCTGAAACACGGAGCAACTACATAGTCCGGGGATGCAGATGCTGAAACACGGAGCTGTCACGCAGTTCAGAAGTGCAGATGTTGAGACACAGAGGAGACCGCCACGATGCTGAAACACGAGCCGTGATAGTTAGCAGTCAAGGCCGACACAGTCAAGAGCGCAATTCACGTGGCTGAAACAACCCGTGAATTGCGATGCTGAAACAACGTCAGCAGATATGAGAAGGAGCTGTTACACCAGCCGTAACAACAATACCTCGTTCAGCTCCTGTATTAGCATTCGGTTGCGTGAGAATAGGACACCCTATGCTG
>ML790508.1:381366-400302 GCA_009831015.1 Picea engelmannii | reverse complement strand
TGGAATTGAGCATATATAGTGCGTGGCTATCTTTGAAACAAAAGACTTCCCTGGGTTGATAATTTATGTTTCACTTGGTTGTTTGAAATTAATTAAGCAATTATAGTGACCAACAGTCGTGCACCAACTTAATGTGTGCAGAACCAAACCAACAACTTGTTCTATCAACTCACCAAATTATATGTAAATGACAGTTACATTCATATTTACACTTGGGGTTCAACCTAGGGGTATTACACTATAAAATAAGCAATGGGCTCAAGACCCTATTGTTGAAACAAGGGGGAAATATGATTTTTAAATGAAAGAAAGATCATTTATGACTTTATCATAGAAGATATAGTCTAATTAAATTTTTTGTAATGAAAATGGATCTATTTGACATAGTCAAACATGATCATTATCCCCATCCCATATTTAAACAATGGATAAAGATGACCAAAGGGTTGGTTGTTGGATATTTGATCATAGGTTATTAGTGCATTGAACCTGTTAGCGTCGTCATTTTTTTAGTTAGAGTCAATCCTAGTCGAGTCAGAGTCCGTGTGTCAAAGCGTGTGAGGTCAGGTACCGAAGAACAAATGGGTCAAAGTCAACAAGTGGCTGGTTGGCCCTCGGAGTTGGGAAGGGATGTCAGAACCAAAACATGTGTAAGGGGTAAAGGTATTTTCCCAAAGAGTCGGGTCCTACCAAAAGAGAGGGTTTTACGTGCTAAAGGTCGAGGCAAGTTGTTAAATAGAATTTGCATCGGCAGGTGAAGTGCCCATCATCAGCTCATTATGAAGTCAGAAAGAATGAAAAATCATGACACTCGTATCACATATGCTCTGCAACTCTTATTAGCTATACTTTACATGCCCTAAAGTGTACCCGTCGCACGGATGTGCTGCGAAAATCTTTGACTTGCTTCGAGGGCTCTAGTCACCATAGATTTAGTGTCCCTTGGCATGATTCCATCCCTCACCCGCCCAATTATAAATTCAGATCGCTTTGCATGTATTATGTTCATGAGCCAAATTTATGCTCTGTCTATAATTCTCCCACGAGCCTCAAGTGTCTCTTGGATGGAAATTCGATTGCCTTCAACTGCATCACAAACCTGGAAAAATCAAGGTTATCGCCTTTGGTCCATGCTAAATCCACTACGTGCAGAACAAATACATGTGGCACCATGGAAACATCCCAGATTATAAGGAAAGGTGCACGAGGCAGCAAAAATGTGGGGCCTGAACCTCAAAACTTGACGTTGGTAAATGAAGATAAGGATGTCAGAGCATCCTTTGAACAGGTTGGATGCATGGTATTTTGTAGGAAAATCCAAGGATTCAACGTAAAGCTGGTGGAACAGTTCGAGCTCAATTTCAATGGGCTCCATGTAGTAATTGTGGGAAATACATTCCAAGTGACAGAGGAAACCTTGTCAGTTGTAACAAAGATCCCTCTGCGTGGAGAAAGGTGGTCTAAAGGCATGCCTTTGGACGTGCTATGCTAGAAGGAATTTATCAAGCTAGATTATTTAAACGGGAAGGTTGAGGTGGAAATTCCAAGTCGATATCTACATGAACCTTTTCAGAAGCTCCTAAGAGCGATTAGGAAATATCTCACCTGTGAAGGAAGGTTTGACAAAATACATCCACATCACATCAGATTGTTGATGCATTTCACAGGAAGGAGATCATTAAATCTTCCTTTATTCTTCCACCGAAGTCTTCAGAAAATGACAGATAACATCTGGGTTGAAACAAACTAGCCAAAGAAGAAACTATCTCATGTCTCACTGATTAAATTGCTGATAGTTGAGGATTTGAGGCGATCGGGAAACAACTGGGATTTGTTTCTACTCATAGTCGACATCCCCAGGGACCCCAGAGGATATTCCCATCTTCTCGCGTAAAAAAATACATCTCACCGCATGGAGGCGGAAATAGGAAGGTCCGTGAAATAAGAAAAGTCATTGGAAGCCCTATCCCCCCAACAACCAATACCCCAGATAAGGGGCAGGCCAAGGAAGAATAAGGAAACTGGGGAGGCTCAAGCCCCGAGCGATCCACACACAAAATCGACCGCTGAAGAGTTACTCATGCGCGCTATTCAGCTGGAACCTATTGAAGGTCCAAGTCGAGAAAGTTGTGGTAGAAGGAGGAGGATAGACACTAAAGGCACTGATATTCGTGAGTCTTCACAGCAGCTGAAGCAAGTGCAACTTGCTATTGCTGAGCTATACCAGGAAAATAGGGAGCTGAGACAACAGTTACCAGCGAAGACTCTCGAAGCATCAACATCACAGGGCCGAGAGGAAAACATGACTTGGCTCAAGAGGTAGCTTAGGGAAGCACAAGATACAATCATCCAACTGCATGAAACACATAGGATGTTAGAAGAAAGAAATGCAAAGCACTTCAAGGAATGTGGACCAACCATGGAGAACGTCTGCGTGGCTCTGGCCAACGTGAAGAGGAAGCTAAAAGGGGACGTGGTTCTACAAAGGAAAGTAAGGAATCCGAAAAGGCGCAACTGGTCTCTCAGGAGAACACTTCAGGTATCAAAACTGCAAATGAGACCAGAAGCATGATTAACCGACTCCATTTTTGTCTTCTCAGATGTTGCGCGGATTTTGTCTCCTTGCGTCCTGTTTCCTACCGGGAAGTAGGGACTCTAATAGATACCCGTGCAGAAAACATACAACGTGCAACGATGGAATCCCATATATTTCAAAGGACAGGTGTATGTTGGACATGCTACAATTTGAAGAAGGGCGTTGTTCCCTAACTGGGGTCATCATTTTGGAAACAACTGCGAGAGTATGCAATCACCCGCCACATGCACACACCAACAAACAATCACGCAGTAGAAATCAAGGCCGTTACAGTGGGTAGAAGGAGTCTGATAGAGCACTTGATTGTCTAGATACCCTATGATAGGAAAATAATCAACACATCGCCCTCTAATGATGAGATCTTGCGGGTGATTGAACTGTCGTGGCAAAGACGAGCGGTTATGGTGAGACTGAGTACAATTAGTTCCTATTTTTTGTAAAGTGTCATATGAAGAGTCATCTAACAAAGAATAGTCATAACCTAATTTCTAGGGATAGTAGTTAGAGTGCAGGGTAGCCCGAGCGACACACCCTTGCCTATATATTTCGTCCTTTCAATGTAAGTCGGGTTGGTTGGAAAATTAGTGTAGATAGTGACTATTGAATGTATCTTTTGAATTCGACTGAAAATTAATGCAAAGGTCAGGAAGCTTTGACGAAAATATTCTAACTGTAGCAGTTTGATGTATTGTACTCTCTCTTTGCGTACACGCTTTCCTGTGTTCTTTATATTCATATCAATATTTTTTCTAAATCAGAATGTGATTTCGAATCTAGAATTCACCTCACAGTGCTCTAGATTCACACCATTTAGACGACTGTGCTTCTTCTAAGTGAACTCTGAATTCATCCCTAGCGGTGCTCTGAGTTGCTTCATGTGTTTTTTTCCTACCACACACAATGATTTTTAACTGAAATATTGTTGCTTACTTAGCCTTTATCCTCTCAAGTTCAGTCACTAAGTCATTTGTTTCTATCGTTTTCTTAAATCGACTCCATATCCCAAGGTCTTGCTTTCTTTCACCAATAGAACCAGAAATACTGTATAAAATTGTTAAATCTAGTCGATAGCTTAAAGCCATATCCTGTATAGAGACGAAGTCTCCAGAGAGAGCCCTCTCCAGGTCGGAAAGGCTAGTTTCCGACCTCAAAGTTGGTTTGTAGGTTGCCTTTTTCATTCGTTTTCTCAGCCGAACTAAGTTTACAGAGCGCTAACATTTTGACGCCGTTGCTGGGGACGGAAGTGCAATTTTTTTTCCCTGGGAGAACGACTAAAGCTATAGTTTTGACCCCTGAGGGTAATAGTGGGGAAAACATCTATATTGGCTGAAACCTTTAACCTGGCGACTCTAGTGAAAGAGACCAGTCACACCATTCATAAACCTTGGCTCTAAAGACCATTTATACTAGAGCCAATCCTGACCCAAACCCTGTAGAGCTTGTGTATGATCCTGAGATACTTCTACGCAGGGTAAGGGAGAAGGTGCAAGAAATTCTCTATTACCTAGACATAAATCTATCCTTGCCCAAGGACAGGGCACAAAGCATTGACGACCTTGACTCTGACACTATGTTCGAAAAAACTTTGTTCAGGTCTAAATCATAAACCAACTTCGACGAGGAGAGGTTTCGATCTCTTATACCAAAAAAAATCCTGCAAGATGAAAATCCTGCTCAGAACATCCCGCAAATCCCAAAACCCCCTGGAGCAATGGCCGCTAGATTCACCCCCCTTGTCCTACCAGCCCAATTTCATGATTTTCCCCAAAACTACAGCCAGAGGATCAAGCTATATGACGTTGAAGGAAACGTATCTGCCCAAAAGCACCTGGATTGGTTCAACGATTTCGTTGATCTAGATGAGGTGGACCATGCAGACTTGAAGATGAGGTTTTTCACACAGATTCTTTCGGAGGAGGTTAGAAAGTGGTTCAAATCCCTCCCAGTAACAAGCATCCTTGACTTTACCGCATTTGAGACGTTGTTCATCGCTAGATGGGGAGACAAAAAGAATCCTTTGCAACTACTAATGCAGTAAAACAAAATGAAGAGAGCACCAGAGGAAATGGTGCAAGAGTTCTCAACTTGTTTCATGAGGTTCTACAACTCAATTCCCATAGAAGTACAACCGCCCCCTGGGGCTACGCAACTTCGATATGCTGACTCCTTTGACAATGATTTCGTCTTGATATTGAGGGAGAGAAGATCTGCTAATTTAGATGCCATGATGAGTGATGCAATCAAAGTCGAGTTAAATCTGATGGCATCGAGAAATATCAAACAAATATTCAATAGAGGTGGGAAGAAAGCCCAAGGGGATGCACAACCATCGACTTCTCGACCCTCGGAGGACAAGTTCAACTTGATGACGAAGATGATGTAGAAGCTGATGGAAATAATGTCCATGGGAAACAAACCCGCCGCTTGAGAACAACATGACCCCCAGCCCAAAAATCAGAACCTCAAAAGAGGTCCAATCCAGCAGATCAAGTAGAGGGAACAGAGAGACCAGGGCAACCAACAAATAAGGTCCCCATTCCACAACAATTATGCGAATGAAGATTTTGATCAGATGTTCCAAGATGAAATGCATTGCTACGACGACAAGGACACACACGTGTTCTTGACGAAGGGAGAACACGATCAATACATGAACAAAAATGATGATCTTATGCCGGAGATGGATGACATGCTGTCTTGGGAAACAGATGAATTTAGTAAGGGTTATCACAATGCTATCATGCAGTTCCAAAAGAAATACAACCTTAGGAGCAAAAAGGCGTCTACCAAATCTCAGCAGACAAATCCCATAAGGGAACTTCAGGAGACAAATCCCATAAGGAAACCTATGGTGGATACCCTTTCCACAAGTCGACTGAAGAAAGACAACCCAACCAAGGATGCGACTGAAAAGGAAAAGTCAAAGGAGGAGGTTCCAAGGAAAGTGCCAGAAACAAGCCGAGAGACATGCGTCAAGGAGGTAGAAAAAGTCTCTCCCCCTTTTAACTTTGAGAATGAAATGGCCAAGATTAAAATCTCTATCCCTTTCAACGAACTCATCAAGAAAGGAGAATATCAGGATCAGATTATTAAAATGCTAAATATGGGAGAGACTCTCGACGCCTTGAACGTCCAGGATGATCACCCTGCCATTTTGTTTGGTTCGTGTGTGGAGGAGACCGGTAATACTGAGGATGTTCCCCCGTTCTATGTCAGTCTCAAGGTCCATGACATGACCTTTCATAACGCCATGCTGGATTCGAGTGCGTCGCACAATCTCATGCTGAAAGTGATCATGTACAAGTTGGGTTTGGACATCACCAGACCCTATAAGGATATTTTTTCTTTCGATTCAAGGAAAGTGAAATGTTTGGGTCTAATAAAAGATTTGGTTGCGTCATTGGCCCAAATCCCTTCTAAGAATATGGTTATGGACGTGGTCCTTGTCGATATACCCCCTAAATTTCGCATGCTATTATCTAGGTCATGGGCTGCGAAATTGAAGGGAACTCTGCAAATGGATATGTCGTACACCACCATTCTTGTCTTCAGCCAAGAGAGACAGTTATATAGAGAGGTACTGCTGAAATACATGCTGAACAGTAAGACGCAGCAGAATAACCACCTTATCTACTCAGTCAACACTGAGATCGACTCCTCCATATTTTACAATGACCTGAGCTTTGAAGAGGAAGAACCAACAACTGTCATGACTGTCGATGATAAAGCCACGTGACGAGCAACAAAATGCACAGATCCGAGGAACCGTGCGGAGAACGAGATGTGGAACATGAGTTTCAATGGAGCTGTCAGAAAGGAAGGGGTAGGTGTCGGCATATGGATAAGTCCTCACAAGGTGGGCACAAAACTATGCTCATACAAACTCGCCTTCGATTGTACAAATAACATGGCTGAGTATGAGGCACTGATTTTGGGTCTGAGAGTTTTGAAAGAGTTGGGCGCAAAGAGGATAGCGGTGCATGGAGACTCCGAGCTTGTTATAAACCAAGTGAAAGGCATATACCAATCCAAGCACCCCAGACTAAGGGCGTACATAAACCTAGTGCTGGACCTCCTCGAAGAATTCTAGGAGTATAATTTATTAGCGATCCCGAGGGGGAAGAATCAAATTGTGGATGCCTTAGCCACCTCGGCTTCAGTTTTTAAAGTTTCCATTTTCCCCCCCAAAAAGTATGAGATCAAAGTCAAACACAGGTCGACGGTGCCCGATAATATCAAGTATTGGTAGGTGTTTGAAGATGACAAACAGGTGGAGAGATTTCTGCAAATGAGTGACGAGTTCACTAATGTACACATTGATTATGAGTGTTGTTGCGATGGAGATGAAAGCAAAGCTGCACGTAGTAACAACGACCCTTTCCAGAACTAGATAGATGGGAGGGACATAGTACAACTAAAGAATAATATCATCCCAAAAGGATTAGTTCCGTTGGAAAAGTTGTTTGATGAAAAATATGTGGCTAGAAATACCAAGATCATTGTGAATGATGAGGATGTCGAGGATTGCAACATTGGGACCCAAGAGAATTCAAAGATAATCAAATTATCAAAGACGCTCAGTCTGGAGGTCAAATATGACTATATCAAACTCATGAAGGATTTTCCCGACGTTTTCTCCTGGAGCTATGGCGACTTGAAATTATACGACACTAAAGTGATTCAACATGTAATTCCTCTCAAAGAAAACCAAAAACCTTTCAAGAAAAATATAAGATGAATAAATCCCCTGCTGCTACCGCTAATTGAAAAAGAGGTAAAGAAGGTAGTTGGGTCCTAGAAGATGTCTATGCTGGATGAATTTTTAGGTTACAATCAGATCATGGTACACCCGGATGACCAGGAAAAGACAACTTTCACGACATCATGGGGGATGTTCATGTATGCCAAGATGCCTTTCGGCCTGATGAACACTGGAGCTACCTTCCAGAGGGTGATGGATATAGATTTTTCCGAGGAAAAGGACAAATTTATCGTGATCTATCTGGATGACATCATAGTGTATTTAGACTTTGACGAACAACACCTTGAGCATCTGAAGAGGGTATTCCAGAAATGCAGGAGGTTTGGCATATCGTTGAATCCAAAAAAGTCACATTTCAGAATACAATAAGGGAAACTATTGGGGAACATCATCTCGAAGGAGGGTATAAATATAGATCCCAGCAGGGTAGAAGGAATCCTAAAAATAAACACTCTGCACAGCAAGAAGGAGGTGCAGTCCTTCTTGGGAAAGGTTAATTTCTTGAGAAAATTCATCTTGAATCTGGCAGATATTATAAAAGATATCACTAGAATGATCAGAAAAGGGAATGAGATCAAATGGAACCCCGAAGCTAGGAAATCATTTGAAGATATCAAGGTAGCATTGACCAAATCTCTCGTATTGGCCATCCCAGACTTCATGAAGGACTTCATATTATTATCGTTTGCCTCAGAGCATACCATTGTTGGCGTATTTCTACATAAAGATTATCAGAACTTCAAAAAGCCTATAACGTACTTCAAGAGGAAACTGAGGGATTCCCCACTGAGGTATGACATTATGGAGAAACAAGCATATTCCTTAGTGAAGGCCCTAAAGGAGTTCAAAACTTACATACCACATTCCCACTCTATCGCTTACATGCCCATCAACTCAGCCAAAGACATTATGACTTAGCCTGAACTTGAGGGAAGAAGAGGCAAGTGGATCTCAGTCACACTGGAATACGACATTGAAATCAAGCCCAAAAATATGATTAAGGGCCAGGGCCTCGTAAAACTAATGGTGTAGTCGAACTGCGACGTTATGGGAATCAAATTCATTACTGATCTATCAGAGAATTCTCTGGGAGAAACAACCATGCAACTATCTCAGAAGTTCATTGATTCACCTTGGTATACGGACATCATTTATGTGTTGAAGCATCTGCAATCTCCTCTAGGGTTAAGTAAGAATAAGGCCAGATTTTTAAAGTTGAAGGCTACTAAGTTTTGCATCTTGGATAAATCCCTGTATTGGAAAGACCCGGGAGGGATATTGCTAAGTTGCTTGCTAGAAGATGACACGGGATGAGCTATCAGGGAATTCCACAAAGGCGACTGCGGAGGACATCACTACTGGAAAACCACCGTGCATAAAATTTTGAGAGAAGGTTACTATTGGCCCAACATATTCATAGACGTATACAAAGAAGTTTCCAGTTGCCACAAGTGTCATATTTTTGATGGAGGGAGAAAGCTGCAACCCGTGCCACTGAAACCGATCTCGATCAAAGCATCGTTCATGCAATGGGGCCTAGACTTTATAGGAGATATTCATCTGTCATCCTCGGCATAGCACAAATGGATACTTACGGCCACATATTACTTCACAAAATGGATCAAAGCAATTCGAACGAAATAGGCTACCGACACCATCATCATTCAGTTTTTGGAGACCAACATCCTGTCTAGGTTCGGGTGCCCTATCAAGATCATCACGGATAACGCGGTCGCATTTAAGTCCAAGAAAATGGAGAAGTTTTGCAAGGATTACAATTTAACCCTAGGACATTCTACAGTGTATTACCCACAGGGTAATGGGTTAGAGGAATCGTCAAATAAAAGCTTAACCAGGATCATTAAAAGACTCCTGCAGGACAACAAGAAGGCCTGGCATAAAAAAATCATTTAAGCGTTGTGGGTGGACATAGTCACTACCAAATATTCCATCTCCACATCGTCGTTCCAAATCGTATATGGCATGGACATGATTTTCCCTACCTTGTTGGGATTTCCCATCAGGAAGTTGCTGCAAGAGCAAGAGGTCGATTTGGACGACACACAGAGAAGGATAAATCAGTTGATTCATGCACAACAGGTGAGGGAGCAGGTCTACAACCGATCACAACTCCACCAAGACAGGATGAAGAAAACTTTCGACAAGCACTCTAAACAAGAGGAATTTCAGGTAGAGGATCTGGTGCTAAAGTGGAATGCGAGGAACAAAGATAAGGGACAACACAAAAAATTCAATCATCTTTAGATGGGTTCTTTCAGAATCTGCACGTATCACGGGAACAATGCATATCTGCTAGAAGAGCTCAATGAAGAGCCCACTGGCTGGGGGTCTGTAAACGACAGGTTTGTCAAACACTATCTAATGCAGTAAGGTCCGTTTAGTTTTCATGTCATTGTAAATAGTCATTTCATTTTTGTTTTCAAAGAAGGAATTTCGAGTCAGTGTGTCAGCAGAAAATTGAAGCCCAGAGTGAAGACCCTAAGTTTATGTTGAGTCTGGTCGAAACTATGCCAAGAAGGTCTAGGTTGTGTTTTTATTTTTTATTGCTTTAGAGTCTGGAAGTTGAATAAGGCCCAATGGTCAGGCACCTGGTCTGATGTTCTTTGTTAGCTCACTAGGAGGATAACATCCCTGTTGGAGCCAACTGTTAGCGTCATCATTTTTTCAGTTAGAGTCAGTCCTAGTAGAGTCAGAGTTCGTGTGTCAAAACGTGTGAGGTCAGGTACCGAGAAACGAATGGGTCAAGGTCAACAAGTGGTTGGTTGGCCCTTGGAGTCAAGAAGGAATGTCAGAACCAAAACATGTGCAAGGGGTAAAGATCCTTTCCCAAAGAGTCAGGTCTTGTCAGAAGAGAGGGTTTTACGTGCCAAAGGTCGAGGCAAGTTGTTAAACAGAATTCGTGTTGGCAGGTGAAGTGACCATCATCAACTCATTGTGAAGTCAGAAAGAATGAAAAATCACGATGCTCGTATCACATATGATTTGCAACTCTTATCAAATATACTTTACAAGCCCGAAAGTGTACCCATCGCGCGGATGTGCTGCAAAAATCTTTGGCCTGCTTCGAAGGATCTAGTCACCATGGATTTAGTTTCCCCTGGCACGATTCCATCCCTCACCCTTCCAATTATAAATTTTGATCGCTCTGCATGTATTCTGTTCACTAGCCAAGTTTATGCTCCGTCTGTAATTCTTCCCGCGAGCTCCATTTTGGAAAGTCGATTGCCTTCAACTGCATCACAAACTTGGGAAAATCAAGGTTATCTCCTTTGGTCCGTGCTAAATCCACCGCGCACAGAAAAAATATGCGTGGAACCATGGAAACATCCCAAAGCATAAGGAAAGGTGCTCGGGGTAGAAACAATGTGGGGCCCGAACCTAAAAACTTGATGTTGGTAAATGAAGATCCAGACGTCAGAGCATCCTTTAAACAGGTCATATGCATGGTATTTTGTAGGAAAATCCAAGGATTCAACGTAAGGTTGGAGGAACAGTTCGCGCTCAGTTTCAACGGGCTCCATGTAGTAATTGCGGGAAATAAATTCCAAGTGACAGAGGAAACCCTGTCAGCCGCAACGAAGATCCCTCCATCGGAGAAAGGTGGTCTAAAGGAATGCCTTTAGATGTGGTATGCTATGAGGAATTTATCAATCCAGATTTTTTAAATGAGAAGGTCGAAGCAGGCGTTCCAAGTCGATATCTACAGGAACCTTCAGAAGCTCCTGAGAGTGATTAGGAAATATTTCACCAGTGAAGGAAGGCTTGATAGAATACACCCACATCACATCAGATTGATTATGCATTTCACAGGAGGAGACCATTAAATTTTCCTTTCTTCTTCCACCGAAGTCTCCAAGAAATGGAAGACAACGTATGGGCTGAAACAAACCAGCCAAAGAATAAAATATCTCATGTCTCTATGATTAAATTGTTGATAGTTGAGGAGTTGAGGTGATTGGGAAATAGCTGGGATTCGTTTCTACTCACAACCGACATCCCTAGGGACCCCAGAGGAGATTCCCATCTTCCCACGGAAAAAAATATATCTCACAACGTAGAGGAGGAAATAGGAAGGGCCGTGAAAAAAGGAAAGTCATTGGAAGCCCTATCCCCCCAATAGCCGATACCCCGGAGAAGGGGCAAGCCAAGGAAGAATAAGGAAACCGGGGAGGCTCAAGCCCCAAGCGATCCACGTGAAAAATCGACCGCTGAAGAGTTACTCATGCACGCCATTCGGCTGGAACCTATCAAAGGTCCAAGTCAAGAAAGTTGTGACAGAAGGAGGAGGACAGACATTGAAGGAACAAATATTCACGATCCATCGCAACAGCTGAAGCAAGCACAACTCGCTATTTCTGAGCTATACCAGGAAAATAGGGAGATAAGACAACATTTAGCAATGAAGACCCTCTAAGCATAAATATCAAAGGGTCGAGAGGGAAATACGACTTGGCTCAAGAGACAACTCAGGGAAGCGCAAGATACAATCATCCAGTTGCGCAAAACATAGAGGATGTTAGAAGAAAGAAATGAAAGCACTTCAAGGAATGTGGACTGGCCATCGAGAACGTCTGTGCAACTCTGGCCAATGTGTAGAGGAAGCTAAAAGGGAACGTGGTTCTGCAAAGGCAAGTAAGGAATCTGAAAAGGTGCAACTGGTCTCTCAGGAGAACGCTTAGGGTATCAAAACTGCAGACGAGACCAGAAGCATGATTAACCGAATCCATTTTTGTTGTCTCAGACGTGGTGTGGATTTTGTCTCCTTACATCCTGTTTCCTACTAGGAAGTAGGGACTCTGACAGATACCCGTGAGGAAAACATATGACGCACAACGATGGAATCCCATATATTGCAAAGGACATGTGTACGTTGGACATGCAACAGTTTGAATAAGGGCATTGTTCCCTAACTGGGGTCATCATTTTGGAAACACCTGCGACAGTCTGTAGTCACCCACCACATGCACGCACAAACAAACGATCGTGCATCAGAAATCAAGGCTGTTACAGTGGGTGGCAGGAGTCTGACAGAGCACTTGATCGTCAAGATACCCTGTCAAAGGAAAATCATCAACACATCACCCTCTAACAACGAGATCTTGTGGGTGAGCAAACCGTCGTGGCAAAGATGAGTAGTTATGGTGTGACTGAGTACAGTCAGTTCTTATTTTTAGTAAAATGCCATATGAAGAGTCATCTAGTAGAGAATAGTAAGAACCTAATTTCTAGGGATAGTAGTTAGAGCGTAGGGTAGCCTGAGCGACACAACCTTGCCTATATATTTCTTCCTTTCAATGTAAGTCGGGTTGGTTGGCAAAATAGTGTAGACAGTGAGTATTGAATGTAGCTTTTGAATTCCACTAAAACTTAATGCAAAGGTCCTAAAGCTTTGACAAAAAGATTCTAACTGTAGCAGTTTGATGTATTGTACTCTCTCTTTGCGTATGTGCTTTCTCGTGTTCTTTATATTCACATCTATATTTTTTCTAAATTAGAACATGATTTCGAATCTAGAATTCACCGCGCGGTGCTCTAGATTCACGCAATTTAGAGGACTGTGATTCTTCTAAGTGAACTCTGAATTCATCCCCATTGGTGCTCTGAGTTTCTTCATGTGTTTTTCTCCTGCCACACAAAGTGATTTTTAACTGAAAGACTGTTTCTTACTTAGCCTTTATCCCCTCAAGTTCAGTCACTAAGTCATTTGTTTCTTTCATTTTCTTGAATCGACTCGATAGCCCAAGGTCTTGCATTCTTTCGCCAATAGAACCAGAAATAATGTATAAAAGTGTTAAATCTAGCTGATAGCTTAAAGCCATATCCTGTATAGAGACGAAGTCTCCAAAGAGAGCCCTCTCCAGGTCAGAAAGGCTAGTTTTCGGCCTCAAAATTGGTTTGTTGGTTGCCTCTGTCATCCATTTTCTCATCCGAATGAAGTTTACAGAACGCTAACATAACCGATCTGGATTTTGAGGGATTATTATGTAATAATGGGTTTCATATCTTCTTCCTTTTCTCTAGGTTGTGCTCTTGTGCTAGTGTTGCAACTAGAGATTTGGGTGGATTAGTATAGCATATATTATTGTTGGACATTTGTCTATACCTTGAGGTCTAATTTATATATGATACAACAATGGGATTTCTTCTATCCTCTGTTGTAAGTTTAGGAAAATTTTAATGGTTAATTACCCTTATGTTTCTACTTATGTTGATCACAACTTCTTTGAAATATAATGTCCTTTGATTGTTTTTCTTACTTTCTTCATCTATTGTCAATGGTTCCGTGAGGGTATATCTTTGGATTTCTCTTGGTTTGTCCCAGTTCGCATTTTGGGAATCCTTGTTCAGATATCAATGACAATACATCGCGATTCCTTTAGAGAAGTATGCCCATGTGATGACTAGGCTAATAGATGGTAGGATGATTTATCTAGCACGTGTCACACAAAAGTGTGTATGGTATGTATGATGTGGCATAGTGCAACAACATGGAACCATAATTTATGCATCACAAGGAAGAGACAAGGGAAACATAGGTTGGATGTATTACCCAACTACAATGGAAATATGACTCAATATAAACTTCTAAGAATACTTTCACATCACACATGGCTTGAATAGCTTTGACCATGTCTAACAAGTAGAGTAAATGATAAATTTTTATTATAAGTATGCATAAGGATGGTGGCTTGCGTACTCGAAGAAAACACATGATAGGCATATACAATGAATGACGATTACGAAGCCAGTTGGAGACTATATGGATAACAATGAAGCAAAATGCAATGAATGATGATGGGGAATACTATTAGCTATCTTTATAAAAACTATTAGAAGAGCACACCTGAGGGTTTCATCTTCACTAAGTGAGAGGATCAAAATTCAATTTGTCAAATAAGCAACAAGCTCAAGATATTGTTTTGGAACCGAAGGAAAAATATGATCATTAAATGAAAGAAAGATAATCTATGGAAAAGTCATAAATGATATTGTATATTTAATATTATTGTAATGAGAATGGAATTGTTCGACATAGTTAGACATGATCACTCTCCCATCCTCTATTTAGATAGTGAACGAACATGAGCAAAGGGTTGGTTAAAAGAGATTTGATCCTAGGGTAGTAGTGCATTGAATCATTGGGGATTTGTGGGATTATTATGTAATAGTGTCTTTCGTAGCTCCTTCCTTTTATGTAGATCAAGGTGTCGTGCTAGTGATACAACTAGAGATATGGGTGGATTAATTTGGCATACTTCATTGTTGGACATTTGTCTCCACCTTGATGTTTTATTTGTATATGATACAATAGTGATACTTTTTCTATAATCAAATCTAATCTTAGAAGAATTTTAATGGGTGGTGACCTTTATGTAGTTGACTATGTTGATAAAAACTTCTCCAAAATACAATGTTCCATGCCAATTTTTCTTACTTTATCCTTCGATTGGTAATGTATGTGTAAGGGTATATCTTTGGATTGCTCTTTCTTTGTCTGAACTCAACATTTAATTGGTTTAATCAACAAATCATCTTCATTGAATTATCCTATTGTAATATTCATTATCCCATGTTGGCCTCAATGTATATATGCCCCCATAATCCAATAAGATAGGCACTAATCATGTTTAACCCTTCCGTTTAATATGATAACTATATTAAAGAACCACCATTTTCGAATTCAATACTTGTTAAGAGCTTAATATATTGGTCATAGAGTGGCATTAGGGACTCTCCCTACAATGGAAAATGCATTGGTTGTGAAGATAGTGAAATATTTGTAGTTGAGGGGAAATAACTCAAATGGTTCGAAGGTAGGGCTCACACTCACCCACCCAGGTTCAAATCCCTAATGAGACATGTCCCATTTTGATAAGGCTAGAAGGGTAGACACCCCCCTAGGAGTGGTTCTCCACCTCTCAATATTTCCAACACTGCCTTGACTCAAGTTTGGTCTAGGGCTTGGCTTCATTCGAGGGTAGTGTCTCTTAAAGTGACATCCCCCACATTCCCAACATCATCCTTCTCAAAGGTGGTCTAAACATCCTTTGTTGAGATGATAAGGGCTACATAGTGCTCTAAAAAAACTTCGTCTATGCATATTTCTCTATTGCATCAAAGGTTTGGAAAGTGGCCTTGCCTCCTTAGTGGATTCCTCTAAATCCCTATAACATTTCCCCTCTAGGATTTTTTGTGCCTGGGTAAGGGAGTTTTTGGAACAAGATAGGTGCATGTTTAATATAATGTTTCAATCATCATAGTCTTTTAAGGTGCATAAATATTAGAGGGCGTATCCACAACAAGCCTCATATGCATCTGGTGGAAAACTCATGAGCGTAGCATATAGGGAGCAATAAATCCAGACGTCGCATCTACAATATTTAGAACCCCAACATAGAGCCAAATGAGGACACCTTCCCATCATCATTGGAGAATGGATGCATCGTCATGGATCATGGGAGTACGAAAAGAAAGCTCCAACAACTATGAAAGAGATCCAAAGGCTCACGACTATGGAGATAAAGATCGATGGATAGCGCACAATAAAGAGAACAAAGTTTGACGAAGCAGCCACAGCGCACGTGACATCAACAAGGAAATACTGCTTGGGACGCGTGGAAAGAAGAGGATTCACTGCATGCGTTTCCATACCACCTCCAAACCCACCATTTCCTTCCCCGCGGTGACCATTTCTAAAAATCGCTTATCAAGCTTGAAAAACCAGTGGTAAAGGTAAATGTTGAGTTAAAGATACCAATGCGATGGTGATTCAAAGAGGCTTTTCAACATTTCAGATGGCCTGGTAGGGTTTCGACAATGCATAGGTTTTTTTGAAGTTCTTTGTTGGAAAGAACCAAACACCCAATGCATAAATATTAACAAGAATAACTTACTTAAATAATGAGATGAGGCTCATTTCATGTGGGGGCTCATCATTTCCTTTTCAGGTGGTCTCCAACCATCATTGGTTGTCTTTGGATCTAGGATTCTAGACTTTTATCTTTCATTACCCTACTCAAGATTCTCTATGGGATTTTTTTGTCTAAATATTGACAAAGACAAATCATAGAAATTTATCATTATGGTTTTGTTATAGAGGGGGTTAATTGTGGCAACATTCTCTCCTCTCACAGGGAACTTGACAACTCTGAGGCATTTCCTTTCTTCAACCTCAAGTATTTCCTAGAACAAAACAAATAATTTAAAGATTCATCAAGTTGCTCTTTGCAAATAAAGCAAGGATCACCCCCCCGCACCCAATCCTCCATAAGTTGGCACAAGTGCACCACATTCAACTCAACCTTTTGATTTTTCATGCTACAGATTAGAGTATCATCTTAACAATAAAAATCGTTAATATATTGTGTCTTATTAAACATGTCATCATTTCATTTCTTCCAAATGAGGCACTCCAATTCTTGTTCATTGGCATGTTGTGAAAAACTCAATGACCCAGGGAATTTTGTTTCCTAAGCATAAGGGCTTCACTTGTTGAGAAATATCCTATCACATTCATTCATAAAGAGGGTTTTAAAATTGTGAAAAATCAAGTCAATATATTGTTTCATATTGGAGGGGGAGGGGGGTAATTGAAGTTGGTTTATAGTTATTGGAATGGGGGGGAGGGGGGTAATTGACGTAGCTTTATATTTATTGGAATGGGGGGGAGGGGGTGTGGTGCATAGGGCAAGGGGATTCATAGGTATTGCAGAAGTGTTATAGGTATTAGGAAATGTCTTGTTGGGTGAGAAATCAATGCATAATCAACAATGGTGAGACTATATTTTGAAAGTAGAAATTGATAGTGAGGTCATGCCTTCACCCGAGCGTCCAAATCCTTTGTATGGAAAATGAGATTGATAACTACAACCCCTATGTTGCATATCTCTATATGTATCAATTGTCCTAACCCCACCTTTTATTTGTATTTATCTATGTAGGGTTTATCTCTAATTTCATATAGTTTACTTTGTTTTAGGTTAGTTCTATGTATTCATAAAATCACATAGCTTGATCCCATATTTAAGGGCATAGGTGTTTTCTAGTTCAAGGGTTCTCCCGCAAACCCAAATTTTTCACTATTTAGGGATCTTTTTGAATGGGTGATTTCAGTTGGGAGAATGAGGGTTTTTAGATTTTTACAATGACAAGGAAGCCAATGTCATTAGACAACATATATGATCCCTCCATACATGCTTATGGGGATGTGTGTAGAATTTCCTTTTTTTCATTACATAGGGAGAAGATTATGGTTACCTCAATGTTATTGAGCTCAACCAACCAATTAGGTTTTCTATTTGGAAATATGGGTTTGAGTCCTTAGAAAAAATAATCTCCTTGTGTTATGTTCGACCTTAATCATAATATATGAAAAGACATAATACAATGATAGAGTACAAGTAAGAAAAGACTCATTTTTACGTAAAGGACAATAATAATTTCCGTAGGACATATTGAGCCTTATTATCACAATCTCTTGCATCTCACTTAATGAGAGTGTCTTTTGGTTTGAACGATTAGAAAACATGAATTAGTTATTGGGTAGATCACTTGCTTACATATTATTACAAATACAAGCTTTATATATAGATATACATGTTTCTTAATATGTCCATGATATCAAAGTTCTAAGGCACAAAGAGTTACGACTTGAGGCAACTCATCTTTCTAGGTCTACAAATAGATATCCAGATACATAAACCCCTTCCTCAACAAATGCACAAAAATATATTAGACTAGAGGGGTGAACGTAGTATAACATCAAGCCCTTTAACCCAAGGCTATCTTACTATAATGGCATATCCCTATGTTAGGATCTATGTAGACTTGAGGAAGTTGAAATATGCATGTCTGCATGATCCCTTCCCTACTCCATTTACAAATGAGATATTGGAGAATGTAAGAGGACAAGGACCATACTCATTTATTGATGGATTTTCAGGGTATCTTCGAATCATAATAGCACCAGAGGATCGTAATAAGACTACATTTTCCACAGAATGGGGTCATACCAATACACAATGATGCCTTTTGGATTGAAGAATGTCCCTGTTGTTTTTTCAAGGGTAGTGGTAGATGCATTTAAATATTTTATACATAAATTTTTAGAGGTTTATTTGGATGATTGGGCAGTGTTTAGCTTACTAAAATATCATGTTGAAGTTTTAAGATTGATGCTAGACAGGTGTAGACAGTGTCAAATTTCATTGAACATTAAAAAATGCATATTCAATGCACCATTCAGAATTCTTCTATGACATGTTGTTTGTAAACAAGGCCTACTGGTTGACCCTGCAAAGATTGTTGTAATTGTCAATTTGCCAACACCTAAGTCAATGCACCAATTAAGAGCTACACTTGGTCATACATGCTATTATAGAAAGTTCATAAATATCTATGCACATATTACTGTGCCCATGGAGAAACTATTAAAGAAGGACATCAAGTTTCAATGGAATGATGAGTGCCAACAAAGTATGGACATCTTAAAGGAGAAAATGGTGACATCGCCAATTATGGTGTTTCCAGATTGGTCAAAAGAGTTCCATGTTCATGT
>ML790508.1:325419-346409 GCA_009831015.1 Picea engelmannii | reverse complement strand
TTCTAATTTCTCCATTAAATTTATTATTGAAATAATTTATTTTGTATTCAATTTGAATTATAATACACTCATTACTTCACTTTATTATTTACCTTTTAAAATCTCTTAAACCACTTTGACTACTTTGACCTTTTGGGGCTTCTCGATGACATATGAGGGTCCTCGAACTTCGTAAGGCCATAACTCTCAAACCGTGAGGAGTTATGTGACATTCCACATACCACCAGAAATGGAATGACATGTACTATCCATATAGAATAGTATTATCTGAAAATATATCATAACTCATACCATTATCCATCAAACAAACTTGGGTCCATTACCCAAACCTAGGGTCTCCAACTTCTCATGGCCATAACCCTCTAACCGTGAGGATTTATGTGACGTTCCACATACCACTGGAAATGGAATTAAAAGCACTATTGATATAGGATATTTTACCTAATAAATTCATTGTCCTTCATCTCATTATTCCACAATTAAGCATGGGTTCTCTTACTCCGCAAAGCGTCTTCCCATGAGGGCTTTCACCATAAGGGGACCACTTTGGAGTTCATCCACCTTTACTTCTTATCAACCATGACAAGACAATAATGAGTCATCTTTACATCAAAAAATCTTGGGTCCATTATCCAAACCTTTGTGCTGCGGGGATTTCTTCAAGGGTTGACATCAATGACAACCGACCTTAATCAACAAAGCATCCATGTGGCAGCGTCTCATTGGTCAATTTGTGTAATAATTTAAACGTTCCATACTAGACTAGTCTACTTGTGTGCCATATGTCAATACATAGTTGTATTCCTTCCTACCATGTCAATTTTAGACTATGAAAGAATGTGCTCGTTTTACCATTGACAATACCCTTGTCACCCAACCATAGGCTGAAGCCACCCTTCAAGCACCTTAACCTTGACAGAGAAAAGAATCTTGGTAGCACTCCAATAGCCAAGAGAGGCTAATGCACCAAGCAAGAAGTAACCAAGCTAAACGGATAGTCTCACCCAAAAACTGGCGCAGCACCTTCCCTAAGACTTGCACATATAAACTGTTGGACTGCAGTGTGCAGAAAATGCTCTCTGCAATTCTGAGAAGTGTGTCAAATGAGAGACTGGTGCCCTGTATTTATAGTAATTCTGGCAGACTTACTGGGGCTGACTTCTCCTTCTGGGTACTAATTAATTCATATCAATTATCTATTGTCAGCCGACATCTTGTCTAGGGTTTCCTTCTTTTCTTTGCTTCCTTTCGGAACATTCTAATCTTGTCAAAGGTCACAATAGATGTTCATACCTCCCGAAGCTACCATAATATTAACACTCCCTTCTAGCTAGGGAGGTATGGTATTGAGAAAAAACATACTATTCAATTTGTAGTATAATGATCATCGTCATTATTATCCAACTGGATAATCTCCATGACAACTAGTACAATATCAATTGATAGAACACAATTGTGCTTTATCCAAGGTAGTACATAACTACTCAAATCATGACACATAGTCACAAACAATGGAACATATCCACCATAGTAGCATATCTCTACTATTTGGAGACAGGCAGTCTCCATAACAATCATCTGATGACAACCTGCATAGAAAATATTGTTAAACATAAACTGAATCATCTAGGCTAATCTTTCACTCACATCTGTGAGATATGAAATAATATCTTCCCTTAGAGTAGAACAATGAGATATATGGACTATTCTTCTCATGCAAGGAAGAATAATTGTACTGTCTTATGAACCTAGACCATTCCCCACCCTAGACCATTCTTCCTACACTAATCAAAGTGCACCTTGGAGAGAATTTATAAACCCTAAGGAATGCCTGTCCCTGATTGTTGAGCCTGGACCATTCCCCACCTTGGGCCATTCCTCCTACACTAATCAAAGTGCACCCTGGAGAGAATGTATAAACCCTAAGGAATGACTCTCCAGTCCATTTCCTTTGTTAAACACAAGAGGAAAAGACTGTCTTGTATCAACCTCCAAAACAAACCGTTCCTCATGTTAACCACAATGAGAAATCGTTGTTCGACGAGGCAGGCCAATCTTCTTGAGTAACCCTCAAGAAGAGAGACTACCCTAGACCACTCCCCGTGTTAACCACAATGGGAAGTCGTTGTCTATGATACATCAACAATCTTGAGCAATTTCCCATGTTAACCACAATGGGAAATCACTGTTCGTCAGAAATCTCAATCCACTTTCCAAACATGAAAGAATCTACCCAAGCTGGGCTATTTTTCAATCTCGAAAATAAATGTTTTCAATAATATTTTTAGTGCTCCCTCCCAACCTGGAGATTTGTTTATTCCCTTTCAACTAAGGGAGATATTTCCACGATCCCCATCTTCTCTCAGAAATATGCAAACTTTATTCTAGATAGAGGTTTTGTCAGGATGTCTGTTGTCTGCTCATAAGTGGGGATATACTTGAGATTTACCTCTCCTTCCTGGACTTTATCTCGAATAAAGTAGTATTTGATCTCAATGTGTTTCAACCTTTCATGAAACACAGGATGTTCTGATAATCTTATACAACTTTGATCATCACAATGTATTATGGTTGATTCTGGAATATGATCAAATAGATCGGAGATTAACTTCCTTAGCCAAATTGCTTCTGTGCATGCTTCACATGCTGTGATATACTCTTCTTATGCTGTGATGAGTGCGATAGACTTCTATTTCATGCTACCCCAAGATATCATAGCGCAACCCAAGCTAAAACACATGCCTGAAGTGCTCTTTCTGTCTTATGCACTTCCTGCCCAATATGAGTCTGTGAATCCATGAAGCTGTATATCATTGGATGTGGTATATCTCAAGCCATAGTTTATTGTCCCATGAATATATCTTAAGACATGATTTGCAACTATCCAACGCTCATGTCTTGGTTCCACCTGAAACTGGCTTAGTGTATTTACGACAAAGCAAATGTCTGGTCGAGTATTTACCAAATACATCAATGACCCAATTAGTTGTCGATATAGAGATGGATCTACTGGATCAAAATCTAGATATTTCACTTTTCTTATATATGTATTCATAGGAGTGTCCATGGACTTACAATCCATCATTCCAAAATTCTAAAGGATCTTTATTGCGTACTTTCCTTGTCCAAGGAATACTTCACCACGCTTCTGCCATACTTCTTGTCCCAAGTAATAATGCATGAGACCTAGATATTTCATATCAAATTCAGAAGCTAATTCCTTCTTGCACTGAATGATGAGAGACTCTTCATCTGTGATGAATAGATCGTCAACATATAGTAGTAGAATTATAGTTGCATTGTCCATGACTTTATAGTAAAGGTTTGGATCTGCATGACTCTTGGAGAAACCAAGTCTCATTAGATAGCTGTACATTCTGGCATACCAAGCCCTTGGAGCTTGCTTGAGTCCATATAGATCTTTCTTTAATCTGCAAACGTGAGTGTCTCTGGAATGTACCTCAAACCCTTGAGGTTGTTCAATATATACTTCTTCTTCAATTGCTCCATTGAGGAAAGCTGTCTTTACATCCATCTGATGTAAGTTCCATCCCTAGAGATCTGACTGGCATCAGACCGCAAACATCTGAGTGTATTAGATATAGGATCTCCTTAGATCTGTTGTTTCTGCTTGGGAATGGTTTCTTGATATTCTTCCCAAGGGCACATCCCTTGCATATTCCTTCATGTGTAGATTTCAATTTTGGTATTCCTTCAACCATTCTTCTGAGAAAAGGTAGTGCTTGATAATTAATATGAGCATACCTTCTATGCCAAAGCTTATTAGGGTTGACTTCATCATGTACGAGAGCTTCTTTATTTTGTTCTAGTAATCTATACAGATTTCCTTCACGGCTTCCAATAACCCTAGCATTCTCTATGCTGGAGTCTTTATGCCATGATAACACTTTTCCATCCACGAAAGCTATTCCGTTTCCCTTATATTCTAGGCATGATATCGATACAAGATTGTTTTCTAAACCAGAAACATATAAAACATTCTTAAGTGAACATAGTTACTTTTTTTCATTTTGATGGCGGCTTGTCTAAATCCTTCCACGGGGTAAGTGGTTTTGTCTCCAAGCTCTACCTTGTACAAGGTCTTCTTATCATTTAGATTTGAGAGTCTAGCTTGATCTCCTGTCATGTGCCTAGAATCTCCTCTATCGATTATCCACATGTCATCTTCAATCGTTCCAGTGAGTGTTGAGTAGTGTAGAAGACTGATTGTTTCACTCATGTCTTCGATTGATTGATAACTGGTCATGCCTTGATCCAAAACTTCAACTTCGTCATTTCTATATTCTAAGAGAGCTGAAAGGTGTGTTGAGTTAGGGCGCATCTGAATATCTTCTCCTTGAGTGAGATGCTCCATCACAAGGTGTTGGATTTGAGATTAGGGTTTCTGCAACTGCTTCTGCTAGTAACCCTAGCAGCAGTGTCTTGGAAGCTGCTCCTGCTAGTAACCCTAGCGGTATTTCCTCAACGAGCTCAATATCCTAGCGACTATGCTTCCTTGCAATGCTTAGACTGAATGAAGGAGGTGTGGGCCCATAACTTGTTAGAATATGAAAGAATGTGCTCGTTTTACCATTGACAATACCCTTGTCACCCAACCATAGGACGAAGCCACCCTCCGAGCACCTTGACCTTGACAGAGAAAATAATCCTGGTAGCACTCCAATAGACAAGAGAGGATAATGCACCAAGCAAGAAGTAACCAAGATGAACAAATAGTCTCACCCAAAAACTGGCGCAACACCTTCCCTAGGACTTGTGCACAAAAATTGTTGCACTGCAGTGCGCAGAAACTGCTCTCTGCAATTCTGAAAAGTGTGTCAATTGAGAGACTGGCGCCCTGTATTTATAGTGATTTTGGAAAACTTACTAGGGCCAACTTATCCTTCTGGTTACTAATTAATTCATATTAATTATCTATTGTCAGCCGACATCTTGTCTAGGGTTTCCTTCATTTCTTTGCTTCCTTTCAGAACATTCTAATCTTGTCAAAGGTCACAATAGAGGTTCATACCTCCTGAAGCTACCATAATATTAACAATTAGCCTGTATTGTTACCTATGCCATGTCATCATGCCATGTTTCACCCTCTAGTGGTTCCACATCGCACCCTGCTTTGACTTTCACTCTGGTTTGACCAAACTTTGACCAACCATAACTTCTTCATTCGAACTCCTTTTGAAGCGATTTTTTGCGTCGTTGGAAAGCTATCATCGAGATCTACACAATGAAGTAGTTTTCAAGAGAATTTGAGAAGATCGAGTTTTGAGAATTTTGGATCCTCTTGGATCACTTTTGAGCATTTTGGATCCTCCTAGATCACACCTCCCCACTGAAGAACTTTTATACCTTTAAAAGTATGGATCATTCAGAAATAAAGTGAGAAGGATTTCGCTTTACTTCTCCAGTATCATCCATCATCCCTGCTTGGATAATGAGCACCTAACTCATCACAACCATAATGAAGACTGTAACAACACTATTGACCAAGTTAACCATTCCCTTAAATTCACAAACTCCACCATTCACTGTTGCAACTACTAACCATATTGTACTAACTAGTAATAAACTGAACAATAAAACTGAATATACAGATGTGAAAATTTATGAACCATCAACATAGTTTCCCTTCTTAACAGGGAAAAAATAAACCAAAGGACCTATCCTTCTTTCAACATGTTGATGCTTGAATCTGTCAGGGCCGAAACGACAATTTCACGAGGATATGAATCCTCCTTGACATTATTTACTATTTACTTAACATTATTGTTGTTATTTTTTCGTCATAGTAATTGTAAAACAAAATAGTAAACAAAGTTAGGATGATACCTTAATAAATTTATTTTTAACTATAATGATCCCAAGCCAAGATGCAAGGAACATTACGGTTTTGGGTGTCTTTTAAATCTTTTTCTGGTTGTGGTATTTCGTCAAACACTTCGTTGGCCTTCTTGTTTAGATATGTTTACTTGCTGAATGGCCTCTTGATTTCGGCCTTAGGGTTTACTGATGTGTTTATATGAGTGTTTGCAGCAATAAACAAGAAGATACGATCATGGACATACCTCAACCATATGCAATATGATAGACAAGATGAAACATCTCAAATATGCTTTTATTCATGAAATAGAGAAACCTTCTACAATGAAGATGCCGATCTAGAATGCTCAACAGATGGCTAAGAAGATAGACAATAGAGCTGCTACAACATGCTCCAATAGAAGACTACAATAAGCCTCCAAAGGCTGGATTCACAATGAATACTAAATACAAGTATATTTGGTCTGTAAGAATGCAAAAACCCCCAAGCTGGAAGGTTCCACAACCTGCTGGATAGCTAAAGTGAAATATTCTAAGTTGCAAAAGTGGGAAAACCTTCTTGTTCTGGTGTGGGATTTTCATCAAACACTTGGCATGCTTCTATATTTGACTGCTATAGATGAATTTTAATTGGACAACGATCTGTTTCTTTGTTTTGTTTGCTAGTCTGTTGGTTTTCTAACCCCTTATACCTCCCCAATGAAGTGCACAATATATTATTTTGACATTAAGTAAAACCCACAAAATAATGATGAATACAGTCACATTTAAATGAGCAAAATAATCAAACTCAGGCTGATTTTATTAAATGTCAATGGATGAGTTTATTGCAATCAGAATTTGGAGTAAAATACCTCACAAGGATGAGGAGAATGACTTGATATGTGAGACTTGAAACCTTCGATTACATACAGTGATGAAGAGGCCAGAATCGACCCACATTTTGATGGAAAGGGGGTGGCCCCATTGATATCTTGCACCACCAGCTGACAGGTATGTTCCAGCCTTCTCACTCAGCAGTAGGTTACTTGCTCATGGAAGTAAAAACCATCCAGCAGAGGTCAAACCCTTAGCCCCTTTGCCCTTTCTCTCCACACAACACCCTGAGCAACACACAGCCTTGAAGATGGGAGACACGGCCAACAGAGTAACATGCCTTCATACCCAGGAGTGATTTTTCCCAACACTGATATATTTTCCCAGCAGTCAACTTAAATTTCCACACGGCCTTGTTGACACACCCAAACTCGCCTCTGGTTCAACAAATGTTCACCGAATTACAGAACTCGAATTTCCAAAGGATTGGGTCCTTTTCAGAGAGTAAACTCGACCTTCCTGTAGCAAAAGAAAAACTACAACCCTTAGACAACAATGGATTTATCTCTTACTCTGCGTGTAGTGTCCAGGAGGTGCACCCTCTTAAGCAAATAACTCGCCCTCAATGAACAAGATCAAAGTAAAATGTGGTGCGCCCCTGGCTAGGCACAACTCAGCCACCAAGAAGGGATTCGACCCACAGAGAAATTGTTTCCGAACTGAAGAAGCTCACCCCTTTGTGTGTGAAACTCCTAGCCTCCAAAAGATGGTTCGATTAGCCTTCAAACTCTTCAACTTCTTCCCAAACCCGCAAATGAAATTCTTCCCTCAATGAAGATCTTCGAATCACAATGCCAATACTTGCAAATGAGAACCCTGATTGGCTTCTCCAATCTCATGGTTAGGGCAGATAGTTTCACTGCCGAATTCGAGCACCGAGATGGGTTTCCAGCTGAAACCCTCGCTAGCTCTCTGAGCTCTTCTCCAAAACTCAATTTTTTAAATGAATAGTCAATAATCCCTTTTTCCAACCCCCATCCGTCCTTTTACTCTTCCACTTTTCTTTTTCTCCATTAATATATTCATTTAATTAATATTTGGAGAGAAATACCGTCAAAGAGGGGTTTAGTATTAATAAATTCACTTTTCCTAAGTTTTCACTTTATAATTCGAAAGTGACTTTACCAATATCATTTCCCTAACTCATCTGTCTAATGGTTTACAGGAAACTGTGTAAACCACCACGGTATTCTGATTGCCTAGGGAAGATGGGACATTACAGTCCTCCCTTCCCAAATTTGCTTGTCCTCAAGAAACTTCAAACCTGGAAACTGTAACACCTGCTCGTTTTCCCAAGTAGCATCCTCCACCAGTAGATCCTTCCATTTCACCAAAAACTCTTTGACCACCCTGTTACGAAGCTTCCTCTCCTGTACCTGTAAAATCTCTTCGGGGCTTGTGGCCAACTGCCCCTCGTCATCCAAAGGGGGTAACTCATGTGAGGCAACCACCTGTTGTCCTATTACCTGCTTAAGGCAAGATACGTGAAACACATTATGAATCTTGCTCCCCTCAGGTAGCTCTAGTTTGTATGCAAACTGCCCCACCTTCCGAGTTATCCTGTAGGGCCCATAGTAGCGAGGTTTGAGCTTCTCGGACCCCTTCTATTTCAATGAAGATTGTCAGTATGGTTGTAGTCGCAGGAACACTAAATCTCCCACCTCGAACGAGCGCTCGGTCCTGTGCCTGACCGCATAAATCTTCTGCTGATTCTAGGCCACCCTCATGTTCTCCTTCAATGCTCTCAGAATATCCTGGCTGTCCTGTATCCAATCTCTGGCCTTCAATGCCCTACTATCACCGAATACAACGTCTTCAAAATTCATGGCCTCATAGCCATAGAGTGCCCGAAAATGGGTCATGCCAATGGACATGTGATGGGTGGTATTGTAACAGTACTCCCCCAGGTGTAACCACTTCACCCAAGCTCTCTGTTGCCCAGAAATGTAGGTCCGCAAATAAACTTCCACCCATTTGTTCACAATCTTTGTTTGTCCGTTAGTCTGCGGGTGGTAACTAGTGCTCGGTGTTAATTCGGTCCCTAGCAACCTAAAAAGCTCTTGCCAAAATCCTCCCATGAACCTGCTGTCTCTATCACTGACGATGGTTTTGGGCAATCCATGCAAACAAAAAATCTCTCTGAAAAATAGCTCAACCACTTGTGCTGCTGAGTAGTCTAAAGGAATAGCGAAGAAGTGGGCAAACTTGTTGAGTCTATCCACCATGACATAAATGAAATCCTTCCCCTACACCCTAGGTAACCCGGTGATGAAATCCATGGAGATGCTTTCCCATTTCTGATTTGGAATGGGCAATGGCTGTAATAATCCGACCGGATGGGTGTGATCCACCTTGTTCCACTGGCAAACTCCGCACTCCTGAACGTGCTTCAGTATGCCTCCCTTGAGGTTCTTCCAAGTGAACCTCTCCCGGACCTACCTATAAGTCTTCAGGAACCCCTGGTGTCCTGCTAACAGTGAATCATGGGTTGCCTGCATGATATTCTGCCTGATGTGCGAACCTGGAACCAAATAAATTCGGTCTTTGTAGTAGATGACATCATCCACCACTCTGTACCTGTCATCTATAGCCTATCCATCCAAAACCTCGCAAGCAAACTTATTCTTGGAATACTCTACCAGTCTTCCGATATGTCCATCAAAGATAGAGTAGGGGGCATCCTAGAAAGAGTGTCAGCTACCACATTGTTCTTCCCCTTCACATACTCAATCTCAAAATCATAGGCCTGGATTTTACTCACCCACTTTTGTTGTCTGTCATTCAGTTCCTTCTGCTCCAAGAAGAATCGGAGGCTGTTGTGATCCATCTTGACCTTGAACCTGGTTCCCACTAGATAGTGCCAAAATTTGGCCAATGCATGCATGATGGCCAACGTCTCTTTATCATAAATAGAGTAGAGCTTCTCGTAATATCTAAGCTTCCGACTCTCGAAAGCTATGGGATGATTCCTCTACATAAGCATGGCTCCAATACCCACTCCTGATGCATCACACTCCAACACGAAGGGTTGGGTAAAGTCCAGAAAATCTAAGACCGGGCATGAACTCATGATGTCCTTCATCCTGTCGAAGACCCCCTGTGCCTCATCTGTCCACTCAATGGCCCCCTTCTTGGTCAAATCTGTCAGTGGGGCTATCAACTGAGAAAAATCCTTCACATACCTCTGGTAGTAAGTGCATAAGCCCATGAAGCTCTTTAACTCTGTAGTGTTCCTCAATGGAGGCCAATCACGAATCGCTTGGATCTTGTCCCAGTGCACCTGCACTCTCTGATCTCCAATCACATGCCCCAAATAGAGCATCTCTGTCAACCCAAACTCAAATTTGGACAACTTCACATACAACTCCTGTTTGTCCAATATTACCATCACCTCATCTAGATGTTGGAGGTGTTCCTCCCAAGTGCGGCTGTAGACCAAAATGTCATCGAAAAAAACCAACAAATGCTTCCTGAGCTGCTTGCTAAACGTGTGGTTCATATAGGAATGAAATGTGGCCGGGGCGTTGGTTAGCCCAAAAGGCATCACCAAGAACTCGTAGTGCCCATAGTGGCACCTGAAGGCTATATTGTACTCATCCCCCTCTTGCATCCTGATCTAATGATAGCCCGACCATAGATCAATCTTCGAAAAGTATTTGGCCCCTCTCAACACATCCATCAACTCATCAATCCAGGGTATAGGGTACCTATTCTTGATGGTCCTCTTGTTGAGGGCTCGGTAATCAATGCACATTCTGAAGGTCCCATCCTTCTTCTTTACCAGCCCTACAGAAGAAGCGAAAGGACTCAAACTCGGTCTGATGTGGCCCATCGCCAGTAGCTCCTTGATGGTATTTTCTATCTCATCCTTATAGGCCTTGGGGTGCCTATACGAGGTGGTAATCACTACTCTCGTACCCTCCTCTAACTCAATGGTGTGCTCAAAGCCCCTATCTGGAGGCCTACTTGGAGGTATATCACCAAAGACCTTCTGGTGCTTCTTAAGCAAGGCCTTTATCTCTCTCAGAAAATTGGGCTCCCTGCCCTTGGGCTTCTGCACTGAAATCTGAAACTCTGCAACCCATGCAATGTCGTCCTACCTCAGCACTGCCTCCATCTTCTTTGCGGTCACTACCTTGGGAGGGTAAGTGTTCATGCCTCTCAAAACCACTCTCTTGCCATCCTATCCCTGGAACTCCATCTCCATAGTCTGGTAGTTAGTGGAGTACTTCCCTAGGGAGTATAACCACTGAACTCCCAATACCACATTGGTGTTAGGCACCTTCACCACGAAGAAGTCATCAGTAATCGTCTAGTTCCCTAGGCTCAATGTCATCCGTGGGACGTATCTGGTGCAGTTTAAGGTGTTCTCCCCCGATATGATCACTGAAAATCCCTCAAAGGATTCGGTGGTAATGCCCTTCCGCTCTACCAATGAAGCATCGATGAAATTGTGGGATGCCCCACCATCCACCAACACTGTCACTCTGTGTCCTTGTACTCCTCCCCTCATCCTGAAGGTATGAAACCTGGGGATCCCTGCGAGTGATGCTATAGTCCCCTGATTCTCCATCGATGCCTACTCTGCCTCTGCCATCGGTGGGTCCTCCTCCTGTCCCTGTTCTCCTACCTCCTCATCCTCCCCGCTATCTGAGAACACCTCTATGTAGTGTGCCTTGGCCTTGCCTGCACACCTGTGACCTGGTACCCATGGTTCCTGGTAACTGAAACACAACTTCTTCCTCAGATCCTGCCTGGTAGCATCATCCATCCTGTTCCTGCCTGTCCAATCCCTCTGTGGCTGTCCTGCTCAGTCTCTCTACTACTGTCCTGTGCCATCCCTCTGTGGTGGTCCCCTGTCATTGAACTTCGTGGGGAAGTTCGGTCTCGGGGTGAACTTGGGCTTGGGTACTGACTCCTGTAGGTCTTTAGCCCTGCTAACTACATCCTGTAGCGAAGTAGGCTTGCAAGCCTTCACCCATCCTCGAAGTGGATCGGTTATCCCTTCTATGAACAACATCACCAATCGGGCCTCAAAGATATCAGTGACCATCACTGATATCCTATGGAAATATGATATAAAGGCCTTTGTCGAACCAGTTTGTTTCAACTGTGCCAAGTCTCTGAAAGACAACTCAGGATCTCTCCTATCAAATCTATGCACCCGTCTCCCTGTAAACTCAGCATAGGTGACAATATGGGCATGTCCCAGAGTGGACATCCCGTGGTACCACCAGTCCTGTGCCTCACCCTCCAAGTGCAATGTTGCCAACTTAATGGCATCGGTCTCCGCCATGGGGTTCAACTGGAAGTAGGTGTCGAGCTTCTGCACCCAAGCTCATGCAGTGCACTTTGACGTCCCATTGAAGTATGGTAAAGTGAGCTTGCCCACTGTGCGTTGTAACTCGTAGTTCTGTGTGGGACCCCTATTGAAGAACCTCGGTCTGTTTCTCCCTTTGAAGCTACAAAACTCGGCAAAAGTCATAGCTTCTCTCAATTCTGCATCCATGGCCTTATACTCCTGGAAATAGTCTGCTAATGGCTTATCCTGCTCTACTTTCGTTCTGAGGGTTGGTCCTGGAAGTGATCACCTCAATATGAGGTTTGTGTGTGTTTCTCCCTTCTTCCATCTGCCCTCTATTGCTACTCTCTCCCTTTTCTTCACCATGCTTACTCCCTAGAGCATAACCTGTGACTCTTCCCATGAACTCTCGGGTCTCTCTCTGGCCCTCTGCAATATCCTGTAAGGCTCTCATAATCCCTTTGATCAAACAGTCCTCTTTGTCCTCTGTCAGATTTACGTTTTTCCCTGGAGTGTCCTCCATTTCTTCTCTTCTGCCCTCTAAGCTCCTATACCTCTTGCACCTATAAGTGATGTTCTGCTGCCCCTCCTCAGTCATCAATGTCGCCCACAGCTGGCGAGGATCATGCTCTAATACCACTGAAATATTCTAAGTTGCAAAAGTGGGAAAACCTTCTTGTTATGGTGTGGGATTTTTGTCAAACACTTAGCATGCTTCTGTATTTGACTGCTGTAGATGAATTTTAATTGGACAGTGGTCTATTTCTTTGTTTTGTTTGTTGGTCTGTTGGTTTTATAACCCCTTATACCTCCCCAGTGAAGTGCACAATGTATTATTTTGACATTAAGTAAAACACACAAAATAATGATGAATACAGTCACATTTAAATGAGAAAAATAATCAAACTCAGGCTGATTTTATTAAATGTCAATGGATGAGTTTATTGCAATCAGAATTTGGAGTAAAATACCTCACAAGGATGAGAAGACTTGAAACCTCCAATTACATACAGGGATGAAGAGACCAGAATCGACCCACGTTTTGATGGAAAGGGGGCGACCCCATTGATATCTTGCACCACCAGCTGATAGGTATGTTCCAGCCTTCTCACTCAGCAGTAGGTTACTTTCTCATGCAAGTAAAAACCATCCAGCAGAGGTCAAACCTGCAACCCCTTTTCCCTTTCTCTCCACACAACACCCTGAGCAACACGCAACCTTGAAGATGGGAGACACGACCAGCAGAGTAACACGCCTTCATACCCAGGAGTGATTTCGCTCAACACTGATATATTTGCCCAGCAATCAACTTAAATGTGCACACGACCTTGTTGACACACCCAAACTCGCCTCTGGTTCAACAAATGTTCACTGAATTACAGAACTCGAATTTCCATAGGATTGGGCCCTTTTTAGAGAGTAAACTCGACCTTCCTGTAGCAAAAGAAACACTACAACCCTCAGACAACAATGGATTTATCTCTTACTCTGTGTGTAGTGTCCAGGAGGTGTGCCCTCTTAAGCAAATAACTCTCCCTCAATGAACAAGATCAAAGTAAAATGTGGTGCACCCCTGGCTAGGCACAACTCAGCCACCAAGAAGGGATTCGACCCACAGAGAAATTTTTTCCGAACTGAAGAAGCTCGCCCCTTTGTGTGTGAAACTCCTAGCCTCCAAAGATGGTTCGATTAGCCTTCAAACTCTTCAACTTCTTCCCAAACCTGCAAATGAAATTCTTCCCTCAATGAAGATCTTTGAATCACAATGCAAATACCTACAAATGAGAACCCTGAATGGCTTCTCCAGTCTCACGGCTAGGGCAGATAGTTTCATTGCTGAATCCGAGCACCGAGATGGGTTTCCAGCTGAAACCCTCGCTAGCTCTCCGAGCTCTTCTCCAAAACTCAATTTTTTAAATGAATAGTCAATAATCCCTTTTTCCAACCCCCTCCATCCTTTTACTCTTCCACTTTTCTTTTTCTCCATTAATATATTCATTTAATTAATATTTGGAAAGAAATACCCTCAAAGAGGGGTTTAATATTAATAAACTCACTTTTCCTAAGTTTTCACTTTATAATTCAAAAGTGACTTTACCAATATCATTTCCCTAACTCATCCGTCTAATGGTTTATGGGAAACTGTGTAAACCACCACGGTATTCTGATTGCCTAGGGAAGATGGGACATTACATAAAGCTCCTCTACAATTCAGCCCTACTGCCAAATGTGTCCAATCACCTCAAGAAAGATGCCAAACAATAGATCGGGTGATGGAAAGAACAACCCAGGTGCCCAAATCTCCAAGATCTCCCTCAAACCCTATGGATCTGAACCTCCACCAAGATATGGTGCACCCCCCTGGATGCCTAAAACCCTAGATAAATCAAACTCACTCCTGGATGCCTCCAAATGCTCCACAAAACTGCTAGAATGATAGATCGGGACTTGGTTACCTCCTTGGTGAATTCCCAAGCGAAATGGTGAAGATATGAGATAGAAAATGACTAAAACCAATTTCTGAAGTTTGCTCCTCTCCTCCAATTCGTCCCTGCATGCATATAATAAATCAAATGGCACCTAAAACTCCTCATGAATGGACTAGTTCTGATGTCCAAGGCCCTGCAATGAAAACCCAGGTGATAGAATCTCTAAAAGCCCTGCCAATCACCTACAATGAATCTCTCTCCAAGAATGGTGTGCCCCCCTTGCTGGAAACCCCCAATGCTGCACCCTCCTTCTCTTCCTGTGCCTATGGCTGGTGTAGAACCCTCTTGCACTGATGTAGAACTGACTAGAATGGTGTGGGAGTGTATTGCATCTCCGAGACCAAGCTTGGGACAAGCTAGGTGGAATCTTTCATCACTGAATCATCCTCTAGGATTTGTTAAGTCAAAACCCTCAAAACCCCCAATGCTGGGCTCACTAGCTAAAAGCCAGATATCAAATATGATCATACATGAATGCATGAGTAGAGGCCCTTGCCTTTCCTTTATAATTTTTGGCTCACCTTGTCCCTCCAAAGTGACTTTCATTTTATTAATATTTAATTACTTAACTAAATCACTTTAATTAATTAATTAACCTTTTTACCTTTGAAAAGCGCCTTATCTCTCCTTGTGGCTTCCCTGGCCACTGAAAGTCACTTCTAGCCATCCCATACTGTAGTGTTTCTCCTCCCGATTCCAATGAGTTATTACACTGAGAGGTTCCTCCAAGTAATGTGCCCAAAATGACCTCTTAAGTGAATTTAATTGACTTATAACTCAAAATAGTCAAAATCATGGAAATAATCGAAATGCAACAGAACCAAAGCCAACCTATGTGGAATGGCTCATAATGATGAGATATGATGAGCAATGTAAGATGGACCTCACAATTCCTCTCAATAACCCCTGTACTTGCTATAACACCCATCTGACTACTCTGGTCATCATAAACCTTTGCACTGTGATGATGTCCCAAAGTGGGGACATTGCAGTCCTCCCTACTAGAAAATTGCTTGTCCTCAAGCAATAACCAAATCCCTCCAAGTAAAATACCAGGATCCCATGTCCACCTGTGGGATACATAGTAGAACCCATACAAAGATGAAGACTCATACACTCTGCCCCATGGGTCCCATAACAAGTCATGAACTGCTAGCCACTGGGAAGCATAATCCTAAAATAAACTAAGTCTGTGAGTCTCCTACATATGACACATTTCCTCATCTAGGAATGAGTCCATCCTCCAAGTCTCTACCAAGATCCACACGGCCTCCATCAACTGCACATGCTGATGCTAGGATGAGGTACTGCAAGACTTCTGTGAGACACCCTCAAGCGATGTTCTCTCCTCAACCCTAAAGCTCAATGGAAAGTTATGATAACTTTCCCATGCAGAGGTCCATTCGCCCCTGTCAGTCAGTGAAATTCTCAACCCTGCAATCCCTGGGTCCCATGCTAACCTCTGTCAAAGATCCTCATGCTGACATTGCACTTCGGTGACCCTGCCTGACTTCTCCCTGTATGTATATTAGATCCTCAAGATGAAATCCATGTGGCCATTGGACCTGGTGTCTAGAAAATATACTTGTAAAGATGTCCCTGTAGAAGTCGTACCTGTCCACCCACCTCTATGTCCAATCATGTTGATCAAGAGTGAAAAGATTCCTTGCTCTATTGGACAAAAACCTGCAGGCCTTCTCCAAATCAACCCCTGGTGGAGTATGCGACTCTCAGGTGCACCGTGGGTCATCATGTAGAAAAACATCCTGCTAACCAAGTGAACTACCGGATCCCATGGCAAACCTGGAAGTTTATCACTTCCAATCTACGCTAGTTGCTCTTGTGCCAGGCCGATCACTGTCGAAATCCCTCTGTGCTCATATGCTATCACCTGGCCTATGGTGCTCACCATAATACACTAAATCTCAGCTGGCTACTCATGAAGTCCACCTCTACTCTGTTGTATGTCGTAAAAGTACTTCTGTCAGGTGGTCTCGGCCTAATCACTCTCCATGCCCTCTGCCACTGTCTATCTCTCCTCATGCTGCTGTCAATGATAAATGTGTCAGGAAAAGGTGACAGAGACATCTGTAGCTGACTGCAGGTTTGAAAAATACCACCTGCCTCGATCAATCCCAAGGACTCGACCAAGAGCATGTCTACCTATACCCCTGATAACTACTCGCTTGCAGCCCTTACTAAACCCCAATCATTAGGTACAACCAGAAGTAACCCCCATAACTGCTGGTAAACCAATCTCCATCTTCTATCACCCACGCAACTGCTGAAACGGTGAAGGTGATATCTCATAACCATATGCTGCTGCAAAGGAGTGGCCTCTGCATGCTCCCCTAAGTGTGTCTCCTCCCTATAAGGCAGTACACCGCTCTGAATCCCACCATACATCTCGACATGTACCTATGAGCTATCACTAATCACTGTATGCTCCGGCATACTCATGTCGTCTCCCATAGACTCATGTTGCATCATAGATCCTGGGCATACTACTGGATCAACCTCTACATGGAGGTCAATCGCTCTCGGAACACAAATGGAAGTGTCCTCCATCAACTGGTGCTCCTTTTCTAGATCACCAACATTCTTTATCAATGTGACTGACTGATACATCTGAGTGTCCACTAAGACAGATGCAGTGGATCTTTGACGAATATCCTCAAGAGACTCATCTAACCTAGACTTTGATTCTTGAAGCGTTGTCTATGTGCCTTTCAAGAATCCTCAAGTTCTCTACAACTTCTGAGTGAGTCAATCCATCTCCAAATATTGATCCCTCAGAGCCTCATGATACATCTCACCAACCCTCAATAGATAATCTATGTCAATCAACAACTGCTGGTAGTCGGTCCTCATCACAGATACTCTCACCTTGAGAGTATGAAAATCATCCATGGCAATTCCCTCATTTGAACTACCACGTGCCACTGACACTCTCCAACAGTAATCTTCCATCAATGCATGGATGTCATCACTGTGCCTAGTGGCTGCTATGATCATAGCCTCAACGACTCTCAACTGTGCTTCTAAGTGGTGTGGCTCTTGATCACAGTCATGGTGAGGTACCCCCTCATGTCTCTCACTGCTAGTGTCATCACTAAAATCCTCAACAACACTCTCTGTAGAAGATAAAGTGATGAACTGCCTGCTGTCTACTATGCCACTGGGTCTACCCATACGTAACAACACATCATCCTCAACTGCTAGCTCCCTCTGAATCATACTGTATCCAATGTGAGTAGCCATATCCTCCTGTGCACTCAACTTGCTACTATCATCTATGCCTGGATCCCATATAGCTATGTATAGACACATTCTATGGTCATCCTAAATACTAAAGAGTACATCCTCACCCATGCAGGATGATCCTGGAAATAAGTGCTCCATAAACCTGCCAATCTCCACAATCTGCTCAACTAATGGAGTCTCCAAAAGATGTGACTCAATCTCCTCATGTTGATCTGTAAGTGTAGGATCAACTACCTGCATGTCCTATGTCTCCTCCTGAATCTGTGGATCCACGTGTCCATGGTGTGAGTCCCTCACACACGAATCCTCCATCATATCTGAGATGCCACTGGTATCCTTCTGTGACATGGCTATCATCTATGTCTAAAAAGACAACAGATGTGTCACGACCACCATAGCAGGTTCGTCATCTGTCAGTGCTAACATGTGTGAGTCCTCACTAGTGTCACCACTCTCTTGGGATGTAAGGTCATCAACACCATGTGATATGTCTACTGAAGTATTGGTGCTATCATCCTGTCCACCCGATTGTCTATCCACTATACAAGGGTCATCCTCCTCCTCAAGCATGCTTGTAACATCATCCTCTATATAAGAGTCACTATCACTAGCCTCTGTGCAAGAGTCACTATCATCATTAGACTGTCCCAAATCATCATCTATCGCTCCCTCCTCACTCATCTCATCATCACTGTCATAGTGTGCCTCAATAGTGTGCTTCTGGTCCTTACCCTTGCACCTATGATCTGGTTCCCATGGCCCCTTGCAACTGTGGCAAGGTTGTGTGCTCCTAATGGGCATGCGGCTCCTCTGTTATTCCATCCATCTATCTGCTTCTTCTTTCTTTTTACCTGCTAGGATGATCCCGCGTAAAATATCCTCTTTGCTCCAACTGGGCTTTCTAAAAGCTACATACTGAGGAAAGGTTATGAGAGCCCTACTTTCCTTGCTAAGGCTGGAATATGTTATCTCCAAGCATGTCATCTCAAAGGATATCTTATCCATTTCTTTCCAACTATCCATTTATCCCTATGAAAGACCCCTTAGGTTGGAAGGATTTAAGCTCTGATACCACTGTAATGATCCCAAGCCAAGATGCAAGGAACATCACGGTTTTGGGTGTCTTTTAAATCTTTTTCTGGTTGTGGTATTTCGTCAAACACTTCGTTGGCATACTTGTTTAGATATGTTTACTTGCTGAATGGCCTCTTAATTTCGGCCTTAGGGTTTACTGGTGTGTTTATATGAGTGTTTGCAGAAATAAACAAGAAGATACGATCATGGACATACCTCAACCATATGCAATATGATAGGCAAGCCAAAACATCTCAAATCTTCTTTTATTCATGAAATAGAGAAAACTGCTACAATGAAGATGCCGATCTAGAATGCTCAACAGATGGATAAGAAGATAGACAATAGAGTTGCTACAAAATGCTCCAATAAAATACTACAATAATCCTCCAAAGGATGGATACACAATGAATACTGAATGCAAGTAGATTTGGGTCGTAAGAATGCTAAAACCCCCAAGTTGGAAGGTGCCACGCCCTGCTGGATAGCTGAAGCTCCTCTACAATTCGGCCCTGCTACCAAATGTGTCCATTCACCTCAAGAAATATGCTAAACAGTAGATCGGGTGATGGAAAGAACAACCCAAGTGCCCGAATCCCCAAGATCTCCCTCAAACCCTATGGATCTTAACCTCCTCCAAGATATGGTGCACCCCCCTGGATGCCTGAAACTCTAGATAAATTGGCCTCACTTCTGGATGCCTCCAAATGCTCCAGAAAAATGCTAGAATGATAGATTAGGACTTGGTTACCTCCCTGGTGAAGTCCCAAGAAAAATGGTGAAGATCTGAGCTAGCAAATGATTGAAACCAATTTATGAAGTTTGCTCCTCTCCTCCAATTCGTCCCATGCATCTAATAAATCAAATGGCATCTGAAAATCCTCATGATGGACTAGATCTGATGTCCAATTCCTTGCAATGAAAAACCAGGTGATATAATCTCCAAAATCCCTGCCAATCATCTGCAATGAATCTCTCTCCAAGAATGGTGCACCCCCTTTGCTGTAAATCCCCAATGGTGCGCCCTCCTTCTCTTCCTGTGCCTGTGGCTGGTGTAGAACCCTCCTGCACTGATGTAGAACTGACTAGAATGGTGTGGGAGCGTATTTCATCTCCAAGACCAAGCTTGGGACAAGCTAGGTGGAATCTTTCACCACCAAATAGTCCTCTAGGATTTGTTAAGTCAAAACCCTCAGAACCCCCAATGCTGGGCTCACTAGCTAAAAGCCAGATATCAAATATGATCATACATGAATGCATGAGTAGAGGCCCTTGCCTTTCCTTTATACTTTTTGGCTCACCTTGTCCCTCCAAAGTGACTTTCATTTTATTAATATTTAATTAATTAATTAGCCTTTTTACCTCTAAAAAGCACCTTATCTCTCCTTGTGGCTTCCCTGGCCACTGAAAGTCACTTCTAGCCATCCCATCCTGTAGTGTTTCTCCTCCCGATTCTAATGAGCTATTACACTAAGAGGTTCCTCCAAGTAATGTGCCCAAAATGACCTCTTAAGTGAATTTAATTAACTTATAGCTCAAAATAGTCAAAATCATGGAAATCATCGAAATGCAACAGAACCAAAGCCAACATATGCGGAATGGCTCATAATGATGAGATATGATGAGAAATGCAAGTTGGACCTCACAATGCCTCTCAATAACCCCTGTACTCGCTATAACACCCATCTGGCTACTCTGGTCATCATAAACCTCTGCACTGTGATGATGTCCCAAAGTGGGGATATTACATTAACAATCTATATTGTAAAATGTATATATTTTTGTGGTTTGTTTTAAAAAGGTATATTTATGTAAATTTTAAAAATGTAATATTGATTTATTAAGATTTCTCTTTAAAAATCGAAATGTAAAATGATTAGTTAAAAATTATTTTTAATTATTTTTGAAGTTTTTTGTTGGCAAGTACTAAACACCCAATGCATAAATATTAACATGCATAACTTACATAACCAATTAGATGAGTCCCATTTCATGTGGGGGGCCATAATTTCCCTTGGGGGTGGTCCCCAACCATCATTGGTTGTCTTTTCATCTAGGATTGTAGGCCTCTAGCTTTCATTACCCTACTCAAGATTCTCTAGAGGATTTTTTTTGTAAATATTGACAAAGACAAGTCATGGAAAGTT
>ML790508.1:284154-324673 GCA_009831015.1 Picea engelmannii | reverse complement strand
CATGAATGGGTTATGGGGTAGATCGCTTGCTTAAATATTACTGCAAAGACAAGCTTGATATATAGATATATATTTTTCTTAATATGTCCATGAGATCAAATATCTAAGGCACAAAGGCTTATGACTCGAGGAAACTCATCTTTCTAGGTCTACAAATAGATATCTAGATACACAAACCCATTCCTCAGTGAATGCATGAACACGCATTACACTAAAGAGAGGGGAGAAAGTAGTATAACACTAATCCATTTAACTCAAGGTTATCTTATTATAGTGGCATATCCCCGTGTTGAGATGTCAATGCACTTGTTTACTTTTTTTTGTGTGTGTGTGATTATGAGCTTATAAGAGTTTTGTCATGTATATGTACTAAGGGTAAAAATAAAAAGGGGTATTAAAATTTCCACAAAAAAATGGATACCTAGATATCTAGTAAAAATATGGGGTTTCTAAATTGGATAGATGTATTGGGAGGGGGGTTCACCAAAATAATTGTTTTGGTGGGCGGGGGGGGGGTATTTTTCAATATATCGTGAAATTAGGGGTATTCTTAAATATCCCATGAATGAAAGTGATATCTCATATGTTCATTTATTGAATCCCCAGTGCTCCTAAGAAAGTAAATTTATAGGATATGGAAACATGGAGTAGTTGGCCATGTAATTTAATAATACGACCCTAAGTGGACTTAGCATATACCTAGTACCAGAAAAGGTGTTTCGGATTTTTGGGTCTACAATAAAGTGGCGACGCTAAAGGATGCCAAGGTGAATCAACTTATTCCTAAGTGTTAAACCCCCAAGAATGAGGGACAACACAATAAATGTCTTTTTGGGCTCAACCAAAGGTTTCTAAACACTACAACCAATCAACCCTGGTCATTTTCTTAGATTTGAGCCACCAAAGTTTATTCAACTGACCATCCAAGATAAGATTATGATAGAACCATCTATAACCATCAATGGATTTGTACTTCTTAAAGTCCTTAGCCTTGTTTCATTTTCAACCCTTCCATGAGGGTTTATAATATTGAAAGCCTATCTTTATGAGAAGAGAGAATACTAATTTATTTGATTCAATCAAATGCCAACATTTCTAGAATATTGGCTAGCTGAAATTTGAATTTCAACTCCATGAAAGGTAGTAAATGTCAACTCTAGGCATCAAATATGTGTTTGATAATGTTGATTTCTCTTCTAAAATATCTTAAGGCTAAGAACCATGTTGAGTTGTTCAAAAGTTTTCATTCATGCAATGGAATAAGTTACCACCATAAGGTATGTCCATTCAAGGATAGACTGGACATAAGATCTTGGTCTTACCAACTAAGATGGGATTTAATCACCTTGTAGCCTTCAAAGTACTCTATAAGAAACAAAATTTCAAATTTCACCTTCACATTGTCTAACACTAACAATGAGTTTGCAAAGTGAGACTTTTCCAATAATTCTTTCCTAGGGGGATCCTAAGTGAATGTAATTCCTCAAAATAACTTCGTCAACCTTTAGTATGTCCTAAAGTTTATCAACATTAGTTTTTGTTTTCTCATCAAAGATGATGGACTACAACCATTGGTTGGCATGCTCTAGTTCCTTTTTCACAACCTTGTGTCATTTCCATTGGATTTAGGAAATTTACTTTCATTACCCCATTAGAAAGATGCGACTTGTGCAATGACATCCTCCCACCAAAAAATCCAACCATATTCACCCTTGGGTTTGGGTAAGAGATCCAAAACCCTTTTAATGCAACTAAGATAACTTTGTTATTTAATTGATGCACATTTAAAACCACTAGGGGATTCACTGGTCGGTCTAGAAGGTGCATTGATATTCTCCCTCTTAGGGCTCAATTCCAAAAAGAGGGTGTTTTGTTTGTCCCATTAAAAGATAAGGTTTTCATAGTTGTTAAGTCAGGTTCGGTGTGGCATTAGCCATACAATATGTATGACATCCTATCTCTTGAGAGGTGGTGGACACTCGATAACTAAGTTTAGGGAAGCATCTCAAAATACTTTATAAATGTGATACATTTTAAGAGAAAAAAAAAGTCTTTTATATTTTCATATTATGATCTCCCTATGACAAAGATAATTGAATCACTTGGTGGTTTGAAACAGTGGACTCTCCTAGGAGTTGGACATGCTTTTCATTATCACTATCGAAGTAGAAGGTATTCTTATCCAAGGGGTGGATTTAGTCTCTTAAGAACCCTTTCATTACCTTTTTAAAGTTGGACAATGTAAACTATTAATTAGAATATTTCTTACTATTTTTATTATGATGACTCAGTTCCCAATGAGAACTTTATCACTACAAGGCATTTAGATGGCACACCTTCTTTGTTCTCATGAGTTCCCACCATATTAAAATTCATATACACAAACTAATGGGATTTTGATTGTTCTTTGACCATTTAATTCCAAAAATGTCCTTCTTTGTAGTAGTATTATTGGATGCATGAATGCTAAACACATGTTAGACAAACCAAGAGGAAACAAAGAACTTGTCCACCAAATATGAGTTACAAGTTGTAGAAGGGAAACTAGTAGTAAAAAAAAATGGCTTACACTCTAACCAACAAGAATTAGGGCATAGTAAACCCCACAAAAATAAAACAAAATCAAGATTTTAATAGTTTGGTCCACTTATCAACTTACTTCATAACTATGAAGAGTTGGAGAAAACAACTGAAAATTTAGCCATAGTTTCATTTCTCATGCAACTAAATAGATTTTAATTGATGCCTCAAAATCGTTTTTAGGGTATTCACTATTTTATAAAGAAACACAAGTACTAATTTCACATTAATAGCATGCCTACAAATAGTAATTTCACCCTTTTGGATCGACATAATAAAATCGATGTTAGAAAAAACAATTATGCTACAACATCCTTTATTTACTTCCACATCAACACTGTAAGATCTATGGGAATGAGAATTACAAAAATTGTGTCTTTGATACTAGCTTTTCATCTTTTAGAAAATATCTTATGTTGAAGTCTGGTATTAACTAGAATTTTAGTGTCTCTAATCTAGTTGCTATTTCTAGATTGTTCATATAAATCCCTATTTCATAATTTGATTATCAATGAAGTGGTTTAATCGTTGCTATAGTTGAACCTTCCAAAAATAATGCACTACTCTTGACAAACTTATTGGAATATATTAGAAAGTTGACATCTCTCATTGTGAGGTTTGTTGTGAACAATAGATTCCTTTGCTATGAGAACAATTAAGAAAACATTTTCACTGTGAAATCAAATCCAGTTAAAGAAAATTTTTGTATTAGAAATGAATTGCGATACCTATGTTTGATGGCATGCAATGTTTCGATGAGTTGAAGGTATATTTTGTTGTTGCTTCTATAGTTGAACTATCAACCAACAATGAGCTATCGTCAACAATATTATTAGAAAATAGCCGAAGTTGGAAACTTTGAACACCATCAGATGTGGATTTTTCAATAGTAATAATAATGAATAAAAGAGTTAGACTATTATACCAGGGCCAATAATAGACCGTATTTTATGTAAATCATAATATAATATCAAATTGAAATACCTATAATGTATTGAATAGATTGTTGCACTATATTAGATATATTCTCCACATTTCTTTGTTTTCCATAAGAAATGTCCATTTGCTCATCTATGATTTTTTCTTTGTGTGAACATATCCAACGCTCTGAAATTGTGTTTTATCTTTCCTTGAATGCAACTCGTGACCATATTGTATTTTTTTATTGAGCGAGATCAAAAAAATATGTCACCTCTTGGTAATGATCTTAGACGTTCAATTATAATACTGAAAAACATCTTATTGTATTCTAGAAGTACATTGCTAGCAAAGTAATTAAGTACATATACTTTCTCCCAAACTTGTAGTTGTTATGGCTAATAAACCTCTCAATTCTTAATGAGTCGATGAAATAACAAATTTCATTTCATCGGCTTCAAACATGGCACTATTTAGTCTTATAGTTGTTAAATCAACATGATATGATAAATTCTCCACATCATTCATCTTTGTTTCATTAGGAAAATTAATATTTGGAGGAGAATTAAAGCATGGTAAAATCTTTGTTTTCATTTTTGGGCTCAAGACAATTGTTTCATTTAAATTAACTAAACATCTAAGCCTCTCAGTAATAGAACTAGAAACATTTGGTAATAAATCACCACCCAAAACATGTTTACCTATTGACATGTCGACTTATAGGACATGTTTACAAGCATTGGCATTCAATTCCCATTCACAGCTACATAAGGGAAAATATAATCATGTATGTATGACATTATATCAGGCATCACAAGTATTGTTATTTGGATACAAACCTAGTATTCATTATTATTTTGTCATTCACGTACCTAATCTTCATACGGTATTTGTTTTGCTTTGCACTCACGTGAAATTAGTTGTTCCTAAGATTTCTAGATTGTACAATGCCAACTTTTAAACATTGGATATGAATGTAATAAGGTTCAACTTTTTTGAATAACACATGAATTAACCAATCAAACTGTCTAAGGCATCCATTATTCTACTAAAAAATGTACCTTTGTTTTAAGTACCTATTCTAAGATTCCATTGAATTATTTTTATTTTGATTGAAATGTAGAAATTTTCTATAAACTTTCCCCTACATATCTAGAAAAAAAATAGGGGTTAGTGAGAAAGTAATAAAATTATAGAGGAATCCCAATAAAGAATATAGTCACTCCATAAAGGTGAAAAACCACACTTACAAACTTTGTTGTTAGCTATCCATGTGGTCATGAAATAATTAAAAATTTTCATTGTTCATGGAATTCATCAAAGATCTATGGAAATTGATTTTTGTATGAGATTATCATCTTGACATGAGTGTAGTATTTCTCCTACAACATGCAAAATTATGACTTATTTTCCCTTCCTTTGACTTTGTTTCCAACATTCTTCAACCATGTACGATGAATATGACATATATATAATAATATTGATGAATTGGTTAAACTCCTAAAATGACATTACATTAAAAGATAGTTAAAAAATATTAAAAACTTTAAAAATGTCACCTTGATGCCTCAATCTTAGTTGCATCATTGTCTATGATAAAAGCATGAACATATCAATCTGGACATTCTTTCATTCCAATGCTAAATAATGTTGATAACAATTTTTGTATATTAGTTGTTGTATTACATGATAAAATCACTTAATCCACTGGGACACCATTATGGTGTTTTTCGTAAACCAACAATATATAAATTTGATACAATATTTAAAGAAACAAATAATTATATTAAAGTCCACATATAATAAATCATTTCAATAATTATAAAGAAATTAGATTCATGAGAAATATGTATGCACCCCATATTTGTTTGTGTTAAATGTAGAGTCCATTGATATAATATTATTGTGTGAAAGTTCCACCATCATTGAATACATCCAATTTGTTTGTATACTAATAATAAATGGAATGTCTTATGCAACATCTTGTTTTTGGCAAAAAAAAATATTATCTAGGAATTGATTGTACCAACATTCCATGCTAGTTGGATCATGTTGGTATTCACATATTCTCATCTTCTTAAATCATTGTACATGTTCAAAATATAATATCTCATCATTAGGACCTATCGACTTATCCTTGCAAACAAATCATTGGATTTGTACTCCACATCAAACATGAATTTGTCCTGCATCATTGTAACATTAAAACCATCTTCAATCATTTCTTTCACGCTGTCTTGTATATCGTCTATTAAATGTGGTACATAATTGAAAGTTAGAGCCCTATACACAACACCATATTTATCAATATTCCTATAAGTGGTATATGTTATAACAACATCATTTAGTTTAAGGAAAATTCAACGCATGATGAAGAGGCATTGGCAACCCACTTTAATTCTTTGATGTAGAATGTGTTTATTCTTTTTTGCTTCAAGTGCATTCATTGTGATCATATTACCTCATAATTTATGAGTGGACTTAGAACCATGTTCACAACAATACCTAATACACATAATTACAATAAATTAAACAAGATACAGATGCATGCTTTTCTTATTGAACTTGAAGGCATGTTTTACAATAAACTAGACAAAACATCTAAGCACACTCTACATAATAAATTATAAATAATTATAAAGACTCACATAGCATACTCAAAATATGTGTTAAAACAAGTATGTTTGATCTCCTCTAGTTATCTAGCTTGTCAAGTATGAACAACAAGTTGAGTTGGAGAAGTTTCAATCACTTTCTCCCTACTTATAAATCCTCACACTACAATGAAAGCACATTCCATAAGAGGTTTTTGGGGAACCTCCCCCCCAAAAATATCCCTTGTCTATTTACAGTGGATGTTTCTAGTAGAGGTGGGTGATTGGAGGTTTTAGATGAGGTTTTTATTCGGTGCACTTTATTTGGATGAATGCACAAGTGCGTAAATTAATAAGATACACCAAATATCATTATACATATCATGTGAAAAAAAACTTAATTTATTTTAATTTTCAACAATATATATTTGATTTCTTTTAAACATATTAATGCACCAGTGCATTACAATGAACATCACACCAAATTAATTACGTATTTTACATACAATATTGGGTTTTATTTTAAAAATTACAAAAACTTACTAGTTCATACCAATTTACAATGCATGGTGTGTTACTTCTATACAATGCACTGAAATAAGTTAAGACATTTAATTATAAAATATAGGTTTTTATTTCAAAAGAACTAAAAAAACTTAATGGTGTGTTTTTATGTCATGACATGCACCAATGTGCCTACATATATAACACATTATTGAAATTTAATTGGATGAACACACTAGTGTGCTACAATATATGATGCATCAGTGCTTAAAACAAAAAGATGCATCAAATATCATTATACATATTCCACAAAAAAACTCGATTTATTTTAGTTCTAAACATTCTCTATTCAATGCATTTTAAATATATTATGCACTAGTTCATTATAATTCACAACACACTAAATTAGTGATATATTTGCCATACAATATTCCATTCCTTCCTTTGAATCTGACGCACATGAGATAATGCTTCTCCAAATTAAGGAACCATCTGCAGTCGGATTAACATAGTCAACCATTCACGCCATCATATTATATAGATTATCAGTGTTGTTCCCTTTGGCTGGTTCGATATACCTCTTTCCTTCTGTTGGATCCAACGGTGCGATAACCTTCAAGTCCCCTACTTCAAAGATCATTTCCCTTTTCTTCAAATTAATAATTGTCTTATTTTCAAAGTCTCTTTGTGCCCTACTGACTTGCAAAAGTTACAAAATAAATTTCTTGGTGCACTCTGGTATTTCTCCAGCAATAGACAATCATGCGAAAGATGTTCCCATTTCTTGCATATTTCACAGTACCCTCCTCCCGACAATGGGTTCAATGCTCCAGTCACCAAATACTTCATAAAGGTTGGGAATTCGTCCTTATGCTGGCCTTCAGTCCTTTACTTGACACACCAATTTTTTTCCCACTTCTCCTTTCCTTTGTTTAGTTCTGCCAATTGAATTGTCAAGGCGACTAACTCCATATGGACTTGATCCACCCCCCCACCATATCCTACCAGATATGATTCCAGTTTCATTGAAATATCCAAAGCTTCCAGTTGTGACACAACCTTCTGTTGTATCAATGGGCAATGAATGTGTGACAATAGTCCTGCAATAAACTATTCTCTTTGTTGTTGATCAGGAATTTGAAATGTCAATCTACCCATCAAATCCTTAAATATTTGATCATAGTCACAAACTGACTCATTCTGTACTTGTTTGATTTCCTTCAACTTTACGATGTACTGCGACTCAGACTTCAACTTCTTAAACTCTTTCAATAATGCTTGTTTAATTTCTTCCAGTGTCCTCGCTTGACCTGCTAGTGTAGTACTTTGCAGTTTCATGTAACATACTAATGCACGGCCTCTAAACGTTTGTGCCAATTGTGCAATCTTTGTTGCCTCATCCTAAACATTCTTCGTAGCCCAAATTGTCTCACATACAAACATATGTTGTTTTGGGTCCTCTGACCCAACTCCCTGGAACTCAAGCATTCTCATTGTATTGTATACCCCTGCTATGGTATTTTTTGTAATACCTCCCCTCGGTGTTGTTGGATGATTTTAATTCAAAGTACTGCTTCCACTGCTCTTGATACCACTATTATGACTTCCTCCACTAACTATAAGTTCTTTTGAAAAATCTTCAAATGTTATCTCAGATCCAGGTGACGCACACGGGGTCGTGGAATCGACACATGATCCAACTTGAGTAGGGCTTAACTACTCTTCTATTATTGATCCAGGAGGATATTGGTGTCTACCCACCTATTCCAACTATTTCAAAACAATTTTCTGACAATTTATTATTTTTAACAGTTTTTCAATTCCCAAACTTACAGGGCCTTTTTGAGGGCCTAAATGATTTTTTTCATGATTGGACACATCAATGACAACCAAAGGTCTCATTGAGCCCCCAAAATGAATCTCCTCATCGATACCTTTTCAATGAGCTATCGTGCACCCTAAACGAAGATCGTATGAAAAAGTTATGACCCCAAGAAGTTGATGTACTAACTTACCCCAACGAGGGCCCACATGACTTTTGGTGCGTCATCTCCTAGGGTTAGGTTTTTTGATGTCTAGGGTTTTGGAATTCATGTTTATTGTAAAAATTCCTTCAGATCCTCATTGTACTCATATTCTTGCGGAGGAGCGTAGCCATCACATTGCTTCTCAAAGATAAGCTTCCACCATTCTAGCAAGCTTATTTTAGTCTGCATTTTACAGTTTCAACATATTTTTTATTTAATATAGGTCCATTTTTACTGTATCACTATTGTTATTCACTATGTCTCTGTGTTAATATTATAAATTTGTGTTGTCATTTCATTCTACTCATAAATCTGGATCAGTGGTATCATAGCGGTCTACTACTTGTCGTTTTTTTTAGTGCATGACCCCGACGAGGTTAGGGTATAGAGAGTTGGGTCTCAAGCTTGTTTCTCCTCAGGAAAACTGCTCTCGCACACCCAAGAAACCTTCCATGGCAGGAGAAAATAAATATGACGAGACAAGATATCCTTTCAAAATGTTTCTTGAGAAATCCCTTGAGCAACAAAGGAACAAGATGATGGACAAATTTGCACAAATCCTTCAACAATTGTCAAAAATCAACACATCTACATCGAGCGGAGGCGCCACCCCCTTCAAGGTAAAAATCAACTTTGATATTCCTATAATTGAAGGTCAAATAGATGCATATGCTATAGAAAAATGGTTGAATATGCTAGAAGGGTATTTTTCTGTCCATAACTTTTAGAATAGAGAAAATATTACTTTTGTGCTCCTCAAATCCATTCCCCATGTCAATGATTGGTGGAAGAATTTCCGTGAGAAAAAGGAAATAGATAAACCCTCATTATTTATAGTTACACTTACCTAGGAATCCTTCATGGATGCTATTAAGGAACAATACTACTGTGTTGGAAGTTATGACGACCTGTATACAAAATGGACCACATTGCGGAAGGAAAGGGACCAAGCAGTGCCAGAGTTCACAAATATCTTCCATACTTTGCGCATCAATCTTGGTATCAAATATTATGAGCAACATCTGGTGCTCAAGTATCACGATGTTCTTCATAGATACATCCAGGCAAAAATGGAGTTTTTGGACATCTCGTCCTTAGGCACGACCTATCGACATGCCATCAAAATCGAGCAAAAGATTAAACAAAATATGCGATAGTTTGGGTCTGGGAACCCTTCACAGCAAAAGCAAGGCAAGGGTAGCCTCAACCTACAAAACAAAGGATAAAGAAAAGATGGAAAGCCTTAGGAAATCCATTCTAATCCACAATAAAATAAGGACATCAAAAAGAAGAAGAAAGATACCGAGAAGTGGTGTGACTTCCATAAGAGCCCCTGACATAACACTATTGATTTCCGCTCAAAGTAGTCATTGGTAGCAGAGTTGAAAGCCTCTAAATTAGATGCGGCTTCCGACTCTAAGTTAGAACCAGAAAAGGGGAGACAGATCATTGACGCGAAACCTAGTGCCACCATTGATAACACCAAGATCCAACTCGGTGAACCTGATGAGCCAGAGGAAGGCAAGCACCTCTTTCATTCATAGATGTGGGTGAAAGGTACTATGCTACAATTCATCATTGATAGAAGTATCTAGAAGAACCTCATCTCAGTGGATTTCATCAAGCGGTTGGCCCTGTCGATAGTGCCGCACCCACAACCCTACACCATCGGATGGCTCCACTAAGGGAGCGATATTTACATCAACCAACAATGCCACATGTCGTACAACATCAAGCCATTCAAAGATGAGGTATTGTGTGATGTTTCTCCCCTTGAAGTTTGTGATGTTCTTTTGGGACAACCTTATTTATGGAAACGTCATGTTGTATATGAGTCTAGGCCCCATAATGTTATTATTACTTTGAACAAGAAATTGTATAGGATACCCGAGGTAGTCCCACCTAGTTTCATTTCATTGATCTCTACCAAGAAATGCAGAAAGGTCATATCTCAGACTGGGAAGTTTGTATTCTTCATGATTCACTCTCAGAGTGAGAGAAATATTGCAGCCACATCCATGTCCTATGTGTCGAACCTCTCCACGCAGTAGAGGCATCTTCTCCTCACCTACTGGGGTACCTCTAAACTATCAGGTCAAGCATTCCATCGATATGACCCCTAGTGCACCGCTACCCACTGGACCAATCTATTGTTGCTCTATGTTAGAAAATGAGGAGATCAAGTGTTAGATCCAAGAAGTGCTCCATAAGGGGCACATTTGACCCAAATAATCTCCTTGTGGAAGCCCAATCGTGATGGTGTAGAAGAAAGACAAGACCTAGCGACTCTGCATTGATTACATGGCCCTAAACAAAATCAAAGTCAGGAACCGGTACCCAATTCCCCAAATAAATGATCTCCTTGATCAGCTCAAGGGAGCCAAATACTTTAGTAAGATTGATCTGAAGTCTGGCTACCATTGTGTCCCAATAGAGAAGACAAATGTATAGAATACTGCCTTCAAGTCAAAAGAAGGTCTTTTTGAATGGTTTGTCATGCCCTTTGGTTTGAAAAATTCCCCAACAACTTTCATGATGGTGATGGACGATATATTGCAGTCTTTCACCAATTATTTTGTAGTGGTGTATCTAGATGATATCCCTATCTACAACAAGACTTGGGTAGAACACTTGCATCACATTCAACAGGTTCTACACACTCTGCAACAACACAAGCTATATGCCAACTTGGAAAAATGTTGCTTCAACATGGACATAGTCCACTACCTAGGCTACATTATTGATGCACATGATGTGCATGTGGATCCAACCAAGCGGAGATGATTTTAAGGATGGAAATTTATAATGTAGAAACATGGGCTAATCTTACTAGTACTTAATATGCAAAATGTAAAATGTTTGGCGATAGTTTTGTAAAAATATTCAAATTTCTAATGATTTTATATAGTTTCTATAAAAGTTTGGTGATTTTTAAGGTAAAATAATTTTATTCTATGGAATTTGGGTGAATCATTTTTAGAAAAAATGAAAATTGAAGAATCATTTTTTGGGAAAAACCATAGAAAATTAGCCCATTTGTGAAATTTAGCCCCTAAAATCATCTATGCAGCTAAGATCCAAGTCATCCGTGACTATCCATCCCCAACCATTCTCACTGATCTTCGAAGCTTCTTAGGCCTTGACAATTTTTATCGCAGGTTCATGTTGGGATTCTCCCATATTGCATGGGCCCTCAGCCAAGTAACCAAGGGTGGTGGTAAGGAAAATTTTGTGTGGGACCTGTCCCAATAGAAATAATTCGTTGATCTGAAGCAACGCTTGTTCTCAACCCTAGTGCTTTCATTACCTGACCTGCAACAAGGCTTTGAAATCGAGAAAGATGCTAATTTAGACTATGTTGTGGGCACGGTCCTAACTTAGCACGACCAGCCTGTGGCCTATCATAGTGAGACATTATCATATGTCATATGTTATAAGTACCCTAGTTACAACAAAGAAATGTACTCCATTGTGCAAGCATGTTGCCAGTGGAAGCATTACATTATTGGGAAGGAGACAACCATCCACACTGATCATAAGCCAATGCAGTTCATCCAGACATAGGGAAAATTGCAGAATGATCACCATCAGAAGTGGTCCACATATTTGCAGTAGTTCCACCTCAACATTAAGTATAAAAAAATAAGTACCAACCGAGTCATTGATTTCCTCAGCTGACCTCCAGTCGCGACACTCACCACGGTGCTAGACTCTTGCGGAAACGAGACCTATGGATGGCCCCACCTCTATGAGACATATCCTAACTTCGCCAACACCTACCAGATGTTGGGTGCAAACACAACTGTCACTAATTTCGATATTCAAGATGGGCTATTGTGCCATCTGGGCCATCTCTACATTCCATCAAGCAAGCGAGTGAAGATGATTTGGGAATACCACTATAGTCAGGTGGTAGGACACTTCAGTGTATAAAATATAGTGGCAGTGATGTGTCGACACTTTTACTGGATGAAACCTCGGCAGGATGTCAGCAAGTATATTCGGTCCTACACTTCCTGCACTATTTCCAAACCAACCACTAAGAAACAATGCATGTACACCCCTCTGCCTACCCTTGACAGGCCCTGGGAATCCATCTAAATTGACTACATGTCATGCCTTCCATCCACCAAGTGGGAAAATCACTGTGTTTTTGTGGTTGTCGATCGCTTTTCCAAGATGGTGATTCTGGATGCTTGCAAGAAGAGCATCATAGTAGAGGTCACTACCAAGCTCTTCTTTGAACGAGTGTGGGTACATTTTGGTATAGCAAAAACCATTATCTCAGATCGGGACAGTCATTTCTTTATCACATTCTGGTCGAGCCTTTGGTCACTGCTGGACACCAAGATCACCAAATCCACTGCCTTCTATCCCCAAACGGATGGTAAAACCAAGGTCATCAATCATATGATCGTGCATATCTTGTGCATGTACAATTCCAAGAACCCTCGCACATGGGATGAGAGTCTTCCCTATGTTCATCACAGCTACAACAAAGCCATACATATCTCAACCAGCCACAACCCCTTTCAGGTGGGGTTGGGATTTCAACCATTGGGTCCCATGGATGTTGCAATTTTCCTTTGTAGCCATCTAGGCAGACTCTTCCCATGCTCTGAATGAAGATGAAAAAGCCACCCGATACAAAAGTCCAATGCCAAGTACAAGCAGGGCCATGATCAACACCGGGTGCCACACAAGTTTTAGGTGGGAGACAAAGTTTGGTTGCACTTGTAGAAAGAATGCCTTACAGGGCCTCATTAGAAGCTTCTTCCACTCCGTTATGGACCTTTCACCATCACCAAGGATGTGGGTGACAATGATTTTGAGCTCAACATTCCCCCCTTCCTTGGCTTACACCTAGTGTTCAATGTGGACCTCCTTCAACCCTATTTTCCACCATTATTGGACACCTCAGAGATAGAAGAACAATTGACACCAACAGAGCTCAACCCTAAATGCATGGAATAGGAATCCACTGATCATATTGTGGACATACAAGTCAAGAGTACTCACTAGCAGAGGATCCAGCTTTATTGGGTTGTCAAAGCAGGGAAGCTCCTGCACCAAGGCAACTGGCTCACCCGAGGCCAAATTCAATAGAAATTTCCTCATCTGATGGGGGAACTCAATGCAATGGAGACAATTCATTCTTAAGGAGGGAGGATTGATCTAGGAGGATATTAGTGGCCACCCACCTATTCCAACTGGCTCAAAACAATTTTCTGGAAAATTACTATTTTTAGCATTTTTTCGGTTCCCAAACTTCTCGGGGATCTGGATACCACTATTCTGACTTCCTCCACTAACTATAAGTTATTTTGAAAAATATTCAAATGTTATCTTAGATCCAGGTGACACACACAGGGTCATGGAATTGACACAGGATTCAACCAGAGTAGGACTTAATGACTCTTCTATTATTGTACTAAACCGAGAATCCTCTTCCTCTCATTATGTGTGAAGTATTTCTACGATCTGGATTAGTGCGCATGGTTCTCTCTTCTCATACTCACTGCACAAATATCCTTTCTCAACCCCAATATTCAATCTCTTGTACCTTCTTCCACTACACAATACTCCAATTTTGTCTTCCTCTTCTGATACACCTTCTTCATTTCTCTGCATCCTCAGTCCCTCCCTTCCTTCTTAATTTCTTTCTTCATTATTCCTACCTTCATACCATCCCCTCATCATCTCCAGTTCCCCTATGTGCGCAAATCCCCTTAACAGTCAGATTCCATTGTCATCACACATTTGTCGCACAACAACATCTTTATCCAAGTACACAATGCTTTCATAAACCCTCCGCGTGGACCCTTAAAGAAATATCTCTCTGTGACACTATATGATTGGGCACAATCTATTGCAAATTTCATAATATAACCCCCCAGTATTCTATTCAACCAGAAATTGAATACGTGAGAAGTAGTATTACTTAAAGAATTCAATTATCTTACCAAATCAGGGGTCCATTTTCTCAGGGATGAAGTTCGGTATCTCCCAGTATTCTCCACTAACCTTTCTAACAATTAAGTTAAAATAATTAGTAATTCACCAAAGAAAATATCATGCAGCTCTGTGAACACATACCTTTTCAAGCATTTTTCGTTTCTCATCCAAGGGTTTCTATTCTCTTCTCGGGAAAATTCTCGCTCCTTCCTTTCTAGCTATTCAATGATCTCTTTCTTAATTGGCCTCCAAAACATTCCCTCAATTATAGATTCTATGTCTCGACAATGTAATAATTTGTTGGCGCGCGATTATAAGACCCTAGGTTTAGTTTATTCAACCAAAAAAACCCTTCAGATACTGGCCCTTTCGTCTTCACCTGCATGCAAGTGAAGTCTCACCCGAGGTATCTACTGGGGTTGTAGGAACCAAGTTTCTGCAGGGACAAGGGGATGGGAGGTTATCATCATATCCATTACTATTTATCCACCTTGTGCACATCTTATTTCATATCCTTTGATTGTAAATGTGTTGACCTACACATAATAGATCTAGCTAAACAATGATACACACATTTGCAGAGAGAATTGGAAAAAGAAGAAGAAGGAGAGAAAGAATGGAAAGAATTCTCATTAACCGTTTTGAATAATGAATAATTTACACATGATATACTATGTATAACTCAATGAGTTCGACTTGAGGTGAAACAAGTCTCCATAGTGGTGGTCTAGAGTGATATGGACACACACCAGCAGTTACGGGAGTGAACTGCCACCTATTCTAGTCTCTCAGGCAGTTACGGGATGAACTGCCGCCTAGTTGAGTTAACTAGTCAACTAGTCTTCAGTTAACCAACTGAACAGAAAGTAGTGAGGAGTTAAATCAAGGAATCAAGGCTAATGTGCCACTTTGGTGATGATACCAAGGCAAGGTCGAATTAGCATGGTGATGATCCCAATGTTGCATGGTGATGATCCCAATGCAACATCTAAACTCAACTCAACTAGTCAAACTGAAGTGTGAACTGAAAGAGAATATTCTCYAGGTGGAATATTCTCTCCTAAAATATAGGAGACTGGATAATGACTAATTATGACTAATAAACAAATAAAAACCTTAGGAAAAAGAAATCCTAGGTGTGTGTGAAGTAACTCCAACACCCCCCCTGAACATCACTATGGTGAAAATAAAGATTGGATCCCAGCAACAAGGCCATGTTAGGTACCCAAGTACAAAAGATACACTGAAAATAAAGTGAGGAAAGAGGGAAAAGCTCATGGAAACCCCCCCCCTCAAGGTACAATGTATGTAAAAGGAAGAACTACAGTTGCTAGGCAACTGTGTCCTTCACTCAGAGACAATCTCGCAGAGAATGGATTTTTTTCTCAGTGAAGGTCTTGGTGAAAATGTTGGCCATCTATTCTGCTGAAGGACATAACTGTAAGTCGATGATCCCCTCGTGTACTAAGTCCCAAATGTAGTGCATGTGGATCTCGATGTGCTTCGTCTGCTGCCTCTGAACTGGATCTCTGCAGAACTTCAGAGTGCTTTGGTTGTCACACTAGATGACGATCGGCCGATGAAACTAAATGCCCAACTCAGTGAGAAAATGTTGTAGCCACATAGCCTAAATGGTTGTGTTAACTACCCCTCTGTACTCTACCTCGGCTAAAGATAGAGCAATGGAAGATTTCTTCTTGCTCGACCAACAGATAGTCCCGGAACCAAGACTAAGTGAGTAACCAAATGTGGACTTGCGATCAATGCTATCACCAGCCCAATCGGAATCAGTAAACCCAATGAGATGTAATGTAGAGTCTGCTGCATAATGAATCCCAAAGGTAATGGTGCCCTGTACATATCGAAGGATACGCTTTGCAGCTTTCCAATGTAGCTCATGCATCTTCTGCATGAACCTAGAAACTGCGCCAACTGCATATGAGAGGTATGGTCTGGAGTGTGTGAGATACAACAAGCTCCCCACTAGCTATCTGTACAGTGTGCTCTCAACCAATGGAGTCTCCCCGCCATCCTCAAGTTTGACTCCTGATAAGAAAGGAGTCAGAGCAGACTTGCAGTCTGTCATGTGAAATATCTCAAGGAGATCTCGTGCATACTTGGCTTGAGACAGTTTGATGCCTGATGCATCCTGACTGATCTCAAGTCTAAGGAAGAAGTGTAGCGGATCCATGTCCATCATCAAAAACCTATCATGAAGAATCCTCTTGACTGCAACTATCGCTGAAATCGAGCAACTGGTGGTCAGCAAATCACTGACATACAGAACTAAAAGTAGAAGTGAATCAGCCATCCTGAGCATGTATACATTAGGGTCTGATTTATAACGTACAAAGTTCTGTGACAATAGGTAGGAGTCCATATTGGAATACCATGCCCTCAGAGCCTTCTTGAGGCCATAAATTGACTTCTTCAGTTGACAGACCAAAGATGAGCCCTGCATAAATCCTTGGGGCTGCTCCATGTAGATCTCCTTAGAGAGATCACCATGAATAAATGCATTCTTTATGTCCATCTTATGGACTTCCCATCCCTTGGTTGCTGCAATGGAAAGGGCCAATCAAATGGAATCCATCTTCGCTACTTGAGTGATGGTCTCATCATAGTCAATACCATGAACCTGCTGAAAGCCTTTGGTGACAAGCCTGGCTTTGTATCTATTGATCTATCCATCTGCTGCGCTCTTGGTCCTGTAGAACCATCTGCATTTGACAAGTTTCCTCCCATAAATAAGGGGAACCAGATCCCAAGTCTGGTTCTCAAGGAGGGAGTTGTACTCCTCCTGGATGGCAGATTCCCAAAAGGGATTTCCAGCAGCCTAGCCATAAGACTGTGGATCTGAAGACTGAACCAAGAAAATATGCCTGGAAGGAAATGGTTTAGTGGTAGTGAGTGCAATAGGAGGCTCCTCGAAATCAGATCGAGTCCTCCTAGTATTGGTTGGATCACCAATGAGATCCCCTGCATCCTGAAGAGTAGTCCGTGCCCACTTGGGCCTCTTCTCTGGCTCTGCAACTGCATCTGGATTCTTTGACTCTGCATCTGACTGTACTGACTCTGAATCTAAATCATCTGATTCCTCTGAATTAGAACTCTCATCTGAAGAAGAGTCAACATGTGCATGCTCATCATCTCGCATAGGTGGAAGAGTGAAGGTGTTTGCATGTGACTGCTGAGGTACATGCGAGACACTTTCCTCGAATTGGACACTACGCTCAATAATGAGTTGGTCTGAGGAAAGATCAATAAACCAATATCCCTTCACACCATTGAGGTATCCAAAAAAAATGCACTCAGTGCTCTGTGGATCAAGTGCCTTCTCTTTTAAGAGGGAATCTGGGCCCATGCACGTGAACCAAAAATGCGAAAGTGGGCCACTTCCTGTTTGAGGCCGCTCCAAGCCTTGTAGGGGGTCTTATCCTTGACAGATCTATGAGGAGATATATTTTGGATGTATGTTGCACAGTTAACTGCTTCGGCCCATAGTCTCTGTGGTAGTGACTTTGCATGCAACATGCAAGATGCCATCTCCTTTAGAGATATGTTTTTCCACTCAGTAACTCCATTTTTCTATGAAGTGTAGGGAATTGTATGTTGCAACTGAATCCCTACCTCATGGAAAAGATTATGAATCTCATGATTCACATACTCTCCCCCATTATCTATTCGAAGGACTTTGATCTTCTTTCCGAACTGTGTCTCAACCAAAGCTTTGAAATCTTTGAGGTGTTGAAAGACCTCGGATTTTTGCCTGAGAAAGTAGATCCAAGTAAAATGTGAGAAATCATCAGCAAAAATGAGAACAAACCTCACTTTGCTGATCGATGGATGCAGAAAAGGACCCATGAGGTCATTGTGGATTAGATCTAAAGGTGCGGAAGCTCGCTGAGACTTTCCTTTGTCGAATTTCTCTTGAGGGTGTTTTCCAAGAACACATCCCTCACATACTCCCTTGGAGAAATGGATGTCTGGTAGACCATCAACTAATCTGTTGCATGTATCTAAAATTAAAATGTCCAAACCTTTCATGCCATATCCTACTACTTTCATCAGCATGAGTAAGCAGTAAAGTAGAATCAGGTTCAATGAATTCAGAAAATGTATACAATCTAGACTGATGATTTACCTCACCGGTAGAAACCTTGGAGTTGGTTTGCATGTCATAGATGTCCATGACATTTGGTGTGAATACGAATTTCTTTCCAGTGCCAGAATTCGTCATTTGATACACAGAGAGAAGGTTGATGGAAAGCTTGGGAACATGCAACACATTCTCGAAGCTTCCGTTGGTGAGTTCAATCCTTCCTTTGCCAGTGACTTCAATAGAAGAGTTGTCCCCCATCAGAATAGGAGGACCTTTGCATGCATCCAAAGAAGAATAGACTTCTTCTAAGGCAGGCATGTGATGTGATGCTCCTGAATCTACGATCCAAGCATCGAGAGAGGAGTTGATTGCAATCAAGACATGGCTAGAATTGCCTTTCTTGGGATTCAGATCTTCTGGCTTCTTCTTCTTTGCACCCTTGGGGATGCGATCTCCAAGGTTGTTTTGTTGAAGTATCTGAGACAAAATATCTATTTTTTTTGCATGCATGCGGATTCCGAATGGAATCCTTTGTGACAGTATGTGCATTTCTCTCCTTTTCTTCCCTTTTCTCCTTTGGATCCGGAGGCATCGGTGAAGGGTTTTGTGTACCCTTCCTTCTCCGTATGTGCATGAGATTTCAGCGTATCTTTATCTTTAGATTTCTGATATTTGTGGCTACCATCATGCACAATGAGTGCATGCGCCCTTGGGCCTTTGATTGCACCCATGTTGATGAACTTGGTTTGCTCTTGTGTCAAGGATTCGATAAAGTCCTCAAGAGAAGGCATCTTCCAGGTGGATCCAGAGGCGAATCTGATAGTATGGAATGTGGATATGAATACATAGAATTCAGGTTCAATATTGGAGAGAATGGTGAGAACCATTTGTTTCTCCTCCTTTGATTTATCAACCCCGCAAGCTTTGAGTTGCGACAATAAATCCTTGAATTTTGTAAAGAAATCTTGGATATTCTCGAAGCTTTTTGGATCGAATGTGAGCAGCTCCACCTCCAACATGTGTCCCCTCATCTCATCCTGTTTTCCAAAGAGCCCTTCCAATATGGTCCAGGCTTCACTGGGAGTCTTACAAGAAGATATATGAAAAAGGAGATCGGGAGAAATAAGACTGCAAATTGTTCTGAGTGCCTCATCCATGCGATTTAAGTACTTGGATTTTTCTATGGATGATGCCGGTTCTGTATATGTATTCATGGTTAACCTATACAACCCTATGGATCAGAGATGTATGGCTATTTTCTCCTTCCATGCAAAATAGTTGTAAGGTGTAAGAATGAATTCTTTTTGGAATTCCATCTTTTCGCTGTCTTCGATCTTTTGTACCTGCAAATTTTTTTTGTGTAGCTTTTGCTTAGTAATCTGTCAGCTTTGATACCATGTAAATGTGTTGACCTACACAGAATAGATCTAGCTAAACAATGATACACACATTTGCAAAGAGAATTGGAAAAAGAAGAAGGAGAGAAAGAATGGAAAGAATTCTCATTAACCTGTTTGAATAATGAATAATTTACACATGATATACTCTGTATAACTCAATGAGTTCGACTTGAGGTGAACAAAGTCTCCATAGTGGTGGTCTAGAGTGATCTGGACACACACCAACAGTTATGGGAGTGAACTGCCACCTATTCTAGTCTCTCAGGCAGTTATGGGAGTTAACTGCCACCTAGTTGAGTTAACTAGTCAACTAGTCTTCAGTTAACTGACTGAACAGAAAGTAGTGAGGAGTTAACTCAAGGAATCAAGGCTAATGTTCCACTTTGGTGATGATACCAAGGCAAGGTCGAATTATCATGGTGATGATCCCAATGTTGCATGGTGATGATCCCAATGCAACATCTAAATTCAACTCAACTAGTCAAACTGAAGTGTGAATTGAAAGAGAATATTCTCCAGGTGGAATATTCTCTCCTAAAATATAGGAGACTAGATAATGACTAATTATGACTAATAAACAAATAAAAACCTTAGGAAAAAGAAATCTTGGGTGTGTGTGAAGTAACTCCAACATTGATTAGTTAACAAACTCTATTGTGCAATACCCTTATCACATAGATTTCAACATAAATAAACCACTGTATCATTCATTGTTACTGAGCATTAATCATATAGTAAAAATACTTATACTAATCATGCATAAACAAAACATCCATGAAAAACCACATCAAAGGACACATTCAGACACAAAATTTAATGTGGTTCACCCAATCCTTGGGCTACGTCCACAACGACTAGATTCTATATTAATCTTCATGCAGTAATCACCTCAGGCCTGCGCACTACACTTACAATAGATACAACATATTATATCCTCAATCTAGCCTAACCACTTTGCAATGCATGCCTCTTTCTCTACAAAATCTCTCCAAAACCCTAAGCATAGATTCTCACTCATAAGCAACCTAATCTCTCTATTTCAACAACCTATTCTTCCCCAACCCATTACATATTTGTACATAGAGTTAGGGCTTAGAACCCTAATAGTTTATCCCAAAACCATAATATGTCCTAATTGTTTTCATTCTTTTTTGCCAACATGCTTCTTTTCCTGCTTTTATGCCTCCATGCTATTTTTCCTTCCTTCTTTTGCACGTGCTCTAACTTCTGATTTGACCCCGTAAAATGCTTCCTTTTCTTGTTTTGTGTGCGCTCTTTGAAACTTAGTTATTCTGTTACAATCCGATCCTAATCCCTATCCATGGGTCATTAGTTAGTAGGATATGTTTTCTATGTAATAAAACTTTCGCTTCTAGAAATATCTTCCTCTAGAAGTTTCCTTAGAAGCTATTATTAGTATAAATAAGTGTAGGAGGCATGGTTTAAATTTTTCTTGGATATTATTGTAATAGAGCTCTTCTTTGATAGAGGTTTCCCCCTCGAAGAGGAAAGTTAACATTGCTATCATTAATAAAGGTGATCTTTCTGGTGTTATTCTTGTATTATTCTGATATTGTTCTGGATATATCATTGTTTTTCTGTTATTGCTTGCTCAATATTTTTGTTCTGCATATTATATTATATCTGGAATATTCCAAGTGATATCAGAGCTCTATCTAGGGCACGACTTGTGGGGTAATTTTTTTTCCAGGGTAGAGACGTGTTCTAGTGTCTTTAAGCTACACATATCTTTCGTTACATGCATAAACCATTGTTGGGGATTCATACATACAAGAAATACAAGTGGTTTTTAAGAGCACATCATTTGGACACCCTTTTAACCCATGTTGGCACCCCTTTGAGTGTTAGTGCATCAGAAAACACCTGTATATGGATCAACATAGGAATCGTTAAGCCCTCCATAGATAAACCAATCGACCACCTGAATGCTATAGTGTCACCACGAATAACACTGAGGAAGATACTCTCTAGTACCTGGGTATTTGGGTAGTACGTATAGGGTACGGTCTATCCTTTGTAGTTGGTTCCCTAAGATATTGTGTTGAGTACTACTGTTGGACCCTGCATGTATATTAGAGAGATATAACATAGGGAAAACCATTGTTTATAGAACCCTTGAATACCCTAACCCTTAGGACGGAAAAATCAATAGAATCGACAATACCTATTGTCATGCAACTATTTCTACTGCATTCTGGTTGTGAAATTCCTACACATTTCTTCCTATTAAGAATTTGGACATTGTGTCACTGCAATATTATTCAGCTCAGAGTATAACTCTATAGGAGTAAAAAAAAAATAGTTTGGGGCATGTCAACACCCTTATTTGTAACCTGTCCCATTGCATTCTTCTCTTCATTTTGATCGCAGTGGTACCCTTAAGTTTTAATCCTTTTTTTCTCCGCGGTCCCATCCCTTTTCGAGACACCCTTATTTGACACCTATCCCATTGGATTCCTCTTTTTTCCCTGATTACCCTAGTACCTATTAAATTTTGTGACCCATATTTCTGTCCCAACACCTCACCTGCTACCCAATCCTCCACCATGGCTACTACCTTCTCCCATATCCAAGATGACTTGGAATCTAGGACAAAAACCCTAGAAAAAGAAATTAAAACCATCAAGGTATTCTAGGAATCAATATCCCAACAACTAGCAGAGGTGTTGCACAACCTCAAGGGTAAGCATGTTGAGTACATTCCAGTTGACCCACAATATTCCTAGGATGAACATACTCAGTCGTTCCACTCCCCTTGGGGGTCTACACACTCTTGGAATAAGGTGCCCAAAATTGACATGCATAAATTTGATGGTTTTAACCTAGCAGCGTGGGTGTCTCAAATGGAACAATACTTCATCCTCTATGATATTCGGGATGATGAGACCAAACTCCATGTTGGGGTTCTATACCTAGATAAAGAATGATGGAAATGGTTTCAGTGGCATAAGAAGTGTTATATTGGATTCTCCACTTGGAGCATGTTCACCAAAGTAGTTTGTTTCCATTTTGATTGTGAATCTCTTTTTTTGGGAAATCTCACAAAGTTGTGCCAAACTGGTTCAATATCAGATTTCATCACAACATTTGAAAAATTGGCTATCATAACTAAGGGCTTATCTGATGAATTTTACCTTGAATGTTTTATTAGTGGCTTAAAGGAAGCCATCAGGGCTCATGTGAGTATGCATCATCCTACTACTTGGTTGCAGGCATGTCAATTATCCAGGGAAGCAGAGACCATCCTTCAGGAACCATCCCTAAAGGCTCCATTTTCCAATTGTCCTCACCTAGGGGCCACCCTGGATCCAACACAAACCTTGAAGGTCCAAAATTTCTCTCTAATTGAAATGGAGGAATGACACAAGCAAGGAATTTGCTACTATTGTGATGAAAAGTATGCACCAGGGAATAAATGTAGAGAAAACAAATTATTCCATATTGATGCATCAACTTCCTCCCCCTATGAATACATCCCATCAGATGAAGCTCCAAACCTAAAGGAGGCTCCGTCTAGTGATCATGCTGAAGATCCAGTTGTCAATCCTGCGGAATCACCAGAACCGGTCATATCACTTCATACACTCTCAGGCATCTCTACCCCACAGAAATTGAAGATCAAGGGCTACATCAAACATAGGCCAGTTGTGGTATTAGGTCGATTTTCGTATTGATTGATAGTGGTAGCACCCATAATTTTATTCATCAAAGGCTTGTTGATGAGCTCCATTTCTTTGTCCACCATGATTATAATTTTCAAATTCTCATTGCTAATGGGGGTACTATGAAGTGTGGGGGCCACTGTGAAAATGTGAAACTCCAAATGGGTGATTATCATTTGAAAACCCACATGTTCTTTATTTCCATGGGTGGTTGTGATATTGCATTGGGAGTGAAATGGCTTCACACTTTGGGACCAATCACAATGTATTATCAAGAATTATATATGGGCTTTCACCACGAGGCTCACTCCTATACCCTTCGAGGTCTCCAAGCGAGCTCTCCTAAAATCATCATTTCTCATAGGATGGAAAAATTGTTGAAGAAAGGCTACCATGGTGTGATTGCTCAATTTAATGCCATCCAGGTCACTAAAGAGGCCTCACAGATAGTTTCTCCTAGCCTGCAAATTATTTTGGACAAGTACCCAAAGGTCTTTGAGGTACCCACTGCCTTACCTCCCTCTAGAGGTGATAAAGATCATAGCATCCCTCTCCTTCCGGGCAGTTGAACCCCCAATTTAAGACCCTAGAGATATCCATTTTCTCAAAAAATTGAAAAAGAAAATATGGTACAAGAATTACTTGAGGCAAGTGTAATTCACCATAATACAAGCCCATATTCTTCACCAATAGTGATGGTCCTAAAGAAAGAAGGTACTTGGTGCATGTGTCCTGATTTTCGGGCCCTAAATAAACTGACCATCAAAGACAATTTTCCCATTCCGGTCATTGATGATCTGTTGGATGAACTCCAAGGTGCATGTGTCTTCACCAAATTGTACCTTTTCTCTAGCTATCACTAGATTAGGATGAAGGAGGCAAATATTCCAAAGACTTCTTTCAAAACTCATGAAGGACATTATGAATTCTTGGTCATGCCTTTTGGCCTATTCAATGCTCCATCCACCTTCCAAAGTCTTATGAATAAACTGTTCAAACCTTACCTTTGACAATTTTTCCTGGTTTTCTTTTATGACATCCTCATTTATAGCCGCACCTGGGATAGCCACCTTCTTCATGTGGACAACTTCCTTCACTTTCTATAGGACAATGAATTGTTTGTAAAAAATACCAAATGTTCCTTTGGAGCCAATGAAGTGGAGTACTGGACACATTGTGAGTTGTGACAGAGTAAAAGTGGACCACTAAAAGGTACAAGCTATGCAGGAGTGGCCACGACCCATGACCTTAAAGCGTCTGCAGGGTTTTCTCGGTCTCACAGGCTATTACAAGAAATTTGTCCATCATTATGGAAAAATTTCTAAGCCCTTGACCGACCTTCTCAAGAAGAATGAATTTCATTGGATACTTGTTATGGAGCAAGCCTTCATCGAGTTAAAGCGAGCCATGTGCACTAATCATGTCCTATCAGTGCTTGACTTCAACATAGCTTTTTTGGTGGAATCAGATGCTTCATGCACTGGTATAGGTGCAATCCTCACCCAAGAGGGTTGACCTATAGCATTTACTAGCCAAGTGTTGAGTGGCCGCAAATTGGATAGATCCATGATCCGGATTATTTCGGAACAAAATGAAAGAAGAGATATTACAATGAAATACACATAAAAATTTCCAGAAATAGATAAATACAACAATATATGATTTCTATTAATGAAATAAATGTATAGAGACTGTAAAAATACAGAGTGCAAGACTTGCTATAATGGTGGCAACTTTATTTCTGGGAATATATGTGACAACTATGCTCATTCACAAGAAGATTATTACAATGAGGATTTAAGGACTTTTTATGATAAATATGTATTCCAAAACCCTATATATCCAAAAACCTAACCCTAGAAGATGAAGCACCAAAATTTATGTGGGTCCCGTTGGGGTAAGTTAGTACATTAACTTCCTGGGGCTGCAACTTTTTCATACGATCTTCATTTTAGGCATGTGATAGCCCATTGTAAAGGTATTTTTGAGAACTACACATTATGCCATCAAACTCTAACTTTGTCTAAACCTTGACTGTGGAAATCCAATAAAACATTGTTTAGAGCCCCAAAATGACCCTGGAAGTATAGAAATATGTATTGACATGAAAACTTCCAAAATAAGCCAGTTGGAAAAGGTGGGAAACCACCAATATCCACCTAGATGTTGTGTAGGGATTCAGGAAAACCCCGTAATTGCAGAATCCACAATTACAAATAAATGTCCCCATTATAGATAAATGTGTCATATTGAAGACTGTCAAGATGAGCCAGTTGGAATTTGGAACAGGTGGGTGGCCACCAATATCTTCCTAGATCAATTCTCCCCCCTTAGGAAGCAATGGTATCCATTGCGTTGAGTTGTTGAGGAAAAGGGGAAAGCATTTTCTAAATATGAATCTTGGTGAGTTGTGTGCCTTGTTGGAGAAGTTACGCTGCTTGGTCTATGAAAGGATGTCATGAACCTGTTGCTGGCGGGGTTGAATCTGTTCCACCAACTTATTGTCTCTGGGCTTGACGGGGCATTGTGTAGGCACCATCATTGGTGAAGAAACAATATTTTCTTTCTCTTCTACAATATGCTTCTGCTGGATAGAAGGTGCTGAGGCTACAATGGTTGTAATGGCCTTCTATGCATCCTTTGAACAAATTGTGAAGATGATGACTTTACAATATGAGAGATTACTTTGCGGAATGTTTTTGGTGGAACAGTAGTCAGAACTATATTTGGTGTCCTATAGAGTTGACCCCCTAGAGTAATAATGACACTACAGGGTCGAGACTCATAAACGACATGAAGTTTCCACATATATGGTTGGCCCAAAACAACATCATAGACATCAAGAGGGGAAACACCATTGTTGGTGTAAATATATGTTTAGTATATTGCACTCATTTATATATCAATCCGATATTCATAATCAAAAGAGTTGTTACACTATATGTGCAAAACATAGGTAATCTATCTATGTCTGTTGTATCTAGCTCAATCAAGAAACAATCAATAACACAATACTCTGTTTTTGGAATATCTGAACACTACTCTTCACACAACTTCAAACTAGAAGATAAAGCTCATAGTAAAAATATCAAGAAAACACTAGGTTGAAAAAGGTTCTTTCTTAGATAGCAAGTCTGTTCATTATAGGCTCATGAAATGAAGAGATGAATTGAGACCCTACTTCCCATAGCAATTGAATTCACATAACAATTGACAATTCACTCTATTTACTCTTGGAAATAAACCAATCATGACCTAATCAATTCCAATCAAAACTTCCTTCCCCAATTCATGAGACATCCAATATGATTGAAATACTTCATTACTGAAGCATGAAGGGTGAGAGATGAAGTCTAATTGTTCCAATACCTACCGAGGACAACACAATTACTGAGACTTCCAAATTCAGGAAAATAACAATTGCTTATCAAACAATCCCAAACATATACCTAGATTTTCTTGACTAAATATCACCTTGCAGAAACAAAAATAGAATCATCTACTATGCTTAATGCATAACTGTTAATTCACACTGATCCAAAATCAACAGGTATCTATTTAGAGATCTGCGTTGTACTTAGCAAAGTTCATGCACTCAGAATCATTTGCAATACACAACTATTTTATTTGCACACTCACACAATTAACTTATGTCCACACATAAACATATACAGGGAGACTTACCTTGGTTGGGGCGGTGGGCCCTTACCGAACCAACAAGGTAGCTCTAAAGAAACTATAGAATAGACACTTTACTCACATCCATGAATTGCAAAAACTAGCATTCATATTCTTTCAATTAAATGAGTGAATCAATAATTCAACATTCAATTTCCCATCATAACAATGTATATTATATCTATATTCTATTATCGATCATCTACACAACATCCATTTTAAAGAAGGTTAGTCGTTACAATCAAAGTATGAAGATAATCGTCAAATGTTTACAAAATATTACAATTGGTGGACATAGCGTATCTCAAGGAATGGACTTCATCCTCATGACACAAAGTGCATGAGTGATGAAGTCTATCGTGGTCTTCAAACGAACCAATGATGCTTCCAACCAACTAATTTCTTGGAGCCATCACCAATGTACTCATTCAAAACATCAATCCTGTAGAAGCGGGTTTAGTACTGGACTAGCATAGTAACATGTTTTGGTATCAGATTGTTGGACCTGAGATATAATCACTTTTATGATGGTTATTATGCACTTTGGCCACATGTACATATGTGTTTTTCATCTTTTGAAGGAGCTTTTTGAAGAATTTCATGATAAAACAGTATGATCGACATAAGGTACGCATGATTCATGTTTAATGATTGTATCAAGCATAATTTATCATGTTTTCATGCTTCCAAGGATCTGATTCACATTTTTTGATGTTATAGGGAAAAATCACAAGGCATTTTTCCATCCAGCACTCCGTCCAGTACTTCATCCGATACTATTAAAGGAAGCAAACTTAAACATTAATTTTTGGGAGGATAGAGTGGAATATGAAAAATCCGACACATGGGTTTTGTGCACAGTATGCCCAATTAGGTCCCATGAGGGCCGTTTCTTGAAATTGTGAACAGATTAAGAGCATTTCATGGTTCTCAATTCGACATCCAGCACTCGTTCCGGTACTCGATCCGACACTCCGTCTTGCACAAAAACGTAGGGTGACTTGGAGGTTATGGTATTGGCGGCCAGTGATGGGCGAATCGGGAACGTGGGTTTTGTTCATCCTTATCCCCTCCAGCTATTGAACTCTTGACAACTCGATTTTGGGTTGTTATGGTGGGTGATTATTGGCTCGCTCTGTTTCGGCAGTTAGGGCACCATTAATGAAATTTAACAATTTTAAAAGTGGTTCGAACCTTTTGTGGTCGACCACTTGGTTTGTAAACATTATAAATACCATTGTAGTGGTCAGATAATTGTTAAGCAGTAGAAGAATTCGTGTGTTAGAGCCAAAAATGATTTTGTCTCTGTTTTTCCATTTTCCATTGCCGAAGTTATACAAAACTGTGTTTTTGCATTTTAATGGTGAATTTGAATTGTTGAGCGCGTGGTGTGATTTTAGGAGGTAACCACAACTTGTTGGGGGGCCCACCAACAGTCTGGTTATTGTCTTTGTGTTGTTTATGTATTTCATAGTTCAATTATTCTCTTTATTTTCCTGTACATGCATTTTTATTAGGTAAATTAGTTTGCTGTTGCAATTTAATTGTTTTTATTCTTTTTTGCATGTTAGTATGATGGATTGTGTTAGCTTGCATTAATCTTGTAGTTAGGAATGGATCTGCAGACTCCTAGACTAACCCCATGTGTAGTTAAATACTAGATTATGTTTTTATTTTTGATTTTAGAATCAAGTTTAAAACAAAGTTTTGAATAGCATAGAATATCCTTTTAATTTGGGTTTTAATTGACAAGGGTTTGATGGATGGATAGAGTTAATTCCAGTTTTTAATGATAGATTGCTTATTTCAGTTTTATATAGATCTTGTTCAATTAGTTGTTGATTAATGTAGTTGTTAGTTTACTTTTTAAATGTCATGCTTTAATTTTTGTTTTTAGTCATTTATTTATTGTAGTTTGAATTGTTAGAGTAGATATAGCATAGTTTTGATTTGATGTAAATTCCTTCCTAGAATTAGATTGCAATTGTATTTTTTAGATTAATAGCTCGAGTTTAAGTATGAATATTGTTTATGTAGTGTAGAAGTATAATGATGATATCATTATGTTGTTGATGGTTAATATATGAATATGCAGGGTATTTAACATTTACACAACCACTAGCATTACATTTGAGTGTTTCATAGACTAAATATAGTTTCTTGCTTTGTAGATTAGAAGAAATAGTTACTTGTTTTCATAGATTAGAATGAGGTTGTATTTGTTGTTGTAGGGTAGATAGACTTTACTTTGATAGATTAGATAGTAGTTTGTTTGTCATAGATTAAGAATTAGTGGTAGCCTTTCTTGCTTTCAATAAAATAGATTTCCTTTCATGCATTGCATTGAGCATTTAGATTTCCTTTCATGCATTAGAAATAGTTTTGCATTGAGAATTTAGTCCACTTGCCTCTTAGGCTAGATAGTTGTTCAATGAGAAGTTTTAATTTGATTTCTTGCAGTATTTAGTTGTTTTTTTTTACTTGTCTTTTTCTTTAGTAGGTTAGTTATGTGTCTTTGCTTGCTTGTCTATTTGCTTTAATAGGTTAGATAGGTGTCTTTGCTTACTTGTTTATTTACTTTCTTTCATAGGATAGTTGCTCATTGAATGTAGGTTGGCAAGTTAAAATAGTTTGCTTTGGTTATTTGCTTATTGTTATGCTTAAATAGTTGCTTATTGCTTATTGTTGAATTAGTTTTCTTTACATAGGGTTTTACTTGCTTTCTTAGGAACTATCCATCGATCCTTGGCCCAAAAGTACTTAGGTTACATAGTTTCAATTTGCTTAGTAGGGTTTTTTCATTAGATAGCTTTGCTTGAGTAAATTAGCCTTAGATAGCTACCTTCCTTAGTTAGACTATACTCCTACCAACCCTTATACCTTTGAAATATATTTTTCTACAACTCTAAGTTTACTTACCTGGGTTGACAATTTAATTGAGGGTTTTTACTTTGTTTTTAGTGCATATACAATACCCATCATTTTTGGCGTAATTGCCAGGGAGTTGTCTCAAGGTAGGAAATAGTTAGGAAATAGATCATTTCTAGACCTTAGTATTAGTTTGGTGGTGGGGGGAATTTAAGACAAGAGGTAAGAACCTACACATCTTTTATAGCAGGTTCCCCCAAACCCAATGGTAGTTTTTTCCTTTTGTTTTTGTTTACTTTCATGAATAGATCTAGAGACCCAAAAGGTAGATACATTAAATCTAAATCAGATCTTTCAACCAAGGTTCCTTCCAACCTTTTTGGGGGAAGGAACGTTCCACTCATAAATTCCCCAGACTGATACCAAAAAGACAGGAACTAGCTCAACCCAAAGAGCTAAAATAGTCTCTGAAGAGACTAAAACAAGGAGCACTATAAAACAAGAAATTGAAGCACCAGTAATAGTGGGACAGGAGGCAAGACCACTCGATCCTTCCATAGAACCAAAAAACACAACCTTTGTTTTCTTACCACAATCAAGAGATCCTAACTTTGTGGACATCATCTTTGTGTGAATCAAGTTTTATCAAATGACAAAATGAATTCGAAGATGACCATTAGTTTGGAAGAACTCTCTCAAATCCTAGCAATAGCTGAGATTTATTCTTTTCAAGAAGAACATATTTTGGCAGCAGTCAAAAGTGTATCTACCTCTCCCGAAATATTAGAAGAATCAAGGTCCTATGAGCTACAAAATGATCTTCCTTGTCAAATTGTGAAGGAAGCTGAAAACTTATCGACTACCTCTGGTGGAGAGCAATCACTAAGACCTAAGATTGAGGAGTTCTCAACATCCATCTCAACAGATCCTTTATGTACTTCAGAAATCAATCATCCAAAAGAAGAGGATCTGCAAAACATGATGAAGGAGAGCATAGAAATTGTTGTTGAGGAACATCAAGATTACATTGAAATTTGGTTTCAAGAGGTCATCAGGCCACACTACTACGCTCTTCTTCAACACCTTCTGATGCCCAAACAAGTAGGTCGGTTGGTTCTTCATATCCAGGTAATCACTGCGATAACTTTTTCATATATGGATATGAGTATGTTTCTTATCTTGCTCTACACATGGTTACATTGGAAGAGTTCTTACACTTGAATACATATTTTCCCTTTCTTTTTAGGTAGGGTAGGATAGTAAATAAAATTTGCATATTGTTATTTAGCTTAGAGTCTAATGCAGCCTCATTTTACATTTTCTTTTAATAAAAGAACTATGAGATACATGTTCCAGTGACTTGATCTCATTGATCTTATTAGTTTTTTATATTTTAGAGTGTGTTTTTTTCTAGAGACTTCTATAGGTATTTATTTCACCAGGGTTAGACAGTTTAAAGGAAATATAAAAGAAGGATTCTTCTTCAAAACATTGCTATACTTTAACCTTGTTGTCTGCTAAACATCAAATGAATAATGACTTGTGTAGTTAGCCATGTTTTCACAAATATTTTCATCTTCTTGTTCTTAAGGCATTTTAAAAAGTAGTTTCTCTTGAAAATATTCACCACTATATAAAGAAGTGATACCGTAACCATCAAGCCTAGAGGTCTCTCGTACAGTTTTTCCAAGAAACTTGAGTAAGTGAGTAAAGTATCTTTATTAAAGAGTAACAAGGAGGCCACATTAGCGGTTAGTCATGGAAACACCACAATAACTTACAAAAGAAGAAAGTGAGTTGAGCCTAGAGATACCTTTCTGTTCGTTCTCAATGGTACCATCCATTACACACTAAATAACTTGATTATATCATATCTTTAGATGGGCCATGTCCGCTTAAGTACCCCTTACATCAGGACAATCACTAAGGAATATAATGGAAAGTCATCCTCTAACATAAATACCATCCCAATTGAAAAAAAGAAGAAGTTGTTTTCAGAGTTGTCCCCCATCTTCTTGCTTAAAGCAATCTTATACTAAAATCTTAAAAGATCGAGGGCCAGTCTCTGAGGGTGTAAGAGGATAACCCACCGAGATACTGAACAGATCTGTTGGCAGTGGGTACCGGCCTGTGGTATGACTAGGTAAACCCACCAGAGTACTGAACAGGCTTGCTAGCAGTGGGGCATTCTACCTAGCGAGGATGGTAATCTGACAAAAATAAATTTAAATCTATCCTGATGTATGACATTACTTGTAGACAAACCTGACATGAAGTATGTATGGTTAAGATAAGGTTGATGAACTCCATAAAATTGCCATTAGGAACTAACTCTGAGACTATCTTGAAACTCTCTTGCCTACCTCTTCTTATATATATATAGGATCTCTTATCCTATAGGTGGGGCCATCTTTTAACCGTCTCATCAGACCAATCTGTGAAATTTATCTCTATACTTAACAAGCTGTAAATCTTTGTCTATTGGGATAACTGACTGGTTTCCTATATTTTTGATTGTGAGGTGTCATAATACTTAGGTGTGGGGGAGGGGTTCATGAGTTGACAAATGATAACATTTCCTAGAAGAAGAAAATCTTTGTAAAAATTCTTGTATTATTTTCATGATACAGGTTATTACATCAATAGTCATTTTATTTTGAAGTGCTAAACTCCTGTGTGCTATAAATTGTTGTATATGTCCTTAACAAACCACTCTGCTGGTTTATTTTTATTACAGGATGTTCATTGTAGGTTTGACATTACATTTTTGTTATAGGTTGTTCATTGTAGGTTTGACATTACATGTTCTATGAAAGTGGATTGAGTGAGCATGGTGGAAAAATCAACAACAATGGAACACTCTTAGCCTGCCTCAACTCCTATTCACTATGTTCATGGCCTCTGAGGAATCAATTGCCTCAGCTAAAAAGATCCCAAGAGTTGGAGACCGTTGATTTAAACACCACCAGTTGCCAAGAGCAAGCTATAACATGGTTTTCAAAACTGAATTTCAGAACATCTCTGGAGCTAAGGGATACTCCAATGAGTGGATAAAAAAGGAGCTAATCAACCCTCTCATAGTCATCACCAGATTGATTACATGTGAAGGTAGATATTCCGTCTTTAAAGCCTGTCACTGTCGATTATTATCTCACTTTTAGTTCAATAAGCCATTGAATTTTTCATTTTACTTCTTAAAAAGTCTTGAGAGAATGTCTTCCCAAGTGAGGAAGAATGCAACCAATCCCCATAACAACCTATTTCACCACGACCTTATTAAACTAGTTTTCTTAGCCGAGTTGGAAAAACAAGAGAAAACATGGGATGAGTTCATTTACTAATTTGAAAACCCTCATCTTACAATCAAGACTAGAAAGAAGACTCTTGATCTAGGGACTGTTACTCCACCCAAATCCTCATGCTCAAGCTATTCCTTTACTGGACCAAAATTCCAAGAAACTTGCGAACCCCCCTTTAAAAATAGTAAAGACCAAGAAGCCTATTGCTAATTCATGGCACGAGGACGTGCCATGTCTTTAGTCTGGGGGGAGTTTCCTGAGCTAAAAATGCTAAGCACTGCCCATTTGTATAGCAAATCCATGAGAAGAGGAAGTAGGATTTCTGTCATACTGTCTTTTTACAATGTCTTGGGATATTATATCAACAGTTATTTGTATTGGTATGCTAAATTATATACTGCTGACATCATTATGTGTGTTATAAGCTTGCTGTGAATTTTTTATACTTAACTACTCTTTGTGACAAATACAGAGCAATACCAACTGCTAAATACTTACTGCCATCTATATTACAAGCTTATGAAAAGAGGAACAGTTGTTTGAATTGCTATAGATCGATGAAAGGAAATAACAATTCTCCTGATTCACCATGCCTACCAGTACAAACCAAGCCTTTTGTTAGTATTTGTTAGTTCTGTCAGTCACCAATGATCAAATTTACTCTTTCATGTGATTGATAGGGTTATTAGGTCAAATTGTTATATTTTCAAAATAAAATTATCAAATAAAATTTGACATATCTTGGTTGTAAAAATGTCATTGGTGTGTCTAGGTGTCAATACTACTCCCTCCACTCATCTAAGGTCATAAATCTTCATCATGGTCATCTCATCATTCCTTGTCATAAATTTTCAGATAATTGTCTTGGTCAAAGTTCTACTTCAAAGTTGGTTTCTAAATTAAGGAGGATTAGTTTGACAAAAGTGAAAGATGGTTTTGTCAATAATAGACCAAGAAACAAAAACCTCCTTCATTTTATGCACAGGTGTTATTATTTGAGAGAAACTCCCCAAATACAGTCGCTATAGGAGGGTTTCTGCACATTTGGACAATTTGACTTCAAGTCATCTTTTTAGAGGGTTGGAAAGGGCATTTGCAGTGCTTGATGGTTCCATTGTGTAGAAGACATCATAAAATTTCCACCCATACCACTTTCAGCCCAAAAATCCTCTGGGAAGGCCTCTAAAATCCCTATCAAAGACCACGTTGCACTTCTACTAAGAGCACGTTGCATTTCTGCAAGTTTTGAGTAACCAACTTCAAGCTGGGATTCTGAACAAATGGGAAAGTAATTTTGAAACTTGGAGGAGGTTTTTGTTAATAATATGCCCAAACACAATAACCTCTCTCATTTTTTGAATATACTTTATGGTTTGGGATATCCTCTATCATCTTAGAGGCCTATGCTTTCAGAAAATAAAACACTCTGTTTTCCCTGTTTTAGTCATATTTTATTTTAGTGTTTTCCTAACAACTGGAAGTGAAGTTTTGAAAACCAAGAGAGATTTTTATCAAGGACATATTAAAAAACAATAACGTCTCTCAATTTCTAAATGTACGTTATGGTTTTGGATATATTCAAATCTCTTAGAAGCCTAGTGTTTCAGAAAATAAAACACTTTGTTTTTCCTGTTTTCTTGATGTGCTTTCCTAACCACTGAAAGTGAATTTTTGAAAACTAAGAGAGGTTTTTGTCAAGAACATATTCAAAAACAAAAACCTCTCATATTTTTTACACAGGTTTTACTACCTTATAGTTATAGGTGTCACTTTGATACCTATTTTTCACAAGTTTGCCAGGGCATAATTGTTGTGCTTATGGGAAGTCACTTTTGGAACTAATTATTGCAGAGGTAAAATTGTTGTTTTGCATGGTTTAAGAGATCAAGGGTATAATATACATCTCAAGGCTTCCTCACATGTCATCAACAACCTCCAAAAACTCCAAACCCTCCAGTTCAAACTTAGAGAGCATGAAACACTAAGTTGTCATTTACGCCATGATAACATTGTCCTACAAGCCAAGATCAATTCTCTACAGCATTAGGTTGATGATATTACTGCCACCAATAATAGTCTCTAGATGCAATTGAAACACCACAAAAATCCTAAGTCAAAATCCCCCGAGCAAGAGGGAGAAGCTTCTAAAGCTAATCCACCCCCTCCTTCGCAAGTTTAGTCATGAAGGGCAATTTATTTTTGTTTGTAGTGGGACCTGCAAAATCTTAGGTGTGGGGGTAATGTTGGGCCTGAGATATTATCACTTTTATGAAAATTATTATGCACTTTGGGCACATGTACATATGTGTTTTTCATCTTTTGAAGGAGCTTTTTGAAGAATTTCATGATAAAACAGTATGATCAACATAAGGTACGCATGATTCATGTTTAATGATTGTATCGAGCATAATTTATCATGTTTTCATGCTTCCAAGGATCTGATTCACATTTTTTTGGTGTTACAGGGAAAAATCCCAAGGCGTTTTTCCATCCAACACTCTGTCCAGTACTTCATCCGACACTATTACAGGAAGCAAACTTAAACATTAAGTTTTGGGAGGATGAAGTGAAATCTGAAAAATCTGGCACATGGGTTTTGTGCGCAGTATGCCCAATTAGGTTATCCATGGGCCATTTCCTGAAATTGTGAACGGATTAAGAGCAGTTTGTGTTTCTCAATTCGGCATCCAACACTCATTCCGATACTTGATCTGGCACTCCGTCCTACACAAAAACGTAGGGTGACTTGGCGGTTATGGTATTGGTGGCCAGTGATGGGTGAATAGGGAATGTGGGTTCTGTTCATCCTTATCCCCTCTAGGTACTGAACTCTTGACAACTTGATTTTGGGTTGCTATGGTGGGTGATTATTGGCTCACTCTGTTTCGGCAGTTAGGGCACCATTAATGAAATTTGCCAATTTTAGAAGTGGTTCGAACCTCTTGTGGTCGACCACTTGGTCTGTAAACATTATAAATACCACCGTAGTGGTCAGATAATTGTTAAGCAATAGAAGAAGTCGTGTGTTAGAGCCAAAAACGATTTTGGCTCTGTTTTGCTATTTTCCATTACTGAAGTTATATAAAACTGTGTTTCTGCGTTTTAATGGTGAATTTGAATTGTTGAGCGTGTGGTGTGCTTTTAGGAGGTAACCACGACTTGTTGGGGGGACCACCAACAGTCCGGTTATTGTCTTTGTGTCATTTATGTATTTCATAGTTCAATTATTCTCTTTATTTTCCTGTACATGCATTTTTATTATGTAAATTAGTTTGTTGTTGCAAATTAATTGTTTAGATTCTTTTTTGCAGGTTAGTATGATGGATTGTGTTAGCATGCATTAATCTCGTAGTTAGGAACGGATCTGCAGACTCCTAGACTAACCCCATGTGTAGTTAAATACTAGATTATGTTTTTATTTTTGATTTTAGAATCAAGTTTAAAACAGAGTTTTGAATAACATAGAATAGCATTTTAATTTGGGTTTTAATTGACAAGGGTTTGATGGATGGATAGAGTTAATTCCAGTTTTTAATGATAGATTGCTTATTTTAGTTTTATATAGATCTTGTTCAATTAGTTGTTGATTAATGTAGTTGTTAGTTTACTTTTTAAATGTCATGCTTTAATTTCTGTTTTTAGTCATTTCTTTATTGTAGTTTGAATTGTTAGAGTAGATATATCATAGTTTTCATTTGATGTAATTTCCTCCCTGGAATTAGATTGCAATTGTATTTTATAGATTAATATCTCGAGTTTAAGTATGAATTTTGCTTATGTAGTGTAGAAGTATAATGATGATCTCGTTATGTTGTTGATGGTTAATATATGAATATGCAGGGTATTTAACATTCACACAACCACCAACATTACATTTGAGTGTTTCATAGACTAAAGATAGTTTCTTGCTTTGTAGATTAGAAGAGATAGTTACTTGTTTTCATAGATTAGAATGAGGTTTTATTTGTTGTTGTAGGGTAGATAGACTTTACTTTGATAGATTAGATAGTAGTTTGCTTGTCATAGATTAAGAATTAGTGGTAGCCTTTCTTGCGTTCAATAAAATAGATTTCCTTTCATGCATTGCATTGAGCATTTAGATTTCCTTTCATGCATTAGAAATAGTTTTTCATTGAGCATTTAGTCCACTTGCCTCTAAGGCTAGATAGTTGTTCAATGGGAAGTTTTAATTTGATTGCTTGCAGTATTTAGTTGTTTTTGCTTACTTGTCTTTTGCTTTAGTAGGTTAGTTAGGTGTCTTTGCTTGCTTGTCTATTTGTTTTAATGGGTTAGATAGGTGTCTTTGCTTACTTGTTTATTTACTTGCTTTCATAGGATAGTTGCTCATTGAATGTAGGTTGACAAGTTAAAATAGTTTTCTTTGGTTATTTGCTTATTGTTATGCTTAAATATTTGCTTATTGCTTACTGTTGAATTAGTTTTCTTTACATAGGGTTTTACTTTCTTTCTTAGGAACTATCCATCGATCCTTGGCCCAAAAGTACTTAGGTTACATAGTTTCAATTTGCTTAGTAGGGTTTTCTCATTAGATAGCTTTGCTTGAGTAGATTAGCCTTAGATAGCTACCTTCCTTAGTTAGACTATACTCCTACCAACCCTTCTACCTTTGGCATATATTTTTCTACAACTCTAAGTTTACTTACCCCGGGTTGACAATTTAATTGAGGGTTTTTACTATGTTTTTAGTGCATATACAATACCCATCAAAGAAGTTTAGCCGTTACAATCAAAGTATGAAGATAATCATCAAATTTTTACAAAATATTACAATTGGTGGACATAGCGTATCTCAAGGAATGGACTTCATCCTCATGACATGAAGTGCATGAGTGATGAAGTCTATCATGGTCTTGAAATGAACCAAGGATGCTTCCAACCAACTAATTTCTTGGAGCCATTGCCAATGTACTCATTCAAAATGTCAATCTTGTAGAAGCAGGTTTAGTACAGGACTAGCACAGTAACAGGTCTTGGTATCAGATCAACACAGAGTTGGTACCAGAATAGGCGCAGAGTTGGTACCAGATCAACGTAGTGTTGGTACCGGATCAGGCGGAGTACTGGAATAGAGCATTTGAATGTTGCAGTATCGGACCAGTGGAAGTACCAGACGAATCCCAAAGATGAGTACCGAATGAGATAATACCTTGTCATGAAGCTTCTTAGGGTAATCAAAGTAATTAGAAGCATAAACAACAATAATTTAGTCCCAATTAATTAAGAAATCAAACAAATCATGTTTTTAACATGGGTTACGTCATTATGCATATGAATAAGGTCACAAGGTAGGTTTGTGGAAGAAACATACAACATATGCATATGTCAGAGGTAAAATTGACCAATATAGAAGATGAGATAAGGTAATAGGCATGTCAAAATGGAGACCCAACATTTCCCCCATGCTTAATTCATTGCATGTCCTCATGCAAAAATGCCAAAAATGGTACTCAAAATTTTGCAAAACTGAAATTGTCTTCCACCCTGTCTGAACATCATTTGTCTGGTTGTAGAATATTGAAACTAGAGGACTCACTCGTAAGCTCCTTCTTGATAACCCTGATGTACTGGATCAAACACAGAACTTTGTTAAGCTTAGCAGAGGCTTCTTCTTGCGCATCTTGTAACCTTTGGTTATATTCTTTCAATTGTTCATTATATGCCTTAATGTGCCTATCCAAAACTTGATACTTTGTAACATCTTGTTTTAACTTCTTATTCTGTTTTGTAAGTTTCCCAACCTTCAATACCAACTGCTATTTTCTCAAGGAACTGACAGAATAATATATGGTTGCTTGCTCAGTTACCTCCCCTTGGGCTTCCGCCTCCTTCCTTAAACCTCTTAAGGTCTCTTTTACTAACCCTTTGCTCTCACTAATCGTCGCTCGATAGAAAATTTCCTTCTCTGGAGAAGTCGGAAGATAAATAGGCTCCTCTGGAAAAGAATGCACATGTGGAATTATTATCCGTTTATCCATGCTTCTTTTATTTCTGCACACTAGATGTGAGGCTTCCTTAGATGTACTGATAAAAGTAGAAGTTTCCCCAAATTTTTCTCTTCTTTGTTGTAGGAGCAAATGTAGATCTCAGAACCTGTTGTTCATGCATAGATTTTGTTTTTAACTTAGAGGAATAAGGTGTAAACTTTGGAGTTTGCTTCTCTTGTACCTTCTTCATTTTTACTCTAGGGGATTGAAGTGCAGGTATGGAAGTATACTCTTTCTATACGCTCCTCGTTTTTACCCCAGGGGGTGGAGGTGTAGATACAGGAGTTGGCTCTTTCTACATATTCCTTGTTTTAAGCTTCCCCCTACTTCCAATTTTCAATTCCGGAGTCTTCTCCAACTCACTAATTGTCTCTTGAGGAAACTCAATAGTTGCCTCAGGGGCACCATATGAAACTTCATTTTGACCAGATTTCTTCATTTTTCACTTCTCACTTCATGGATATTGAATTTTAGGGATCGAGGCTAGACTTTGTTCCTTATATTGGGAGGACCTCTCCTTCCTGGATGTAGTAGGATCCTCTGGAATTTGTTCTTCTGGAACATCCTCCTTTTGAAACTTTCTCCTGCTTCGAATATTTATTTCATGGGCCCTCTCTAACTTGTTAATTGGCTCTGGTGATAATTCAATAGTTGCCTCAGGAGCACTATATGAGAGTTCACATTGCCCAGAGTTCTTTATTTGCTACCTCTTACTGCATGGCAATTTAGTTTTAGGGATCAGGGATGGACATGGTTTCTAATACTAGGGGGTCCTCTTTTTCTTGGATGCAGTAGGATCCTCTATTATAATAGACTTATCCTTGTTCAATATATCAAGAGGTTGGGATGAACTAGGTGTAACAACAACTTCTTCATCCCCTAACTTATTCCCTTTTCTTTTCCTTA